>CM071570.1:5069190-5283321 GCA_036426205.1 Ascaphus truei
TTATAAGGATCTAGCTGTTTTTTCATTTCTAAAATCTGGTCGTCCAGGTCAGCCAGGGTCTTCCTTCGCTGATGCACCAATAACTTCATGAGAGCGAATGAACACTGATCCAGTATTTCATTCCACTCTCTCATGAAGACTTCATTATGTGCATCAGCGGTTGGTTTTTTCCGAACTCTCAGACCCCTCTGGATGCGGTGATTCTCCAAATACTTGCTCAGTGTGGTTGCTTCCCACCATTGTTTACTTTCTAGCACGAGGGTCTTTTCCAACTGGGCAAGTATTGGATGAAAGTCATCTGACGAACTCTCAATGAACTGGACCGAGCTAGGGTCATTAAAAATATGGTCTACATTGACATTCCTGCGTGATCGCAAGTGAAAAAGGGAACTCATAATTACTATATGTGTAACAATAAAATAATATATATATAGATAAGCAGCTAACACCAATTTGTACAAAACAAAACCCAAAAGCAAAAAAGACGGTGCAAAATAGCGCTAAAAGACATAAGCCCCTAGGGACAATAATAAAAAATGGCGCCAGACAACAACTGACTGTACAGTCAGTAACACAAGTAAAAGGAAAAAAGACAATGTCGCGCCAAACAATGTAATAAATCAAACCATAAGTGAATAGTCCAAATCAAAGTCCTTGGATGACAGAGGTGGTGGGCAATTGCAAAATCTCTCCAGGACGTAGCGGTGATATATGAAAAACAAAAAAGAAATAATTATAGTGCAGTATGCCATATGAGGGACATAAAAACATATAACACTGACAACATAAAAAAATAAAACAGACTAACAACAACAAACAACAGGCCAGACTAAAAATAATGATAAAAAAGCTATTTATTATCAAACTAAGTTGGACTCTGGATGTGGCTGTCACACACCATCTGGGGGGGGGGTAAATCGTTACCCTAATCAAGAATTGTGGACAGTAAAAGGCAGCAGGACTGGAATCACTTTTGCGAATCCAAGATGGCGGCCGTGGTTTTTCTCGGCTTCCCCACGTGTATCAGATGCTGTATGAGCTCCGAACGTGGCGTCACGCTCTCCTCTCCTGCCGCGTCCTGTCCTTCCAATCCGGGCATGCAACTCTCTCCCTTGCCTCCTAACCGCACAGTGTGCTCGCCGCTCCAGATGCAGTCAAATGCCTAAAACGGTATCTTCCAACGCGTTTCGTGCGCATGCGCGCACTTCTTCAAGGGATGTCACTACCCTGAATCTGAATAGTTTATATACACGCAGTCCACAGTCCCAATTGGTTGCTATTACAATTGGCAATGGATTAACTGTATGACTGCCAGACTAGGGGAGCATACAAGAAAGCCTGGCCAAATATACATACACTTACAAAACAATACAAAACATAACAAAATACAACATTAAAACATAGGAATACAATAAAAACATTAAAAACATTAAAAAACATTAAAAATCATTAGAAAGACTAAAATTAGTAAAAAATGGATAGAGCTCACAGGAGGGATATATTACAAAAAAGCCTTCAATTCAAAATCTATATTAATCCCCTCGGTGAGAGTGTTTTTAATTCATAAATCCAGTTGCTTCCGCATACTGGCATGATTAAGTCTATTCCACCTCGGGGACGGCTTGGACCTCCTCAATGGCGTGACACTTTAAGCCTATAGGATTCTTATTGTGGCCAAGAAAAAAGTGGTGGGAGACACTATGTGTGACTAGTCCTTTCTTATATTGATAATATGCTCATAGACACGTCTCTGATAAGACCTCCCCGTGCCAACATATGTAAGCCACAGGGGCATTGCAATAGATATATTACAAATGTTGAATGGCAGTTAATGAAGGTTTTTACCGGGTAAGTCTTAGAGGTGGACCATAGATGTAAATTGCGCTGGGATTATTACTGAAGGAACAAGCCACACATTTTGCACAGGTGAAGAAACCCTTAATGCTCCCTATCTGTTTTGATTTATGTGTTTAAGGGACAGCTGGGGGCTAATTTTGATTTTAAGTTATTGGCCCTTGTGAATATTATATTCGGTTTTTTAGGCAGGATTTCCACGATTTTACCCCCCCCCGGATTGGTGTGTGACAGCCACATCCAGAGTCCAACATTGTGATAATAAATAGCTTTTTTATCATTATTTTAGTCTGGCTGTTGTTGTTGTTGTTGTTAGTCTGTTTTATATGTTATGTTGTCAGTGTTATATGTTTTATGTCCCTATATTGGCATACTGCACTATAATTATTTCTTTGTTTTTCATATATCACGCTACGTCCTGAGGAGAGTTTGCAATTGCACCATACCTTGTCATCCAAGGACTTTGATTTGGACTATTCACTATATGGTTTGATTTATTACATTGTTTGGCGCCGACATTGTCTTTTTTCCTTTCATCATCCTGGCTAGACTGCCCCTCATAGTGGTCGGTCTAGCTGCTCATCTTTGGGTTGACCATCTTGAGGAAGGTTCCTCCTGCTCCTCCTAATTAAATTGGGTGTCCACCTCTCCCATAAGGGAGAGCACCATCTTTACCAGGTCCCTGGATACAGTGGGTAAGCAGCTTGTCTCTCTGCCACTTCAACTGCACAGCCTCACAGCTCTTGCATCAGACACTGCACTGTCTGGCTCTGCTCTGACACACTGCAACAGTGTTGCAGACACTCCACATGGCTCTCACTGACTGACTAACTTTTGGAAGTGCTGTGCAATATATCAGCTTTCAGAAACCACCCACCTCTGTGTCACTAATAGTGGACACAGAGCATGCTGTCACTTCCTTGGCTACTATCTTACACATTACAGGGGTTGAGGGCAAACCTCCATGATGGCTACTGGCAACCCTGCCCTTTTAACAGGAGTTACTGCACAGCATGAGGGAGATATGTACACCAATTTTACACATGGCTACACAGGGAAATAGACTATTACAAAGAACTGGAGTGGTTGCTAACTGAGAAAAGTCTCTCGAAAGGAAGTCATCAGAATGAATGAAAATGCAAACGTTGTAAACAATTCTAAGTTAATGGTTTAGCAAAGCAATTAAATTTTCCATTTACATCACGCTACTTATCTTAGAGAGAAACAAGTTTGGGGAAGGAGGGGGAGGCTGTTTCCAGTTTTGAGCAATGGAACATCAAACTGCAGTAAGAAAGTGTTATGAAAGCTTATACATGGCCTCGCCCCTCCCCCCCTCCCCCTGGGAGATTATGGCTAGGCAACTGCTATGTGTAGTGCTGATTACCTGCGATGTACAGGAGAGATGAGTTGCCTGCAATGTTGTGGGGGAACAGGGCAGACTTTTGAGGATTCCTCTGGTTGTTTCCTCTTGGTGACAGCACCTCCAGACATAGGGGACTTCAGAAGTGCCAAAGGCGATCCCCGCTATGACAGTCTCTACTCCCAATAAAAAGATTTGCCCTTTCCTCTGTTGCTCGATTGCTAAAACTTTGACACAGGCCCTCATTCTTTCCCGTCTCGACTGCTGTAACCTCCTGCAGTCAGGCCTTCCTGCCTCTCACCTGCCTCCGCTATAATCTGTCCCAAATGCTGCAGCTAGAATCCCTCTACTCTTTCCTAAATCTGTCTCAGCGTCTCCCCTGCTGAAATCCCTCTCCTGGCTTCCTATCAAATCCTGTGTCACACATGCAATTCTCCTCCTCACTTTAAAACTTGCTTATATTGGGTATAGTTTTGTAGAACCAAATGTGATGTGCTCATCAGTTATGATGGACATACCATGCATACGGATTTATATCGAAAACCCACCGAAAGAAACTCCACTCTAATTGGTACTAGCTCTCCCTGAAACAAATGCTCCCCTTCTCGCAAAAAATTAGAGTGAGCAGGATCATTGATCGACCCAAACAATTGGAAGACACATTACTTGATATTAAAGAAAGATTTATATCATGAGGGCACAAACAAGAAACGGTAATACAGGCCTTGGAAAGAGAGCATTTACCTGTTACATCTAAAGACAAGCCAGATATCATGACTTTTGTTAGCAAATTTACAACAGCAACAAATATGTCAAACAAGCTATTAGGAGACATCGGAAGGTGCTGCAGACCAAAGTCCTATTTGTGATAAATATCCAAGATTGGCTTACCAAAGAGGAGCCAATCTTAAGGATATTTTAATCAAAGCAGACAGAAGCGAGCATTATGTTATACCCCATTTTTTGAGTGAACCCAGGCCAGGATGTTTCAGGTGTTGTACAGTAGTTGCTCAATTTGTAATAGCTTGACTGTAGGCAATGAATTTGTCCATCCAAGGAGTGGCAAAAAATATCAAATACGTAATAGAATCATCTGTACTACTACTCATGTCGTGTTCATAATTAAATGTCCGTGTGGACTAATGTACGTCAGCAAAACTAACAGGATGCTCAAAACGAGGTACATTGAGCACAAGAGTAGGATTAAGAAAAAGTCCGATGACACAATATTGATTAGCCACTGTATAGAGCACAAACATGCTACCTCATCATTGAGAATAATGGGCATTGAACACATCAAGACAGCCAATGCAGGTCAGGATAGAGACACCTTATTATTACAACGTGAAACATTCTGGACATTCACGTTAGACACTGTACATCCGAGAGGGTTAAATGACTATATCTCATTTGGGTGTTTTTTGTCTAAAAGGTGACTTGTCGATTAATGTGGTGGTTGTTGCTGCCGGTTGATCTATATGTATATGAAACTTTATTATATATTTGCTCAAATGATTCGACTTTTAAAGATTTTAATACACATGGGAGCAATCATAAGCAAGAAACAACACAATTATGACACCATTTTTTCATTTCATGTCAAGGCTGATTGAGATAGTGCTCATCATCATCTTGGACTAAAGAAATGGATGATCCCCACTGGCTAAGGAGAGGATGGCGCCGGATTGAAGAAGATGACAACCCCTATGCTGAACAGCCCTGTAAAGACACCAGGATGAGCTGGAGGGCCGTAATCTCGCGGGACTACGGCTGAAGTACCAAACCGGATGAGGAATGACGTCGCTGGAACGACAGAGTGGATGCGTGGAACGCATGACCGCGGATGCGCGTGACGCACTTCCGAGATCATCAACAGCAATGGAGATTCACAACAGCAGTGGGGATATCCGCAAACAAAGAAAGAAAGATGTTGCAGCCAATCAGGAGCCTAAAGATAAGATTGTTCATGTGTTTAATATTATGTGTTTAATGCTATGCGATTGCTAATGGATCAGGTGTTTTGATGTTTATCACTTTGTTATGTGATTGTAGGGGGTATATATACTCCTGTTTTTGTCTTTGGCTATATAAATAAAGACATACAATACAATACCTCTCTCCACACAGACTGCCGCGGAGCCAGAAGTATAAATGAGGCTGATCTTTATTATAGCAGCTACTGCTGGTGTCGTTGCAGTGTATGCTCCAGTTGATAAGGTAGATCTCTGGCTTCTGGATGGTATTAGCCTGTGAGTAATGGTGAGGCCTCGCTGGATTAGATTATTGCCTCAGCCAATGAAGGGGCTGAGCACGTCTCACTCCCAGCCGGGAGGAGACACTGCAAGCTCCTACCCCATGAAGGGATAGTCTGGAACCCAACTGAAGGACTGACCCCTAAGGGGCTGAACTTCAATCTATAATTTAGGCACTTCCTTCCTGAAGCTCAAAGAGGGAGGGCCCAGTATCTGCACCACCATTGGTTATCATAGATCCCTGTGTCATCTCCACTTCTGTCACTCAGGAAGTCAGTATGAAGAGGGGGAAACCCCCATAGGATAGCCTGTCACTGTCTATATCTTATTAGAACTTACGTGAGAAGGGAAGGTAGAGAGACAGCTGGAACAGCCATCGCTATATACAGTATAAAGCACTGGTTATGTTTGAAACCAGTTTCCCCAAGTAGCCAAAATCAAAGAGTCCGCAGGAACTGGGGAGTGTTTTACTCTTTCTAATGGATTCTTGACATTGGTTCAAAAGCTAACGGCCATCATATATGAAATAATGTACTTTCTGACCACCACCCCTCCAACCGCAATCACCAGCTTCCAGGTGAGTACGGGCAATTTTAGAAGGAGACAGGTACCACCTTAGTGTAATTGTGAAGCCAGACATACACACCTGATCTCACTCATGCCTCCCTGCCACCTCTTCCCCTGTAAATGGTGTTAACCTTTTCATTTAACACTGACCTTCCTTAAATTTTACCCCACAAGTCAAGCATCCCAATACCCTGCACTCATGGCTATTGTCCCACACTCAGTCACTGCTACCACCCATTGTGACCAAGCACTGCCATCTACTGTACAGCACTTATTCCCTCCCTTGCTGTCTCAGTAAGTTTGGAAACTATAAGAAACAGGGCTCCACGGAATTTTCAAGATTAATTTATTGCCAACAAATTGACTGGCGTTTCGGCCACAATTGGCCTGTCTCAAAGCAGAATGGCATAATAATTAAAAGTGCTGAATACCAACTTCTTATAGCCCCAACACCAGGTGTCCCATATCTCCGACCAGCTCATCTTTATCCAGCGCCGTCGCTCAGCTTCTGATCCTTCCTGTGTTAGTCCCCAGTGGAGGGATGGAGGACCAATGAGGAATAAACTGGGGACTAACACAGGGAGGATCAGAAGCTGAGCGAGGGCGCTGGATAAAGATGAGCTGGTCGGAGATATGGGACACCTGGTGTTAGGGCTATAAGAAGTTGGTATTCAGGACTTTTTTTAGTATTATGCCATTCTGCTTTGAGACAGGCCAATTGTGGCCGAAACGTCAGTCAATTTGTTGGCAATAAATGTATCTTGAGAATTCCGTGGAGCCCTGTTTCTTATAGTTTCCATTGTAAGCTGGATCATCACCGAGAATCCTGAACCAGGAGCACCGCTAGTTGTATCTTTTTATTACTGTCATGTGGTGTGCAGCTTTTCCCCTTTAGTCTCTGTAAGTTTCCCATTAAACCTCTTAGATTGTAAGCTCTTCGGGGCAGGGATTTCCTTTCCTTTTGTCTGATTTTGCTGCACTTATTGTATAATTATAATTACCTGTAGTGTATTCTTTGTGAAGTGGTGAGTACACTTTTGGCGCTATATAAATAAAGACATACAATACAATACAACTATTCTCTTTCATAGTACTGCAAATAGGTATGTCGGCATGTGGCATTTGCCCAGATGTCACTCCATTCTTCCTCTAATTTCCATCCCAATATCCTCTTCCCATAAATACGTATATGTATGTGTAGCCACCTGTAAACAGAACGGGCTATATATCTTTCTCCCACTGTGGTAAGTCCTGTTAAGGGCAGGCGCCAGTAGTAATCATGGGTTTTCCCCCTTCACGCCCTGCCCTGAGTGATAGATGCAGGCCCCTGACTCTGCTGCAGGCATGAGACAGAGGGGAGGTCCTGCTGACATCATGAGGGGTGGGGCTGACTCTATTTAGTAGCCAGTTCCTGTGAGGACATTGGGCTTGTTATGTGGGAGTTGGAGGAGAGAAGTTCTGCCCTGAGACCAGAAGAGAGAGACTACGGTCCTATGAGTTTTGAGAGTGAGCAGAGCTAGAGTGGACCAATGCCCCTACTGAGGGGGTGAGGGGGAGAATCTACCCCCACCCAGAGGATACCCTCTGAGGTGGGCATTGGGGGTATTGAGGCCCACCACAGACCATCCTGCAGGAGTACAGCCTGGAGGAGAGGAGAGGAGGAGGAGGTCTGTTGTACCTTTGGAGTGCCTTGGCATATGACCTGTCGTGTACTACTGCTGCTGTGTGCCAGATAAGAGACAATAAAGACACTGCTGATTTTACATAAGACTGTGTGATTCTGGAGCATTCACCCTGGGACCAGGGTTATTCTTCTATAAGGGTCCTACCCCACCTCCCTGGGAAGTTATAGAGGATGGAGGTGCTGCATCACTAAGGAAATGGAGGCAACTACCCCAGAAGCCTGGTCCTGTGTCCCCAAAATCACCGCGGGAAGCTCAGGCCCTCCTGTTACCGGCAGGAATGCACCACCAAAGCACATGTAGCCAGCCCTCACTACACCCTAGATATGACATCTGTGTCTGGGGGGGGGGGGGGAATATGGGTTACATATGTTTAATCAAACGGATGGAAGAATTGAAGGTCACATACCATTGTATCATTATCATATCATTGTAGGTGATCCCAAGCAGTTGTTTTCAGGGCTCTTGGGGTAACACAAACGTTCACACTTGGTGACATGAGCGGTGCATAATGATTTACATTTAGAATTAATGCTGGACTTGAATGTATTACAACAGTTCTGTCTGTGGTATATTGCGGCACAAGCATAATTCTTTTAAAAAGGTTTCATTCTGAGAGTCTTTCATTCAAATATTTCTTTTGAGAAACCCAAAGGCTATTTTTTTGCATTTATTTTTTTGAAAGACAACAAAAAATATCCTCAATTGCATCATTTTCTGGTTGTTGTTTTACCATAGCTTGCATGTTCCTGTGGCTAAGATTTTTCTTAAAGTACAGTACTTTAATATTTTTGTGCACAGTAAATACACTGAACAGATGTCTTCAGTAACACAATCTGGGCATAAAGATATTCTGTTATTATTAGAGTGGGATTTTTTCTGGTGTTCTTTAAAAACTGATATTGTAAATCACCTTAATGCAGGGGATCTCAACTCCCAGTCCTCGGCTCAAGCCCCTCACCCCTCACCCCCCACCCGGTCATGTTTTAAGGATATCTCTGCTTCAGCACAGGTGGCTCAATCAGTGGCTCAGTCTTCAACTAGAGAAAAATCTACGCTCATGTCCTGATGCCAAAAGAGGAGAGACCTTCACATCTTTCTAGGTATGGGAAGGCACCAAGACCAAGAAACCAACCACCAGAAAGGTGTGAAATAATATGTTCAGTTTTAAATCATCTAGCCTTCGACTGAGCCACTGATTGAGCCACCTGTGCTGAAGCTGGGATATCCGAAAAAGCCTGATCTGTAGGGGGGGGTCTTGAGAACTGGAGTTCAGCACTCATCCCTTAACGAGTAGCTTTTCAAGTGAAACATAAATGGCCTTTGTTTGTTCTCGTAGACATAAAGCTATAATATGTTGTGATTATATGTTACTTTGTTCATCCTTGTATCACTATGATTTCTATTTGCAGCCACCCTTTCTTTACTCATTAGGGTTATTTTGGGTGTTATTACATTCATGGATATACTTATTAGTCTTTGATGTTAAGATAAATGAGCTATGTGTAACAATAAAAGTGTATTGTGTACATTTTAACTACAATACTATAACTTTGATGAGACCAACCAGCAATCATCAGAAGCCATATGATGAACTCTTCATGTTGGTCCAATTAATATCTCATACGTTGAATGAGTGCAGTGTTCTTTGGACCTGAGTTGCTTTATGATTGATGCCCAAACTTTGACATCTTTCGGAGCTTATGATGTCAACCTTTCAGGCACATCAGGGGGCAATGGTCTGAGACGCTGTGGAAAGTATGGCAGTGTGTAGAATACAAGTGCCTTATTCTATATTGTCCAAAGTGGCTGTTCGGGTAATTTTTCAGGCAAAAATCCCCACTAAATGTAATGGCTGAAGATGTTAAAGATTAATGATTTTAAAGGTCACAGATGGTTGGCCAAAAACGTTCCCTGACGTCTGTTTCGGACTATTTATAATTACCACCTAACATCATTACTGTACGGGGGGTCTCTCAGTGGATTATAATTCTAATTATATATATATAGGATACCATACCACAGTGCAGTAACATAATAGTAAAAAATATATTATTAACTTACATTACATACATACTGGTATAAGAAAATGTCCAAGGCTTTCCGTTAAGAAAAAGGATTAGCGCTGAGTTTCTATTACTGTGTTTGGCGAACCTAGCAACTGGCAGAGGAAGGTCTTCCAAAGAAATTGCCAAAGAGCACAGCAGCCCCTGAAAACATCAAAGCAGGCTAAATATGTGGCGATATTCCAAGTTAAGCGATGAGGATGTCACACAACTGCTGCATAGACTTTGCTAAGGAAGAGTTTAAAGCCCCTTTAACTTTGTGAATGGAGAGAAACAAGCAGACCGGTAAAAGCTTGGGGAGTTCAATATTTTGGACCTAGAACATGTTTATGGCGAGTTACTATCCCCAATGGTAGCAAAGCAATCAAATAAGGGTGTTAAAGAAGTAGCTAATAGATTATGGCTTATGGCTCTAAAATCCTATTGTGTATTCTTTTTCAGAGCAAGATCATTTCATGGGAAACTGATTACGGTTTTGATACACTGTGGAGTGATTTCATGGAATTAAAACAAGAGTTCACAATGTCACATCTGGAAAGCGTAAAAATATATCCACAATAAAAAAGTTAAGTTGCAATTCAGGAGCTCAGAATAACCAGCAGGGTTTTAGTAGAGGGCATTCATGAGAAAGAGACACTCTTGCATGCCTGTAAACTAGAGCACAGAGAGACACACAGGTTGTGGTACAGCGAGAGATACCGGCTGAGTTACAAAAATGGATGAAGACAAAGTCCAAGGGACACTGGGAATCACAGTTACAATTTGACACACACAGAAAGAGACATATTTTAAGCAAAAGTGACAGAGACACCAAAACAAAGGAGTGGCACACATTGCCAGAATCGATAGATACATTAAAAGATTTCACTAATTAAAATGGATATCCTATTACGTTGTTATGGTTATTTTGCTGAATATTGGAGACCTAAAGATAAAAATGTTTTGCTGGGGCGTGGTGTTGGAAAGCACTGACCTTGCTCAATATAGGCTCAATGTACTGGCACTTTCATTTACTCTTTATTTTCATAATTTTCTCTGCTGCCAATTATTTTTCTATTAAACAGTCTCTTGCCAATAGTTCAATTAACACCATTACGCAGGTAACAAACTCACCTTGAATCTATTTAGTCCTGGAAAGCCTGCGAGTAAATAAAGAAGGGCATGTAAAGCTTTAGTTAATGTGATCTAAAAGCACTTTTATTCAAATATTATTGGGTTTAAATATCCAGACGCACAACTCCAGCAAGCTCTACCCCAAAACCCACCACATTGCGTGCGCGTGTGTGCGCGTATGTGCGCGTATGTATGTATATCTCAAAAGGAGTGCTACTGAGAATGGCCAAATGTATACAACAAAAGACAGAAAAACCCAATGCTACATCCAATTTGCCAAAATATATAGTAATTAGTATATTAAAATAATAATAATAATAATTTGGTTATGCCTTGACGTTGACTTGCAGGCTTATTACGTTTTGGCCAAAGGGATTAAATGACCCTTATTTATTTAAATCTCCTGTTTATGAAGAGAAGAGAGCGGCACTCCAGAGGACTGGTACAAAAATAGAAACATTATTCAAGTTAATTAACATTTTGGTTAGTTTCTTAGACCTTTGTCAAGATACAACAATGTGCTCCTAACATCGCTTATAGACCTTAAAGTGATTAAACACCTGTGAAGCTAGCATCATACCATACTCACTCCCACTGAGGTCACTGCGCATACGCGCTGACAAATGACTGCCTGGCGGCAATATTGCACGCCTCTTTAACTCTTTATATATCTTTGTGATGTGACATAAAATTATTATTCAAAGTGAAAACAAGATCAACCTAAAACACTTGTGAACACCACCTAACAAACAAACGTGAACGAGAACAAAAAAACTGCAGAAAGGCGATAGTCACACTTTGATTAAAATAAAAACACTAGAATAAAATACACACTCAAGGTCAACAGTGTGGAAAAAAAATGTTCATCAAAGATAGAAAGTGGCACATTAATAGGATGAATAGAAAAAATAACACAATGTTCAAGCTAACTCTAACTCCCTCAAAACACAATGTGCTCTCTCCTCCCACTGACATTGTTACATTATATGTGTCAGTCACAGGGTGTTGATATGTTTCAAAATGCTCTAAACCTCCAGTTCCCGCAGTTTCATCGGGGCCGGAAAAAAATATTAACAAAACATTCCTTAATATCATGAAGTTGATATGTCTACTCCATTGTACTATCGCAAGAAGGTTTAATAAAAGCTTAATGAGCTGTGCCTGGCTTTGTGTACGGGCACAGAGGGATTCAGCTACCCGTCATTGCGCATAAACATCTAGAACATCTAGAACGTCGAAGACTAATCGAGCCACCTATGCTGAAGCAGGGATATCCTTAAAATCTGACCTGTTAGTGGCACTTGAGGACTGGAGTTGTATATATAACCCAATGGACCTGAGGTGGGGCGCAAACCTGTCCAGTTTGCAATGTGTATGTTGCAACCGCTAACATTGCCCCAAGACACGCTTTTCTTGCCATTAATACACCTCCCCCTGTGTAATCCCGATCACTAAGCTGCACCTTCTTACAAAGATACTGCAGTAAGGCCCATATTTCTAAGCGGAGCTTTGCCACTAGACACATTCCTGCAATGAAAGACACATGAATGGGCAGCAAGGTATTTTCCAGCACCAGGAAGTACGGCCCCATATAAAGTAATCCTGAATATTGCTGTGAAAGTAAAAAATGTGCAGCGTCCTGGCTCTCAGTGAACACAGTAAGCGATTGATCTGAAGTAAAACAAGTATTTGGTATTGAGGATATCACGGCGTATACAGCGATACAGTTTGGAATGATGCAACATCAGAGCTCTGTCACTCATAGCCCCCCTGCATCACACTAATGAGTGGAGATTTTGCAGACCCTGCACCACGTTATTGGTGAAACTTCCCTATGAACTTCGTTTAGACGTTCTTTCCCCTGGACGCACATAATGCAGGACTTTCACTTTCAGCGCTGGAGAAGAGGGACCCTGTTAATATATTTTTATTGCTCTTTTCTTATTTGATGTCACATCTTGTTGGTTAACTACACAACTCCAGTGCTGTTTAACTGGGGTGTTATATTCATACTCTATCCTGGCTAGAATTGCCCCATATTGCCTTTTCAATATGGTAAACCTACCTAGCCAGTGTGACATATCTCTATTTTGCATTATTCCTAACTTTATAGCTGTGTTCTCTGTTATATCCTAAATACAGTACTTGATTTACTTCCGATCAGTCGCTTCCTGTGTTCATTGAGTGCAAGGACCCCACTAGTGATGGGCAAATCCACCCAAATCCGTTTCCCGGATGTTCTCACATTTTACAGACAAAAATCCATTTTGCCAGGTTAAATCCGCGGATGGATTTAGAAGGGTTTAATCCGCGCGGACTCATCAATATCCGCCACTGGATAACAATCCGTTGGTGGGTTCTCAAGAACGGGCTGCGGATTCCGCGAAGTGTATTGGTAATAATAATAAAAAATCCGCAAAATGCCATTCGCCCTTTTTTTAGGTTGATCCCTGGAAATCTGCGGACCAAAAAAAAATGGCCGGTCCGTCGCAAAAATCCACCCATCTCTAGATACCCCACATTTTTTCCTTTCACTATTTTGGACCAAAGGGGAGCCCTTGATCCCATGAACCACCACTTATATAACCAAACCTTATATAAGAAGTGCTGTCTGACTTGTTGTATACATTGTTGTGAAAGTGTTTTACAACATTTGCAGCGCAGAAGTGGTCAAAAGTATTTAAAGATCTGTGGTTAGGACGTTTCATCTGTATGTAAAACTAACTCTGCATCATTATTCCGTTCCCAAACACCTGTATACCATTTGCTTATTCACTTGGTAGCAAAATGCAGCAAGTCACCGTGCGAAGGCTGCACAATGTACAGCATTCTAATCTGTTCTATTATCTTTAAAGCGTAGTACTATTTGTCCCAGTTGTAACAATAGTATTTTCCTGTCACTAACAAGAACAGCTTGGTACAATTGATTGATATTACAGTGTATCGTGTTTCTCCCAGTGAAGAGACAATTGCCTGTGAAGGTTACACCAGCTTCTTTAGGCTGCGGCCGCGGTGTCGGCGCTGCACACGCGCCTGCTAGGCTGGCGGCGCGTGCAGCTGTGATCCCCGGTCTGCGTTGAGCTGCAGGAGGAAAGACGGGGGGAGGGGTGGTGGTTGTTAAGGGGCGCGGCCCTGATGTCACCCGGTGGGTTCACCCTCATTGGCTGAACCCCCGGGGGCGTGGCCAGTGCTCCGTCGCAAGTCCTGAACACAGTTTTCCTGTCTTCTGACAAATCTGCTCACACAGCGTGGTGGCCAAGGCAGGTAGTGGGCCCGGCCTCACTGAGGGGCGGTTCTTGTCCCACGCCATAGCGTGCGCTGCAGCAGGCACCGCTGACCTAGCCAAAAGCTGCAGTTCAAGCTGCCATTTTAAAAAAAAGTTGTTTTTTTCCCATTCAATATGTGCATCAATACAATCCACACACTGACAAGTAATTAGCTAAATTGCCGATCGATCCGTTCTCCTGTAATCGATCGCTAAAGATTCGACTCGGGGGTACTTTATATCACTGTTGGGGCTGCAGAAGATTACCCAAGATGCAAAGTTCTGTGTGGAAGATCATGTGATCAGGCAGGCACTCGATACAAATGGTGCTCTGCTAGAGAGAGGGCAGGGCTCAAGAGCCATAGCTTGTCTCAGAAGGGGAAGGGGGTGTGACTTTGTATATGGTTGCTATAGAAAAAAAATGCCTGCTACATTAGAAAGCATTAAAAAGCATTAAAAAGACGTTCAATTTTTTTTTTTAAATGCTAAAAGTATTTACTCATAGTACAGAACTGATATATTTAAAAAAAAACACATGTAAGATATTGCTTGAACTGCAACTTTAAAGACAGAAACACACAAGTCATTTTTTACAGTTGATTTTTTTTTTACAGTAAATGAGATTATATTGAATAAAGATTATAATCTGCAGTACTGACTAGAGGGCAGTTTCTTGATGTTCCTACCCCTGCTACAGATGCAGCAATTGTTATTGCACTTGATCATAATGCAGAATATGGCATTATCATGCAGAATATCTCAGAATTTCCATAAAACTGTGATAATGCAAAGTCTCACAGAACATCCCTCCATAACACATCTGTGGGTGCAATAACCCCTGCTACATCTGTACATATTCTGCATGGTGTCTTTACTGGAGAACATTTAGGAGAAAACCAATGTAACAATTCAAGCTCTATGTCAAACGCTAAGTACTGTACAATGCTTTAGTATCCTAATTTCAGGAAAATACTCAAACAATCTCATGTTAAAGCAATTTACACCAGTGTTTTTCAACCAGGCTTCATAGGAACCCTTGGTTCCCCAGGCATCCTTAAAGGGTTCCCTGCAATTGTCAGGTCATTTGAAAATGGTATCAAATACAGAAGGATGTTCAATGCACCTGATCTCAGACGCGCTATTAGAGAGGGTTTGGGGTTCCTTACAATGCACCTGATCACAGAGTTGCTATTTGAGAGGGTTGGGGGTTCCCCTAGAATTTCACTTAGAGTTCCTTAACCAAAAAAAGGTTGGAAACCACTGTTGTACACTATGTATGATCTTGTCCAAGGTGCTGATACTTCTATTTTGCCCCATCACATTATACTCAATAGGTTTTTTTGGAACATTGGAAATTTACTCTGAAAGGTTCTATAGTTATTAAAGGGATGAAGTCAGTGAGCATGGAGTGACTTTACCGGGGGAAGATACAATTGCACTATAGACAGAGTTTTCAAACTAGGAGGAAGATGGAAAAGTGATGGGATAAGTAGATCAGATGGGAGAGTAGATCAGGGTGGGGGAGGGGGGAGACAGTTTTGAGATACAGCGACTTGGCTGTTTTAAACAAGCTCCAAAAACGGTTATTGACTTTTATCAGATGCTTCAAACCTTATTGAATAAGGAAACGCCAACACAAATATAGGGCAGAAGCACAAAAAAACATTCATGCAATGGCATACAAAATACAAAAAGAGATATCTCTTACTCTTTCCTTTAAGGTTTATTCTGAGGTACAGTATAGTGAGGGCTACAATTTTTCCATCTCAGCCGAACACATTCTCAGACATAGCGTGTACAGGCAAATCATTTCCCTTTTATACAACATAAAATTCCAATCCAAAACCCATGATACAGATGCCAACAGCATGCCTCTTGACAATGTAGGCAACATACAGTCACAATGCAAACTGATTCATCAAAGCACGAACAAGTTATTAATCCCTATTCAGAATAATGTTTTGTGCCACAGTGGCAATTAAAGTAGCTTCATCACAACAGAAGTTATTGGTTTGCACTGATGCAGTCACCAGTATTAGAACACGTACCTGGGAAATTCTGGGAGATTCTGGGGCAGTCTCACAGTAAATGCCTCAACATTTCTGTGAAATTCATAATGGCCCATCAGATTAACACGGCGGGGGGTCCCTGCAGTCCCATTCAAACTGAAGCAAACTGAATGGGACTGCAGGGACCCCTGCTGTGTCAATCTGATGGTCCATTAGGAATCTCACAGACATGTTGAGGCATTTACTGTGAGACTGCCCCAGAATCTCCCAGGCAAGAGTTCTAATACTGGTGGCTGCATCTGTAATTCCTTGGTTTCCATCTTGTCTCTAGAGAAAGATTTGAGCTCCAGAATCAAACTGTTCAGAGAATGGGCCCAACCAGAACTTTTGTGAATCTACTTCTCCTAATACAAGTTACATTTGTGAATTGACCAAAAAGGACTGTGGAAAGCAACACTCCGAAGAGCATATTTTAGTTTGGCATACTTTTGGGGTTTAAACATTACATTGTATTGCCTTTCTTTAATCTAATATAAATGTCCACTACAAATCTCCCAAAAGCCAGTCAACTCAAAATCTCCCGCAATCCCATAAAAAATGGAAAGTGCCAGTATATGAAAAGCATGGGCCGGCCCAAGAAGGTCACTTAACCCCCCAGAATTTTCATGTTACCCTCACAAACCACTTGGATAATTTAGAAATTAGTACATTTCTAGTTATGCAAATTTCCTTCTTCTCTGTAGACGCTATTTGAAATACACTGTTTAATCAATGTCACCTATATTGTGCTTGTAATCTAAGAAAAGCCCAGCTGGAGATCTTTCCATGCTGTTCTCTCAGTAGGACCTTGTGACATGGAAACAATGTCAAAGTGTTGCTTACAAAATGTGTGACTGTGAAGGGGTAACCAGGCCATCAATAAAGGCATTATGCCCGGCTGGTTAACTCTGATCCATATTTGGGGTTTTAGAGTGTCAGCTCTTGAACCTGTTTATTGTATCTGCAATATATGTAATTGTGCGACAATAAAGAATGTGTATATGCTTTACCTTTCCAGGAGTGCCAGCAAGCAGAGATTGCTTGGCTATGAGTTTAAGGGGGGATTTTGCGGAGAATGTCTTATCAGATTGTGCCAAGATAGTCGGGGTGCAGAGTTGGTGGGCGCCCCAATAATGTACTCGGGAGTCAGGTCAGTCTGCCCGGATACATGTAGGCACAAGGCTCCGGTCTAAATCTTGCTCTGGAAACGCTTTTGCTACTCACCGCAAGGACTCCCTGCTTCAGCAAAGAACAGAAAGGTAAGCGGGGCATAGGGGTGTAAAGTATCCCCCAAACGGTACCAGGGTCCCTCCAGTAACAGAGGGATCCTCAGTTCAATACCCGGTTACCCAGAACCAGAATAGAGGTTCCGAGGGTACGCCAACCATATATGAGGTTTTCAGTTAGATAGAGAAAACAGCCATGAGAATGAACCTGCATGTTTTTTTCATTCTATCCAAAGGACTTAGAAAAAATATGTGAAAAGTATATTTTATTACATGGTGGTTTAATGGTATATATGCTTATGCACAGTATTATGAGCTGGGGACTTCCAGGTCCATGGTTCTGAGAGACCATGTGGCTACCAAGCTTGGTGCCACCAAGTCTGCTCAGGTCCCAGATGGGAAAACTTCAGAGGTTGCCAAAGTGTGAAAGCCATTTGGGCAGCGGGGTTAGCCTCAAGTACTCACGTCCTGGGATGAATGGAAGTCATCGTACCACCATTTGCCCAGCCAAGGCTTTGAGGAACCTTATCTCAGTGTGTGGCTTTTGACTGACAATTGGCAGAGGTTGCAGGTTGGCGGATGCCCTTGTCAGAATCTGAATCCAAGCTTTCCCGGCATAGATAGACTTGCAAAGCTCTGATAGGCTGGTAGGATTATTCCCACACTCATGTTGGCTGGAGTATTTCATGAATGAACTCGGAAATACTATAAGAAACCCTCAGCCAATCTGTTCGCGATATTCTAAGCACCAAGACAGCAGTGGCAAATTTGAAATCACCAAAATATGCTCGGAGAGAAATAGCAGCGAGCCGGCTTCAGAAGTTTCAAGACGAGAAATGTTCCCACTTTTCAGGGCCAAGTTCTGAGAATAGAACGTAGCGGTCGCGGTTGGGATTACAAGCCGAAAAGAGTACCAGGACGTTTGGTACTATCCCCCGGTCAAGGGATTTCGGCAGCTCCATAGCAGATACAGCGGTGGCATCAGGAACCTCATGCCGAATTGAGTTCCAGGACATTAAGGGACAAGTCCCGGTCAACCTAAAGACTTTATTTTATGTGCAATTTCACCTAGGAAAGTCCAGTTTTGTTGCTCAGACCCCAGTAAGTGTGTTTTCTTCTGTATTTTGTAATCCACTGTGTATACATCTGTTTCTACTAAATAAATGCAATTTGTTTTACTATCTTGTTTTGCACAGTGAATGATCCCGGTAAAAAGGTGTAAATACCTGGTCTCCCGTGGGAACATGCCATTCACCAACTACAGCCACAGTTCTTTAGTAAAACCCAGAGGTCAGGTAATACAATAAGCACACAAAAAATTGACAAGACCAGATAGTGAAGGATTCGTAAGTACCACAAGTGGAACACGTGAAGCCTTCTCAGTGGACATCTATCGACCGCATTATCTAAATAAATCATAACACATTTGCCGACCTTTACTTAAACCTTAAAACTGGTGAATTACCGAACTCGTAATAATGCGGAACAGACCATTGTCTGCTCACATCAAAACCCACTGAGCAAATGAGATGAGTAATGACAGCCAAGCTGCAGCTCCGCAGACTCAAAAGACAGATGGCAGGAGCAGACTAGGAAACACAGATGTTCTAATAGCAGCAAAATAAATAATTGTTCTCAGCAAATTCGGGTTGCATTTCTTTCTACTTTTGCATTTTTGCAGTATTCCTATTGGGCACGTGCTTTCATTTAATTCCACATTTGTGTAACAATTTAGGTGTGTACTCTATCAGCAGAAAAACAGCTTGTGTATAAAGGATAGTGTTTAAACATGCCTTCAGATATAGCAAGATAAAATAGTCCCTGAACTCACAGATAATCTCACTAAAACTATTAAGGAAGCCTCAACATGGTCTGTCAGTTGCTTCTGTATTCTCCCTGGGCCTCAGCACATTTTCCTGGCTCCCCCAACCTCCCAATGACTGCAACACCTCGTTCTTGGCAAGCCCTCTGGAGGCTTGTTCACTCGGGCCATGAGAAACTGATTTTTCCTCCTGCCCCTCCGGGGACGTTTAGCTACAGTAGGTTACAGACGTACTAAACTTTGTATCTCTGTGCATCACTCTTCCTCCCTTCGATGTCTATCAAAAGAAATCTTACAAATTACGACATCGTAACTTTCTAGTTTTTAACAAACTGTAACAGAAACCGTTTCCTACGTGTTGTGCAAGTGTGCACCGATAAATGGTAAAGAACGTCAGAACATACTGCTCCAAAATTGCTTTGGTACATAACCCCCAATCTCTGAAAAACAGCTGATGAGAAAATAGCAGGGGCATGGTGGGTATTTCGATGGGTAGTACCGTGCTGTGCTCACGTGTAAGGAATGCAGGTTCTACTCAACCTCTGTTTGCAAGAAATGAACATCAAGTAAAATCCCAAACTCTCCCCCGTAAACATTATAATGAGAGCTGGGAGCGTTTGCACTCAGAGTACACAAAAATTTGCTTTTCTTTCTTCTTTCCTGTTTCCTAGCTCTGTGGAGGTGTTCTGAATTGTTATGAGTAGGATCTGATCAGTGAGCATTCCAAGCAGATGTATAACATAGAAACTCTCTACCCAGCGCAGGGGACCCTGGGAAAAAGTGGTTCAACCTCACATGAGTGTAACGGTATTTCTGGCCCGGCCTGAACCACCCAATCTCACATTGGCCCCTGTGGTCTAACCGGTCCCCATTACAGTGTGATAGTGTGATAGTGTCTGGTGGTGCACCTGTTGGCTACAGGACTCCTGAGTCTACCGCATGATGTTGTGTGGGGAGAACCCGTCCAGACAGGCAGCTGAGGTAGTGGCTTGAGTCTCACCTAGTACCAGTGCAGCGCCTCCAACTCATCAGGATCCCTTCGGTCACTTGGGGATGGTCCTGACGAGGAACTCCTCTGTGGTGCTCCTCTCTGTACATTCACTCCACACATGTACACGAGAGGGTTTGTGATTGAGAACATCTTTATTGCTTGAGGTGGGCTAGCTGCCCCACGCAGTAGATTATCTAGCCACTCATCTTGAGTCAATGCTTCCCTTCTAAAGGTATGCTTCTCCTTTAATAGGGATTCCCTATCCCCGCAGGGATCTCCTTCCACTGTGCCAGGTCCCTGGACACAGTCTCCTTACAGTTACTATAACATAACCAGCAACTCAGACTAGGACTAGAACTTGAACTCCTCCTCCTCTTAACTGAACTTGTGCTAGAACTACTTTTAGAAACAGTGCTGTGCCTTATGTAACTTCTGAGGCTGACACACCTCTGACATCACTAACCATGGAGTCAGAGCATGTGACCATTCCCATCCATACACAGGGCACCCCACCAGGGTGTGAGGGCAAACCTCCATAATTACTGCTGGCATGCCCACAACTTACCAGGCCTTACTGTCAGCAGGAGAGATGACTGTAGCCATTTTACATGACCGCTACATGAGTATAATATAATATGTAAAGTATTTTATATAGTCTCCAAAATAAAAATCGATATAAAGGAGGATGCAGTTATTTCCCAGATTCTGCTCCACTCCAATGGAATTTTTGTGTTCATTTCTTTTTCATGAGTTTTATCAAATGTCACCTTATGTTTGTAAATGTTCCTTCCTATGCCCCATACACGTTCTAAGTGCTCTATGCGCTCCTCGGCCTTCTTCCCTACCACTGAACTTCCTCTACCGACCAAGTGCATCTCAATGGCCTCCCTAAGCCACTTCCCTCTGTTGTCCTCTATCTCGTCCATGAGGGGCTCAGGGACATTCGGATACTCCAACCCGTGGGATGATTTATAACGAGCCATTATGGCCCGCTCGGCCCTACTTATCCTGGTCAGGTCAGCCCTACCGGCCCTCCCAGGTAACACCCATGATAGGGGCTCATCAGGGTCCACGGGGTCTGACAGGATGCTAGGACCCATGGGTTCTATCTCCCTATGCTCGATCTGCAACCATCGCTCCTGCAACTCTCTATCCCTTTGCTCAGGGGTGAACTCTCCCACAGCCCACCAGTAATCCACTACATCTTCTCGCCGGATGAGGAACCGAGTGCGGTCCATCCAAGCGGAGTACCCTTCAAACAGTGGGGCCCACCAACGGTTCTCTCTAAATTTATGTGACTCCCCTGACTCTCTATCATCATCCAGAGAAAATACCCCCGATGTCCGTGCCGATCGCGGTAGAAACCACCTGGAGGATCCCGGGGCCTTTATCACTGGTTCGGGTGCTGCAGGGGGCAACCACCGGCCTACCGCGGCCACCCTCAACTCTCCCCCCCTTCAGAAGTGCCTTCCGTAGCGCAACTGTGCGTTCTCCCCCCAGTCCGTTTCACCTCCTCTTCCGAGGTTATGTCCACATATTCTAAACTGGACGGGGATCCCGTGGAACCGGTGACAGGGGCAGGGGCTTTATCTCGGGGATGGGATGGGGCATAAGGGCAAGTAAGAGGACCCCACGGGGTTACGACCCGTTCCCGGCTGTCCGTAGACTGGTCCAATGAGGATATCTCACCCTCCTCAGTCCTTGGTTCGCCTCTCCAACTCCTGGGCCTTTGAGGTGATCGGGGACCTTCCCCCGATCGCCGAAGCGTCGCTGCGTCCTTCCCAGTGGTTCCGCTGTCGCCACCGGAAGTGATGCCTTCCCTGGAACCGGAAGCGCCGTCATCGCGGGTTGGACCCCCATTCGGGATCTCTTCTTCGATGACGACATCCGGAAGCTCCGCCGTCGTCTTCACCGGAAGTGATGCCGTCTCTCCACGTGCGCCTGCGGCCTGGCATGGCCTCTCTGCTCCTACACCGTCTGCCGGGGCAAGGTAAGTGAAGAGACTCCTCTTACCCGTCCGCAGGGGTGTCGGCGTCTCTCGCCCGTCGCCGCCACGTTCTGAGGCGGAGGGACTCCGTCTCTCGGCTCGCCGATCTGTGGGGGACGCTCTGTCTTTCTGATAGCTGCTGGTGCCACGGGGTGTCGTCCTCCCCGGTTCTATCCTGGGCCTCGATGTCACCTCCGCTAGCTCGTAGAGATCCTCGTCCGAGTACTCTCCCTTCTCGGTGCGGTCAGGAGGTGACCCGACTGTCTCGGTTGCGGCCGACCCAGCCGACTTGACCGGCTCCAGTCCACTTTCACCGGGACTCGCACGCCCTATCCACAGTGCGCCAGGGGACTCGGCGGCTCGCCTAGCCTGGTCCCCCGGGGGGTCAGCCGATTGGATGGGTATGAAGGTCGGCATTGGCCATAGATACAGTGTCCCGCATTGTGGGCAACGTGCCGCCGAGTTGACAGTGCCTCCGGGCAGCCCGCATTGTAGGCAGAGCCCGACCACCGTCTCGGTGTTTGCCACCCTTACTACCAGTAACCCGCCGGGTACCGAGTAGGGCTGGGTGGAGACCATCGTGCCCACAGTGGAGGGACAGGTCATTCTTCTCACAGGAGCCACTTCCTGTATAGGTCTTTTTAGTTCAGTGGTTCCTCGCAACTGACTGGTAGAAGTTGCTGGATCCGCCACTCCCTGCTTCAGCTCCTCCTTCCGCTGACATAGCTGGAACCCGCCCCCAGGGGTTGCAATTATGGGCGGGTCCCACAGGGGAATATCATGCCCCTTAATTAAGGCCGCTCCTTTCTCAGTCCTGGTGGGCGCGGTTTGCGTTTTCGCGGCAGTTTCCTCGTCAGAGCTGGATTCTTTTCCCGCGGCTAATTCCCGCCTTCTCCTTGCAGCTGCTTTGCGTGCAAAATATCCCTCTTTCTTGCAAATCACTTCCGCGGCCGGAACTACTTCTTGTAGTGGCGCCGTCTGGATATCAGTCCCTGGGCCCAGTGGTTGCATTCCCACAGGCCATAGTTGAAAGTCACTCCCCCTGGTGGAAATCAAGGGAGGGTCCCATAGAGTAAGTGGTTGACTCAGCACAGGGGCCGAGTGAGTCACTGTCCATGAAGGCGCAGCCATAGCTTTCGCGCCATGCCCCCCATCAGGGCGGGGCTCTGCTGTTCGCGCCATTCCCGGCCAGCTTTTTGCAAGTCCTGCACCAGCCACATTCTCTGTGACTGGCCCACGCGGTCTCCCTTGCAAGCGGGAGCCGCCATTTTGGTTATCTTTTCCAGATGAGGTAGCATTCATTTGGTTGCACGTCCACAGACATCCATCCTCACTGTGCTTCACCCCAGTTATAACAATGTTCTCACACTCCTCAAGGGGGGTACCTCGGTGTCCCAGACAGGACAAAAACGGGGCAGCCACCGCCTTCGCTCCACTCCAGAGCAGATCAGTTAGCGACAACTCAGTGACAGTTTGCTCTTCAGTGGGGCGCACGCCACGGGTGCCTTCCCCATCAGCCTCCGATCGCCATTTTGGACTCTCCGCACCACGCGGATCCTCCATTTCTTGGGTTGTCATATTCTCGTACCAATTATTGTACATGGGGCTCCGCTCTGCGGGGCAGCCACCACACCAGTACAATAAAGAGTTGCTCAGATGCACCACCACATGTGTACCTGATCTAGGCTGGACTCATGTTGCACTACCTCAGGCTAGGCTCACTCTCTCAGTGTCTGCTGTGTCTCCTTCCTCCCAGTCTGTGCTCCCTATGGTAAGTGTCTGGAATGGGCTAGGTACTCTGGCTCTGCCATGCAGTACTTGGGGTGTCTACCTCTCTTGGTCAGCCTAGCGCAGACCCTCTCCAGGATTCCTGACCTCGTTAACAGGCTATCCCTTTAGGCGTCCTACCAACTAGCACTGCCTCAAAGTGACTCGTCAGCTATAGCCCGGCTCCAGACCCCTCACTCCTTTCAGGCCCCTAGGTTGTCTCTGCGAACTGACAATATCCCGTCAGCCCCCTGACCACCCCTAGGTCCGTCCCTACTCAGCACAGAGTGGCAGCAGACTCTCTCCCTGTTTCCCAGTGTGCCTAGCTAGAGCCTGTCCTGATGACAGATCTGATCTCAGAAGCTCGCCTCCAAATGTAACGGTATTTCTGGCCCGGCCTGACCCACCCAATCTCACATTGGCCCCTGTGGTCTAACCGGTCCCCATTACAGTGTGATAGTGTCTGGTGGTGCACCTGTTGGCTACAGGACTCCTGAGTCTCCCGCATGATGTTGTGTGGGGAGAACCCGTCCAGACAGGCAGCTGAGGTAGTGGCTTGAGTCTCACCTAGTTCCAGTGCAGCGCCTCCACCTCATCAGGGTCCCTTCGGTCACTTGGGGATGGTCCTGACGAGGAACTCCTCTGTGGTGCTCCTCTCTGTACATTCACTCCACACATGTACACGAGAGGGTTTGTGATTGAGAACATCTTTATTGCTTGAGGTGGGCTAGCTGCCCCACGCAGTAGATTATCTAGCCACTCATCTTGAGTCAATGCTTCCCTTCTAAAGGTATGCTTCTCCTTTAATAGGGATTCCCTATCCTCGCAGGGATCTCCTTCCACTGTGCCAGGTCCCTGGACACAGTCTCCTTACAGTTACTATAACATAACCAGCAACTCAGACTAGGACTAGAACTTGAACTCCTCCTCCTCTTAACTGAACTTGTGCTAGAACTACTTTTAGAAACAGTGCTGTGCCTTATGTAACTTCTGAGGCTGACACACCTCTGACATCACTAACCATGGAGTCAGAGCATGTGACCATTCCCATCCATACACAGGGCACCCCACCAGTGTGTGAGGGCAAACCTCCATAATTACTGCTGGCATGCCCACAACTTACCAGGCCTTACTGTCAGCAGGAGAGATGACTGTAGCCATTTTACATGACCGCTACATGAGTATAATATAATATGTAAAGTATTTTATATAGTCTCCAAAATAAAAATCGATATAAAGGAGGATGCAGTTATTTCCCAGATTCTGCTCCACTCCAATGGAATTTTTGTGTTCATTTCTTTTTCATGAGTTTTATCAAATGTCATTTTTTATTTTTGCCAGCGGGGTGCTATAGTGTTTTATCCCCGCCCCTTTTTCACACGCAGCTCATCCATTTAGAATGGAGGCTGCTTCCACCTCAGTGCGCCAGCGGGAGAAATAACGGCTTCTACATCTGTAGCTCAAGCAGGAAAAAATTGTTTCCAATGTAGTCATTCGCCATAGAATCAATGTTCTCCTACTGAAGGTATTGCTAAAACGTTTTATCTGAATATAATGCCATTGTGCTGCGTCAGGCCAGTTATATTTATCCTTGCAGTGATTCAGGCCTGTCCTGTTTATTTTAGCTTTCTTCCACCTCTCAAATTCCCTCTTTCCTTAACACGTCCAAATTCTGCATTACCAACCAAGAGATTGAGGGGAGAGGGGAATGTGCTCAGTTGTTTATTCACTGCATCCCAAAACAGCAGAGCACTGCTAATTAATGGATGAGTGCTAATTTTTAGAGGTCTTTGTGATTTCTTTACCTACACATTAGGCCTAATTCCATATCTCCCCGGAGTTGGTTCTCTATCTGAACCCATGACTTATTTTTCTTGTTAGCTTGCCAATCCATCAGACTATTCACTTGGGCAGCTAAATAATACTTTGTAATGTTACGAGCTACAATCCCTTTTATTACTGCCGAAATTATGTGGATATGTTTTTTTGAGCTTTTCTATTCTGTCAAGTAAAACTAATAATACAGGTCTGCATACTCTTTAGTAAGCTGTGTTTATGTTAACAGGGACTGTTTAAAACAAATACAGTATAAGATTCATAGCAAAATGTTCATTTTATTGACATTACTTCTTAAGATCCGAGTGATAGTCTGTTTATGTCAAGTTTCAAGTTTTTTCTTTATATCCCTTTTAATATTGGAAGAAAGCTTTCCCAACAAAGACTGCGTGCAGTGCAATTTTAACAACTAGGTATTTTACCGAAAAGGAACCCCACCGAAATGGTACATTTCTATTAAGCTGTTATAGTATTTTGGGGGCCAGAGTCATCTGTTCAACTTTTAATTTAGAAAAACCCACCTTGAAACAACTCGTGGAGAGACAGACACCTGTGCTCAAAAAGGAGCACACCTGGGAGATGGGTCAAGTATATCTTAATGACTCCTATGTGCATATCTCCCAGGTATCTCAGATGTGCTCCTTTGTTTAGCACAGGTGTCTCTCCTCAATTTGTTTCATGGTGGGTTTGAGGGGATATATATAGAACTTGGGACTCGAGTTACAGATATCATTGTTTCTCAGCAAAATCCATATTTCAGTCCATGCTCTGAACTGAGCTAACACCCCCTTTAGGTACAGTATGACCTAAATAACGTCTGGATAAATAACAGTGCTAAGCTGAACAGCCTTTAGTACATATGCAATGTTACGGGAAGCACCATTTTGCATATCATTAGCACCAACGGACAGAAACAAAATAACCCGTGTTATTTAAGAGTAGCACTGGGTTAGCATTATGTTATTTGTTTTAGTGCATAGGCGCTATGAGTAACCTCATTTTAATTTAGGTTAATGTTCGGTTAAATAGCTAGTGGAGCTTAGAGCATCCGGGCCTTTCAGTGAATACAATGGGTTACATGTTTTAGTTTTCTTGTATTGTTACGTGTTTCCCTTTTTGGTATGAATTATGCTTGACATCATTTAAATTGAACCGATTAGCTATGTATGTAGGTACTGTACGTATATCATTGTTTATATAGCACCATTAATGTACATAGCGCTTCACAGCAGTAATACACAAGACATAATCATATAAATAACCAATAATACAAATAACACATGATGGAAAGAAGTGCTTCAGACATGAAAGTGACATTTAGGAAAACGAGTCACTGCCCTGAAGAGCTTGCAATCTAATTGGTAAGTAGGAAGAACGTACAGAGACAGTAAGAAGATGTTATATTGCTAATATTATATACATGCTAAAAAAAATCATATTTTTAATGTCTACATTAATTAGATAAATGGGTCTGTAATTGCTAATCATGTGCGTGTCTCCTCCTGCATTTTGTATCACGATATATATGCTGTATGCCTCCAGAATCTGTGTGGGGAAAGCTCCGTCATTTCGTATGTATTAATGCCTTTTTCGTGTGTGTTAGGAACTTCCGAAAATTCTTTATAATGAAGATGGGTAAATCCATTTGGACCTGGCTTTATCCCCGAAGGAAGACCTTTAAGTATCTCTTCTATATCCTCTGTTTCTACAGTATATGTTTACCTTAATTCCTTGCTGTGCGGACATAAATGTGCTTGGTATTGAATTTTTTCAGATATTATTCTTTGTTTCTTCTTGGAGATCCCATTCATTTCATGGGAGGGGGGCTTTGTTTATTAAACAATAATAGAGTAAGCGCTAGTCCCTGCCAGAGTGCTCGCTTTATGGGTTAAGGGAAGGGGGTCAGCCAGGCCTTGTTCAGCTGCCCACGTACCCAGCCAGGCCCCAACGAGTCGGCTGTTGTCGCGAGTTGATTCACTCGCTACTACACCTGGGCACCGCCAGCCGCGAGCCCGTCAGGTAAGGACAAGCACTTACCCCCAAACTACCGCATCCAAAGGGTCTATTTAAACCCCCTTGAATTAGGCCTGTGCCACCAAACCGCTAGGAACTTCTCCAATCCTTCTTGCAAGTCGTTGTTGAACAAATCTGCCCCAATATCTGATGTGTAAGCTATCAGTCCTAAATAGGCAGACTAATTCATTATTGAAATCCAAGTGGCTGATCCGCCATCCCGCGCACTGCGTCACAAATTTTCCCACCATGTTGTTCAATTTTACATGCACCCGGTCAATGGCGCCTGGGCCTGCGCGCCCCCTCCACACCGCCCTAAAGACTAAATCTGACCAGACTATCAGAATTCCTGTCCAAAGGGCGAGGATGAAAGCCTGGTCTGGCTTTATCGCATTGACCAGCTCGAAGAAGCATCGCGTGGCCAGGATCAGGTTCAATGGCGCTCTTCTAACCCTAGCCATCACCATCAGCCATGGGTGCAATTGGGCCCACCACAACCCCCTACCTCCCCACCATAACACCTTCACATGCTTCGTGTGCAACCTGAGATTTCTCCCATCTGGGCGTTTGATGGCTCGCTTCTCTGCCCAGTGTATGAGTGAGTCCCCGATGATCCATGCGTCTTCGGAATATGTGAAGGCATAAGGGTGGTGGAGGTTTATTCCAACAAACACTATTCCCCCATTAACGTGGGCCTGATCTAGGACCGGTATCTGTTAGACTTCCACGATCCCTCGTCTGTATCGTCGTTACTAACAGCCCCGCGCGTGATGTTTCTGTTACCGCCCCAATCCGGAATGAATGTGTTCCGTACTGTGACTCGTCTAGACCCTGGTGTTTAAGGCACATGCGGAAAACCCAAATATATATATATATATATATATATACCAATATACAAATATACCAAAATGGAAAATTGTTATTAAAAAGCATTTCCACACCGTTCTTTTTATCTGTTGTGGCAACACTGACATTTTTCTCCTTTATCTTAGTTTCATTTGTTTTGTTTTTAAATGTCGTATCTCTTTTTTTTACCTTTAAACTCTACCAGAGCCATTCTCCTTTTTCTAATGTGTCCAAACCCTTGATGTTCAATGAGATGGTTTTTAAAATATATAATGACCAACTGTTAAAGTGAATATGTGCGTTTCACAGGCCGAGCCTCACCCTTACTATGCCGAACAGAATGAGTAGGGACAGTGTTTTTTTGCCCTGGGTGTCACCCAGCCTACTACATGTTGTCTAGGGCATAAACAACAAAACAGGTAGCGCTAACCGCAATGTGTGTGGTGTAGTAACTATTACCTTATATATTAAATAAAACTATACATAAGGGGCTGCCTAGGACACAAAGCCTGACCCCCTGGTCAGGAAAACAGTATGGACAGGGATAGTTCCGTGGGCGCCATAAAATTTTACCACTATAAAGGATATACAAACCAAGCCTGTTGGTTGTGAAGATTGTTATCCTCACGGTGGGCTTGAAAAAAAAAGAGAAAGCACAACACATCTTTGCTTTCTCTTTGTTTTCAAGCCCACCGTGAGGATCAACAATCTTCACAACCAACAGGCTTGGTTTTCGTATATCCTTTATAGTGGTAAAATTTTATAGGCGCCCACGGAACTATTCCCTGTCCATGTTGTCTAGGGCGCCAACAGGTTTCCCTGGGCCAAGGAATAGAGTTTCAACTGAGCCTCTCCCGCCCCGTGTTGGAGGCCTCCCCCACCTTTTAAACCTGTATTTCTCTCCCCCTCTGTCTCTCACTCTTACACCTCCTCTCTTCCTCGCTCTATACCCCTCGCTATATTGCGAAATTATTTCGTCTAATCTTATGCTCCCTACACATTGTGTATATGTTATTGGGAGGATCCGAGGACCATCTGGACAAGGATTTCCATAGAAGAGTCAAAAGTAAAGACAAGTAAAGACAAAGACAAGACAAGATAAAGACAAGTAAAGGCAAGCAAAGATACCTCTGTTGTGTGTTTACTTACACATGGCCGTGTGAATAGTAAGATCATATATTTGTGTTATTTTCCCTACCCCCACTGGTCGAGATTGCATATATATTCTTTTTTATTATTATTGACTATCTAATCCCTTGCTCCCCCTTTTATGTGTTTTTCTGGAGTCTGGTTGATTGCCTGTGTGCAATTAATCAGCTCGCTGCTGGATTTAGAGGCAGTTTCTCTCAAACAGTTATAAGTCCCTGTTACACCCCCTAAATACAAACACAACAACCAGTATCTCCCCAAATATGAACACCACTACATCCCAATACAAACACCATTACCCCCAAATACAAACACAACTTTCCCCTCAAATACAGATACCTCTACCCCAAAATACCGACATCACTACCCCGAAATACAGACACCACAGCCCCCCGAAATATAGACACCACTACTGCCCTAAATACAGACAACACTAACCCCAAATACAAACACTACTACCCCCAAATTCAAACACCCATACCCCCCAAATACAAACAAAAAAGCCCCCCAAATACAGACACCACAACCCGCCCCATGTAGACACCACTACACCCCAAATACAAACACCACTACACCCAAATACAGAGACCACTACCCCCCAAATACAGACACCACTACCCCCGAAATACAGACACAACTACCCCCCCAAATACAAACACCACAATCCCCTCAAATACCAACAACACTACACCCCAAATATAAATACCACTACACCCAACACAGAGACCACTACCCCCTCCACCCAATTACAGACACCACTACTCCCTCCCCACCTGTCACAGAAGACCAGGTTATTTACACCTTTTTTTACCAGGATCATTCATTGAGCAATATAAGGTAATACATTTTAATTTACTCTGCATAAATTTGCTTACACACAATGATACACAAAATACAGACAAAAAAACACACTTACTTTGGGACTGGGGTCGAAAACTAGACGTTCCAAGCTGCAGAGAACTCTAAATAAGAGTTTTAACCTGACCGGAACTTAGCCCGGAATCTCCTGGAACCCAAATCGGTGTGAAGTTCCACACGCCACCGCTCCCTTCTCTTCTGAGAACTTGGACTTTCTTGACCGTGAGTTAGTACAAATCTCAAGGAACTAAAATCGGCATAGAATCCCAGCCGCGTCCGCTACGATCATTTCTCAGAACTTGGCCGCACAAATCGGGACTTGGACTCCAGCAGGCTTTCCTGGCTTGAAATTGAAACCAGTTGCTCTGCTATTCGCCCATGAGCAACTTTGAAAAGCCCGCCCAAGCTTTTACAAGAGAGACCTCCAAATCTGATTGGCTCACAGATTCTTAAAGTATTCTGAGTTTCATTCACAAAACTCAACAGTTAGGCAGGGGAAATGAATCCTAATGGGGGCTCCTACAGAATGACTGACAATGAAACTGTGGTAATGTAGAGATATAAACAAATCAATCCCACTTGTTAGGGTGTTAAGATGTAACAGTCCTTAAAGCACACTCTCCAATGTATACGTTCAAAAGCCCAATGTCGTGTGGTGTGTATACTCAATGTAAGATCACCTACACTGTCCGGAGCTCATATATCAGGGACAGGTATTAGCTGACCTTAACTGTCTGGATGCAGAGTCCGCATCACGATAATCCCTCATGAGGTAGGTCTGTCCAGTACCGTGGCTCCGCGGTATGCAGGTAACATGACGACACACCACACTGGCTACAGAAAACCAGCAAACTGCCTGTAATCGTCAGTGCTGTATACTCACAAACAAACAACGAAGGAGAGGCTTCTGTTCTCATGCTTGCTTCAATCCGGAAGGGAGCGTAGATGCAGAAAAAAAAAAGGAGTGAGCACTGCGATCTTCGAAATAGGCTGGAGGCAGGTAAAACTATCCCAAGCAGCCAACCAGAGCCAAGCTGGCTAGAAAAGCCGGGTCAGCGGGAAATCTGAAATAGACAAGAGAAATGCGCAAGTCTGCCACCTCTCTCTCTGGCTATCTCAATGCCACCCGCTGGAACAGGCTCCACCAGATCTGGCAGAGAAAGTGTCATCCCGAAGGACTGTGTCAGACCTGTATGCCCGCAGACCTGGCTAGACCCCAGTACCGAGGTGGGAACGGTATGATACCACACACCCAGAGCAGTGGGAGCAAGCCCGGAGTGTGGTATAGCGTTGCTGGGCCTGTAGAAAGAGTTGTTAGAGTATACTTGCAACGCTTGGGATTGTCCGAAAGAATAGTCGTGTCCGTGTGCCAGATTCAGGAGTCCAGAGGTTAACGTAGTAGAAGGCGTAGCAGTGTTCACAGGGATACCAGAGAGCAGAGTAGTCCAGGACGAGCAGGGGTCAAAACCAGGGAGATCCAAGATAACACAGGAGCAAGATACAGGGAGTATACGTAGAGAGCAAAGCATAGGTCAGGTACACACAGGGAAACAGGAACTATGCAGAGCGGGGAAGAAGTGGACAAACAGGGATTATAAAGGAGGAGTTACCAATGGGAGAGAGGGGAGGAGTAGAGAGAGAAGTGGGAGATGACAAGGATTGGACAGGAAGAGAAGAGGAGGAGACAGAAGGGGCGGACAGGGGAAAGGCCTGAAGGGATTGGGAGGCGGAGACCTGGGAAAAAGGATAAGAGGAACCTGTGCATGCAACCTCTGTAAGGTGGGAGTGCACGTGCACTGGTTGCGACACAGCGAGGGATCGCATGGAGCAAGGGAAGACCGCAGGGGGCGGACGGAGCTCAGCAAAGTGGATCATGCGCGTGACCTGAGACTGCGCGATGGCGTACAGCGGCATAGCGGACGAGACAGGTGAGTCAGGGAGAGCTGTGGCGGAGCGTGTGCGTGTGCCCTCCGAGGATTTGGGGAGTGCACGCACCGGACGCGTCACCAGGCGCGTGGAGCACCGTGCCGCGGGCACCACGCCAGGAGGAGGCAACGGATCGTGTGGCACCACAGGGGCCGGTAATGCTGTGACTGCGGCAGTGAGGGAGCGGGGAGGATCGAAGCAGGGGCTCAAGGAACGCATGGGTATACGGGTCCTGCGGGGAACGCGCTGCGGCAGGGGAAGAGAGTTAGAAGGTAAGGGAGCAGAGTGGGAAGGAGTAACAGGAGATGGGAGAGAGGGACAAGGAATCTCCTGAGTCGTCACAGACTGCCATTGATCTCCGGACCTGGTACTCCGCATTTCCTCGCTGACCAATTGCTCTTCACAGCCCTGGGCATCCTCTGACTGCTTTGAACTACAATGTCCAGCAAACTTGCTGGCGCCTATGGATTAGTTCAGGCAGCCTGTTTGGACATCGGTTCCGAATGTAACAAGCACATTACATTACAGTACATAATAAAGCATGGTTTTAGTCTCTGGGTATGGGGACAGAAGAGGAAAAATGTTGTAGTTTTATTTCTATTGCCTTATTCCCCACACTCCTTCTCTGGGACTTAGTCTGCACTCTGAGAGTCCCCCCTCAACCGTATATACGGCTCGGGCACCCACAAACCTACACTCGTTCTGGGTCACCTTGGCACTAGCTGGGGTACCCCTAACCTAGGGATTCCCTCAGCTACAGGAATACATATTCATCTCTGTGCCTAATTCACCTTTCTGGGCTGTGCTGAAGCAGGGTACGCTAGTGGTAAGTCGCGCTTGCGTTTTCAAGTGGAGATATTGTCAGGACAATGTGTCAGGCATGATTCCCGGGTACATTTATAGGGGAACCGGCAACTCCGGAACCCAACCTCCTAGGCACATTCTGACAACAAGTCCTCCGCACAACCCCCCTTGAAACTCATGCCCTAGCAACCCCTGCTTGCATGCCCGGAAAGGGAAAAACACAAAAAAAACTTTTATTACAGGTAATACATTGGAAAGATACAATGTTACTGGGCCCAAGAGCTAACTCTCTTGGACCCTTATACACGGAGCAGGAGTAACCAAAACAGGCTGCCCTCCAAATACAGACACCACTACCCCCCAAATACAAACACTACACCCACCCCCCCAAATACAGACAACACTATCCCAAATACAGACACCACTACCCCCCAAATACAGACACCCCTACCCCCCAAATACAGACACCACTACCCCCCAAATACAGACACCACTACCCCCCAAATACAGACACCACACATTTACGACTAAACTCTAGCTGCTGACGATGGGCCATGGCCCTCAACTCCCCCCTCCCCCCCCTCCCCCAAATTTGTGTCAGTCCTTCCACAGTCTGATAGAAAAAAATATCACAAGAGAGAGAACATTGTGTGAAGTATTTAATGCTAACATGCATCAGAACACATGAATCACACTTACAGGATAGATGATTCAAAGAAATTGGGCAGAGAACCCATAAAAATGAATGTGTTTTTTTTCTCAATCACTCCATCTGGTTTTTATATTTGACCATCTCACTCTATGAGGCCTGTGTACTAAGCGTCGTAAATGGCTTTTTTTTGGTTTGAATTCATGCACGGAGATTTCATTTTAAAGAGTGCACCTGCGCACTAACCTGAAATGCCTAAATCAGCTCCATATACATGTTTTTTTAATGCATTTTTGGGAGGGGTGCACAGAAATAGACCGATCGGCGTCCAGTTATAAATAGTATGTACTATACAATGGATGTTTCTGTTTGCCCCAGTAAGTTGAAAATGCGCCTAAATCATCTTCCAAGGACAACCCTAAAAATACTTCATCGTTTTTAGCGAGAATTCAGTGGCTATTTATAAACTGCACACGTATTTGACGTATTCGGAATAGAATGTGCATTGCATAATTAGCTAAATGTATTATTATCCCATTCTGGCTATTATAAATAATATGGCACGAATAATTGAAATTATATACATCGGTTTTCATTTAACTTTTACCAATTAGATTTTCAACATGATGAAATGCAAACAGATTATATGTCATATGTATGAAGTAACCTACTGTATAATGACCTTCATACAGTACATACAATATATAACGAGCTTCATACAGTACATACGATATATACCGTCCTTCACACAGTACATACGATATATAACGACCTTCATACAGTACATACAATATATAACGACCTTCATACAGTACATACGATATATAACGACCTTCATACAGTACATACGATATATAATGACCTTCATACAGAACATACAATATATAACGAGCTTCATACAGTACATACGATATATAACGACCTTCATACAGTACATACGATATATAACGACCTTCAAACAGTACATACGATATATAACGACCTTAATACAGTACATACGATATATAACGACCTTCATACAGTACATACGATATATAACGACCTTCATACAGTACATACGATATATAACGACCTTCATACAACACATACGATATATAACGACCTTCATACAGTACATATGATATATAACGACCTTCATACAGTACATACGATATATAACGACCTTCATACATCACATGCGATATATAACGACCTTCATACAGCACATACGATATATGACGACCTTCATACAATACATACGATAAACATGTTATGAAAGTGTGCACTACATTTTTGCATCAAAATTGACCCCTCCATTTTTTTAAAAAATATAATCTTAGTACAGAGGCCGGCTGTGATTTTATAAGAGGAGATTCGCCCATAACCCCTAGGCTGCCTTTGGGGGCCAGTAACGCATTGCTTTGTAGTGCGTTGCTGGGCTCTCAGGCAGCCATGGGGTTAATTCCGCATTCATCCTCTTGGGAGAGGTGTGGGTTTTATACGCTTTGCTTTGTAGCCTCTGGAAATTCTGCGGTTGAAATCGTAACCACAGCAAGTGCTTATATTAATCCCTAATTAAAACCCGATTCAATTGCATTTTCCACTTACTCTCCAGGGTTTCTAGCTAGTAAACTAGCCACAGAGTAAATTCACAAGTGGACACTGTTAATAAGTCTGATCTTGCTCCCAGTTTATAACCAAACACAGGATCACATGGTATGAAGTTAGAACCTTATAAATATAATGCTTTGACACCTTCTGTTAAACATCCCTGCCCTTGCTGGCACTGCATCAATTCGCTTCGCAGCCAAACTCGACATGTTGATGTTTCGGTATACGGACACTTGGAATTTGACGGGACTGACTTAGTCTAAATGAAATTGAATTGTTGAACCGTGAATGAAGATTAACTTCAACACATTTTTTTTTTAAGTCATCCATTACCATGGCTTTCCAGTAACCCTGTTGATCGTAGATTCTCTGCAGGTTATAATGTGTGTTGTTGGATTAACATGAAACATTAAAACTTGATACTTTGCACTAAATGTAACCTTTTCACTGCCTGTTAGGCCAGGAATGCATCAGTACAAAATGTGATGCTGGTACAGATGCAGCGTCCGTTATTCGAAAATTTCACGGCGCCGTTTTCGTGTGCTCTGCTGTATTCTACGCGGCATTCACACGGCCAATCGCCCCAGGCACACGTGTTTATCGCGGTTGCTTTGTTTGAATTTCATGGATTTCCGTGGCGGAAATGAATTAATTGCAATGTGTACAGTACTGTGCTACTGTGTCAATGTCAGGTGTTTAAAAACCATAACACTAAAATACCATTTTCTGCACTCGCGTCTTAAGGCGGTACGGTTGGAAGAAATCCCGCGCCATGACATGGGTATTCCGAGGTATATAAAGTGTGAAATGTTCGAATAACGGCCGCTGCATCTGTTTAACATATATAATGAAATAGAATTCAAAATGCAAATAAGAAACCATATGCTTGTTACATTATAATACATACAAAAATTAATTTAGAGTTGTTGCTTTTTGTTTTTTTAATGCTACAAGTATTTTCTCACAGTACAGGACTGATTTATTAAAAAAAAAAAAACACATGTAGGATAGTGCTTCGTCTGCAGCTTTAACATACAGCAATATATCACAAAGGGACAATGAAGCCTGCAAACAATTTAAAGTATATCTCCAGTTGACATGCTAATAGCCCAGATTGGGTCCGTTGGGCATTATTCCGCATTGAAGTCAATGGCAGTAAATGCCCGATGGGATATGTGACCCTGCCCTGTGTTCTCAATGTAAAGAAGTGGTTGTGGGTGAGTGCACAAGTGTTTTTGTGCTCATCTCTGCGCATGTGCTTATCTGCCCCCTTTATAAGCCAAAACACACAGAGCACCTCCTACCTATCCGGTTGTATTTAATATTATATCAAATGTAGAAACATACAGCAAAATATCTCTAGAAAGCCGTTCTTTGCAATATATGGCTCACATTATATACACACACATGTATATAGATATAGATATATAAATATAGCCTGGTCCCCCTGGTCCGCTGTTTCTCCCATTACCTCCTGGATGGCTGCGTATGGTAGCGGAGGAAGGGACAGATGACGGCGAGGTGCGGAAGGGAGAGCTGCGGTCAGGAAGGCGACCGAGTCACCAGAGGCTCCCGGCGGCTCCTGTTAGGGCTGCTCACGCATCCGCAGACGTTCGGGCATGCGCAAAGAGATCGCGGTGGCCATTACACATGCAGACATGCGCAGTAGAGGGAGACAGCGGCAGCCATTATTCACAGAGCTCTGCATAGGGAACTACAAGTTCCAGCAGCACCTGGGGCTGCTAGATCAGAGGCCGGCCATCAGCCAATAGGGCACTGAGATTCCCTGCACCACAGAGATATAGATACAATTTGGAACGCCAGACCACGGAAGTCAGAGCTGGGACATCAGAAAGGTAGGGTGTGTATGTGCAGGGTGTCAGTGGCCCCTGCACTTGGCTAGAGACCCCCTTTGGCCCCATATAGGCCCCAACTCCCCTGTATAGTTTGTGACAGCCCCACTTAGCCTTATTAGTGTCAGGGACACAGCAGAATGCTGCGCAGCAGTTGCGGCCTGTGGTCTGGGACAAGACCACCACCGAAAGGCACAGAGCCTATCTTCATGGTGGGACACTCCATCCGGATACCACCCCGCGTGGAGGCTGAAGCCATCGCGGACAATGTCGCTGGATCAGCAGACCCCTTATCTTCAGTTGGCGGTACCGGTTGTTGGAGCACCCAGCAGGTACCTCACTGCAACAAGTGCAACAACTGTACACACATTAGTGGGGAAGCGCTGTCTCACACATTGGGTGGGTTGCTACTTGTGGACACTCGGGTGGTTGGGTGCCCAAGGGCCTTTTGGGACTGCGTTACCAGGTTTGGACTGAGTGTTGGAGGGTATGGCCGTGCGTGGCCTAGTTGGTGGGACTGGTACCACTGTTATTTTATACCTGCAGTAAACTGTTATCTTATACCACGTGTGTATTTCTTATATTGTCCTGTGACGGGGTTATCCAACACAGTTGGGATCTTGCACAGGTGGAGGCGCTGTCACTAGATGGATGATCAAGAATACCCCAGGCTCCCAGCCGCGGAGGTTCAGGCCTCCTGTGAGCCGCAGGTAACGCACCATACACACATTAGCCGCCATATCTCCAAAGTGTGGGGGAAACTGCACTCCATAAATATTTGGCAAAGGAAATGCAGTTCTTTTAAAGCTGAAAGGGTTAATGTACATATTTTGGAAAATGTACCCAGACAAGGAGGAGAACATCCAGCAACTGAAATATAGATACAAAGGGAGTATCCGGTGATTTATCGCTCCATACAGTACACTGAGCTTAATCATCCCATGTTTTCAGTTCCCTTGGCAGGCAGAAAGGTCATTTTGAATCTCTCTTTCACTCCACAGAATGATGAGTCAGGTTCGGGAGCAGTAATTGAATTTAGTGTGCATACCAATGCCTGCCAGGCACTCAGCAGACCACCCACCACCCAATATACCACTAAGAGATGGGCGTGGGAGCTATATATCATGATCTCCCAAAAATAATTTCAAACATTAATGCTGCAATGTGCCTCCATTGATTTTGTGTGTGTGTGTGGGTGCTAGTGTTTGTGCACTAACGGTGACTGTAACAGGGACTTATCACTGTTTGGGAGAAAATACTTCTAAATCCAGCAGGGAGCTGGTTAATTGCAGACAGGCAATAAACTAGACTCCACCTGGTCACATTATAACTCTAATAAAAGCCTCCTGTTGGAAACAGGAGAGAGATTTTAACTGAGTTCACAATTGGGCTTACACAGGAAAGCAGAGAAGCCTGCACACAGACACTATCTTGAGCACAAAGGTCTGAGATCAAGACACCGAGACACCCAGAGACCTATATTTCCTGGACACAGAGGACCCAGGAACCTGTCAGAGACTGACATGGAGGGCCACCTGCTTAAGGTACTTCCTGAGACTTTGGGGTGATAGGCTGGTAATGGGAATATACCTCCAGTCCTGCAGATAAGGTCTGGGGAAGTAAGTTAGCCCTTACAAAGGTTTAGGGGTTTGTTATTTTGTTGTTTTATATATTTTGCCTGGATAAAGGAACATGCTCAATAAAGCCAAGATATAATTTCACCCTAATCGGTCTCCATTATATGAACCTCTACACACATCTCTGACAGTGACCAACACTGATCTTCATTGTGAAAAAAAGTGTTAACCTGTTTTAACATTTCTAAGTTTTACAGCTCCTCTAAGTTAACGCTGGTGGCCTAGATAGATAGAACACCACGCCTAGATAGATAGAACACCACACCTTGATAGACAGATCACCATGCTTAGATAGATAGAACACCACACCTACATAGATTGAACACCATGCCTTGATAGATCCCCATGTTTTGGTAGATCACCACGCCTTGATAGAACACAATGCCTTGATAGATAGAACACCACACCTAGATAGATAGAACACCACGCCTAGATAGATAGGGCACAACGCCTTGATAGAACACCACACCTTGATAGATAGAACACCACGCCTAGGCAGATTATACACCACGCCTAGATAGATAGAACACCATACCTTGATAGAACACCACGTCTAGATAGATAGAACACCACGCCTAGATAGATAGAACACCACACCTAGATAGATAGGACACCACGCCTAGATAGATAGAACACCACGCTTTGATAGAACACCACGCCTTGATAGATAGAACACCACACCTTATAGATAAAACACCACGCCTTGATCACCACTCCTAGATAGATCACAAGATCTAGATAGAACACCATGCTTAGATAAATAGAGCACCATGCCTAGATAAATAGAACACCATGCCTAGATAGAGAGAACACCACGCCTTGATAGATAGAACACCACGCCTTGATAGAGAACACCACTCCTTGATAGATAGAACACCACGCCTAGATAGATAGAACACCACAACTTGATAGATAGAACACCATGCCTTGATAGATAGATCACTACTCCTAGATAGATCACAAGATCTAGATAGAACACCATGCTTAGATAGATAGAACACCACGCCTAGATAGATAGAACACCACGCCTAGATAGAGAGAACACCACACCTTGATAGAGACCACTACGCCTTGATAGAACACCACGCCTAGATAGATAGAACACCACACCTTAATAGATAGAACACCACGCCTAGATAGAGAGAACACCACACCTTGATAGAGACCGCCACGCCTTGATAGATAGAACACCACGCCTTGGTAGATAGAACACCACGCCTAGAGATTGGACAATTGTTTTCATGGGTCGGCCGATTGTTTTGTTACGTGGATTTCCATGATCACTCTCACAAAGGATTGTCCTCCTTTTAACAGGGGTGGAGGTGTTTCTATCCCTGACAATCACTGACAATCAACATGGCGGATAATAATCCATGATCGGATTTTTAACAATCTGACAATGGATTGTGGAATCCGTCCGGATTGGATCCAAGGGCGGTTTTGCATTAATCCGTACAGATTGAAACTGGAACAATCCGTCAATGGATTTTACACCACGGAATGGATTTTGACTGGAAAGCTCAGGAAATTACGGGAAATGGATGGTGACGGTTCCGCCCATCCCTAATCATGGTCACCAGTCACTGGTTTAGTTCCAGGCTGCCGGGTTCCATGGTATCTGCATCCACAGCAGACCCATGTACTGTACTCCAAAGTGGCTGAGACTTGCAATCAAACTTGCATGCTTGTATATTAACTCCTTAGCTGCCAGTGAGGCCTGCAGTACATTGCAGAGCAAAAAGTTGAGAGTGACACGATTAATAGATTAGATCAGCTTTCCCTCCCTCCCCCCTCATCCCCGCCCCGTCCATATTTTTTTACGTCTCCCTCCCCCTTTTTTTAATCAGAATAGGAAACAGGTCCTCACCTCAAGAGGTGAAATGCGCTATTTGCTCTGGGAAAATAGTGGATTAAATTCACTGCATCACGCTGGCCAATAGAAAGCCGCAACGTCCTCCATTGCAGCTTCCTATTGGCCCATGTGTTGTGGGAGATTTAAATACCAGGAAGCAGCAGCGCTACCTTTACTGGTAAGCATCCTGAGAACTAGGGGGTCCCTAGAGCTGATATACACGTGGTTCAGATCTGTGGTCCCCCTACTTCCTATGCTGGTAAAAAAAAAATATATGGGGGAGAAATACTTCCCTAATGAATGATTCTACATGCTTCATTCAGGCATATCGAAAGGTCTTTGATGCCCCAGGATGGGTATCGTCTGCCTCCACGTCACTACTCTGGATTTGTTAGCATAAATGCACAGTAGGGTCGGGAATATGCTAGCACCCCGCAAGGGCCAAATGCCAACTTCACCCATCCTCACTACCCACAATAAACATTAAAAAAACACAGCAACCCTACTAACCACCTCCTCTTCCCTCAACAACCCCTCCCCCCCAACACATACAGTACAGTAATGGGAAAACTTACGATTATCCAGATATTATCCAGATATAGATAATAGCTCATTTGCCCATTCAAAATCAAACATTAGCCAACCAGCAGAAATAAAGTAAATTAAACTGTCTACTTACCCCTGCCATCATGAAGGGCATCCTCATCAGCATACTCCAGGTCCATGTCCTCCATTGGCAGCAAGAGTACAAGAAAAAAAAAATCTAATGGCCCCTAACCCCTTAACCACCTTAGTGATTAATAACTGCTATAGTAATTAAGGGGTTAACCCACCCTCCCCCGCTACCCACCATGGAGGCCTAACCCCCCACCCCGGCACAAGTACCCTCTACCCATTGATGGCACAGTGGTACATCATACCAATATAATATGGGCATGATAAGCCACTATAGCAGTCAATGGCCAATCTATTAAAACAATCATCAAGAACAACAATACACAACAATTAAAGAAATACACAAGCACCTAAACACCACAACAATAAAATAACTAAAAAGCCTGAACTACACATGAATACAATTATTCTAACACCAATACCGAAAAAGAATACAAATTATGTTATACCTAAATAATAGAAAACAATTAAAGAAACACCTAACCAACACAACTAGAAACAAAACCGCTAGCCAATCCTAAAATGTACTAAAAACAAGCTATCCAAATATAATTTAGTGAAAACAACAAACAGAAATAGAAAAATAACAATCAATTGTAAACAAGCATTTGCCAAAAAATGCATTACCTGTCACTGTATTTATCTTTACCCTAAAGAGACATAGATTAATACATTGGCAGTCAATGTGCAATGAAAAACATAAAAATAAATAAATACAATAAAAAAACCTGAAAAAAGACAATTACATATATTACATACAATTATATACATTCAATATTAATCTTACCTTTAGAAGTCTTCACCCTCCGAATCCCATCGTATCAGGAAGCTCACGACACGCGACGTCATCCATTGCAATCCGACTCCATCCTCCTTGAAGAACAGCATCAGGTACAAAACTCTTCTTTCTTTCATCTTCATCTGTCATTCTTTTCTTCTATCTTCTTTTCTGTATATCCAAACCCCATGTTAAATCCAAAACCGATGTTGACACATCGACATCTTCGGATAAAGTGAGACGGAACAGGCTTTATATAGGGCCTGTGATGTCACATTTTAGGGTCAGATGGTACAGCATCAATCCAATTGGACGCGGTATTATGTGACTAGCTTTTTTTTTTAAGGATGTGTAACGTCATCTCCAAGGGAGAGTTAAAAAGGATGTGACATCACTTTAAGGGATGATGTCACATCCTTTAAACTAATGTAACATATCACATGGTACAGGAACCAATGGGATTGTCTTCAAAAGTTACAACTTTTGAGAGAGGCGAATATCACATCGCTGCTCCTCGCCAGTGTCAATGTTCGCAAACTGACTAACGGGGTTCGTTTGATAATAAGTAGTTTATTGTAAAGTATGATCATACACATTTAAAAAAATCTATAAGACTCTCTGCCAGGGAGTGTCCAAGCAGACTTTTTTTATACATTTCATTTTCTTTGTCTAAAGTGTGTTACTAGGCAGATTATACTAACCACTCCTTAATTCTTAAACCAATCATCTTACAGCTTATTAAACCTGGTTAGAACTGGCCTAAAACATCTCTGAATAGGTACCTGGTACAATCTCTCACTAAGAATGTGGGCGTTACTTCAGACACTGTCGTAAATCTACTTAGAAGCAAAACTCCCACCTATACCACACACACATCTTACACACAAAATGGATGCTAAAAAAATAACAGACAAAATGGAAACAGAACATTGCTTTCAATCCTTCTCCAGAGACCCCCCAGTCCATTTCAGTAACATCAACAGTATCTTCATTTCAACAATATTACTTCATCACCAGTTTTGTTCATTTAGCTATCGCAGGTCTTCAGAGCCTTTCTGAATACTGTGATAACTACACTGAAAAAACTGGCAGGGAAACAGGCCCAGCGAGATGTTTTATGAAGGCTACTAGCATAGGCCCCAGGTATAACTTTTATAACCTCTAAAGTTTCCAAGGTAACCAAATAGGCTTCCTCGTTTGTGATAAATCTTTGGCAATCCTGTACTCTGCATTGATTTTTCTTTTTGATGTTAAAATAATTACAGTATGATGCTATCATCAGCCAAACACAGAAACGTAAAGGACAAATCGGTAACAATTTCAGTGATCCAGAAGGATTGGAAAACACATTCATATTTCACAGGACACATGGGCCAAAAAGTGATGTTACTAGAAGGACTAGAATAGTGGTCCGCAAACTGGGCGACGCGAGATTTTTGTTAGACATGCACGGCGGTTATAGGGCCCTGCGCTCTTCCCAAAGGAATTTAAATAAAATGCCGGGAAACCCTGCTGGAGCCGTCTTTGTTGACGCGTCACCATGGCAAAACGGCGTCAACTGATGCTGCGGGGTGATGTCACATGACCCCGCTGCACCATTCGACGCTTGCACAAAGGTAAGTGGGGACGAGCGCTGGTGGAGAGCCGGCAGGGGGCGCAGCGCCAAATGTTTGCGCACCCCAGCACTAGAGCACCACTACTTTTTTATTGACTAACCCAGAGTACCATTTGCTTTTTAATTTACAATCCCAGAGAAGTACATTTTTTCATACTTACAATCCATGTTATTTTTGTACAATTGATTAATGTTTAAAATCTATTTTTCCTGCATATATGTTTTTGTAATCTTGCAAAATAGCACGAACCAATGTTTAATAATTCAAGATTTCTGTTTTTCTTTAAAGACAAATGGTAACTTTACTTTCTTTTTAACATCACAGATAGGACAGAAATACACTACGGGGTTAATTCAATAGACCCCTGGAACACCCTCAGTGACTTGAATTGAGGGATTTGGCTTCGGAGTATACAGTATTTATTCCCACGATAGGATTTTTTTTCTCACTACATAAACCTATTCAAAATGTGCTCCACTTTTACACCTACTTTCTATTTAAAGGTGCGTGTTTGAAATAAACAGGAAAGCCAAGTACACAATGCATTCAAAAATAGTCAGCCATTTGTGCCAGGAAAAAAAAGGTCACAAAATATTAATTGTAGAACACAACAAAATGACAGTGCACATACTATCTATCCTACACTATCCCTGATCTCCAGAGACAGTGCGCATACTATCTATCCTACACTATCCCTGATCTCCAGAGACAGTGCACATACTATCTATCCTACACTATCCCTGATCTCCTGAGACAGTGCACATACTATCTATCTACCATATCCCTGATCTCCTGAGACACGTGCACACCACTATCTCCTCACACTATCCCTGCTCTGCAGAGACATTGCACATACTATCTATCCTACCTATCCCTGATCTCTGAGGCAGTGCCCCACTATCGATCCTACACTATCTGATCTCCTGAGGACAGTGCCCATACTATCTATCCTACACTATCCCTGTCCTAGAGACAGTGCCCATACTATCTATCCTACACTATCCTGATCTCCTGGACAAGCAGTAATATATATCCTACATATCCTGATCTCCTGAGACAGTGCAATACTATCTATCCTACCATATCCCTGATCTCCTGAGACAGTGCCCATACTATCTATCCTACACTATCCCAGATGACTCCTGAGGACAGTGCACATACTATCTATCCTACATATCCCTGATCTCCAGAGAACAGTGCACATACTACTATCCTACTACACTATCCATGCTCTCCAGAGACAGTGCACAGACTATCTATCTACACTATCCCTGATCTCCTGAGACAGTGCACATACTATCTATCCTACACATCCCTGAATCTGCCTGAGGACACTGCACACACTATCTATCCTACACTATCCCTGATCTCTGAGAGACAGTGCACATACTATCTATCCAACTATCCCTGATCTCCTGAGGCAGTGCCCATACTATCTATCCTAACTATCCCTGATCTCCTGAGACAGTGCCATACTATCTATCTACACTATCCCTGATCTCCTGAGACAGTGCCCATAATATATTCCTACACTATCCTGATCTCCTGAGACAGTGCACGTACAATCTATCCTACACTATCCTGATCTCCTGAGACAGTGCAACGTACTATCTATCTAACACTATCCGATCTCCGAGACAGTGCCCATACTATCTATCCTACACTATCCCAGATCTCCTGAGGCAGTGCCCATGCTATCTATCCTACACTATCCCTGATCTCCAGAGACAGTGCACATAGTATCTATCCTACACTATCCCTGATCGCCTGAGACGGTGCACGTACTATCTATCCTACACTATCCCAGATCTCCTGAGACAGTGCACATACTATCTATCCTACACCATCCCTGATCTCCTGAGACAGTGCACATACTACCTATCCTACACCATCCCTGATCTCCTCAGACAGTGCACATACTACCTATCCTACACCATCCCTGATCTCCTGGGACAGTGCACGTACTATCTATCCTACACTATCCCTGATCTCCTGAGACAGTGCACGTACTATCTATCCTACACTATCCCTGATCTCCTGAGACAGTGCCCATACTATCTATCCTACACTATCCCAGATCTCCTGAGGCAGTGCCCATACTATCTATCCTACACTATCCCAGATCTCCTGAGACAGTGCACATACTATCTATCCTACACTATCCCTGATCTCCTGAGACAGTGCACAAACTACCTATCCTACACCATCCCTGATCTCCTGAGACAGTGCACATACTACCTATCCTACACCATCCCTGATCTCCTGAGACAGTGCCCATGCTATCTATCCTACACTATCCCTGATCTCCTGAGACAGTGCCCATACTATCTATCCTACACTATCCCTGTTCTCCTGTGACAGTGCACGTACTATCTATCCTACACTATCCCTGATCTCCTGAGACAGTGCACATACTACCTATCCTACACCATCCCTGATCTCCTCAGACAGTGCACATACTACCTATCCTACACCATCCCTGATCTCCTGGGACAGTGCACATACTACCTATTCTACACTATCCATGATCTCCTGAGACAGTGCCCATACTATCTATCCTACACTGTCCCTGATTTCCTGAGACAGTGCCCATACTGTCTATCCTACACTATTGGTGCAAGGAAAGTGAGCGCAAACCTTAAAAATATAAATTAAAACACAGTATAAAGAGATTAATATCACCAAGAGGAGATGCAGCTGTGTGAGAGATTTCTCAATCTCTCAAAGTAACATCTGGGGGAGGACACAAAGCGCAAAACTTCCTCTCCAGGGTGGGAAATATCACATGGAATCAGATAAAGATGTAGACAGCATATGTAGGAAAAAGAAGAAAAATATAGTGCAACACAGTTTTAATTGACAAACAATACTAGAGAAAGGAGCTCCAATACACTCACATGCTCCAGAATAAAATAAGGCAGTTTAACCACTCGGGTTCAGTAGAGACGCAGCTCTGCTAGGCTCTGATCAGCTTCACACGTCCTTTACTTCCGCACTCGAGCGGCGTCTGACGTCAAGGACCAGTTCCTTTAATCATCCGCTGGCAAGGGAAAGACCATCTGGCTCCGTAGTTGTCAGTGACACCGCAGGTTGTGTAGGTGGGAGAACATGAAAGAAATACAGCTGATGGCACGGTGGAGAGTGCATTTCCTGGTAATGTACAGGTTAATAAAAGCTTCAATCAGACTTAGAACTTTTGCAATTAATATTGACAGATTTATTGTAAATCATTCTTCCTGGCAATGCACAGGTTATTAAGAATCTATATTAGTGTAAGGACCCTTGAAACGTGGTCTGCCGTGCAGTTGGCTCAAGGGCTTACAACAATTTGGCCAAAATGTTAAACTAAAGGACCATTTTATTTGTTGGTTATTTATGCATGTATATTTAGGCACTGTACCGTATATAGGTTTTTCTGGAAGTGCACTGAGCTTTGTCTGTGTTTTATGTTATGTCCCTGTTTTTTTTTTTTCAACTTTGAATTTTTTATTGGAAATTGCAAGTACAACCAATGTAACACAGCCCATTATAACGGTTCCAATTATATCAATCACATATATAGACACTACTAATACACATCTACAGACCACTTTACAAACAAGACGAGACAAACTTGACAAGGGGACAGGGGTGGAGGATAGTGGGGGGGGGATGGGGGATGAGCTGTGGGTGTTTCTTGTTTCTGCTTTCTTGTGACTTTTGGCCACCGTGCTCGGCGTCGGCTGAGGAGTTTACCTGGTTCAGGCTCTTCTTAAGTATTCTTAGACCAGCTCTAAGCCTGTGGGGCCGTCTGCTATCTGTAAGTCACTATGTCGTGTCGTCTGATCTGCCCTCAAAGGAGAACGCACCTAGGTAAATTAGTGCAAGATTGTGGTGGCATCCACTCCTGGGATGTCTACCTGGGCCAACCATGGTTCCCAGACCTTTAGAAATTTTGTGCTGGAGTCATTAACTAAACTCGTTAATTGTTCCATCCGGCAGACATGCCAAATTCTGTTTTTGATCTTAGGGATAGTTGGGATTTCTTGTTGCTTCCATAATGCTGCGATCTCGCACCTCGTAGCAGTTGCAAAATGCGCGATCAATTTATGCGTCGCATTTGACAGACCCTGGATCCGCCTGCCCAACAGGAACAGCCACGGGTCCAGGGGGATCTCCAAATCGAGAATCCGCTGAATCCAATCTCTAATCTGTTCCCAAAGAGGGGCCACTTTAGTGCAAGACCACAGCATATGTCGGAGATCTGCCACTTCACCACATTGCCTAGGGCAAAGAGGGGAGTAGCCTTTTACAAATTTCGCTAAGCGCTTCGGAGTGTAATACCACCTCATAAGGACTTTATATGCGTTCTCCTTTAATGTGGTGCAGATTGAGCTTTTTGCAGCTTCTTGTATAATTCTGTCCCAGTCGTCATCCTCTAATGTCTCCCCTATGTCTATTTCACAATGTCTCATATAACTCAGTCTATTGTCGTTGGTCTTCGTCTGGCTGATCACTTCCCTGTACATTCTAGATGTGAGTCCCCTCGTGTCCGTATCTCTGGAACACAGCTGCTCAAAATTTGTTCTGGCCGGTCTAATGGGCGTTTTATTATAGAAGTCTCTGATCTGGAGATACCTAAAGAATTCACTATTTGGGATATTTTTAGAGGATTTAATTTGTTCAAATGTTTGTATGGTCGTTATGCCCTCCAGATCTTTTAGGCGGGAGAACCCCCTTTGAGTCCAAATCAGGACGTTTTTGCTATTCAGGCCCGGAGCGAAGTCTGGATTGCCCACAATTGGCGTCATTAATGATGTTTTGGTAGTCAACTGACATCTGAATTTCGTGGCCTCCCAAACTTTTAATGAATTGACCATGGTCTGCAGCGGAATGTTCATCTTGCGTACCCCTTCTCTGGGTAGCCAGATTAAGTTTTGGATTTCAATTGGTGCACAAAATTTCCTCTCCAACTCTACCCATCTCTGTAAGCTTGGGTCAGTGTGCCATTGGAGAATCTGCCCTAATTGGGCTGCTTTGTAGTAGGCCTGCAAGCAAGGCACCGCTAACCCTCCTCTTAGTGTGGGGCGTTTTAAGATCCCCTTAGCAATTCTTGGGTTTTTCTTGTTCCAAATAAATTTCGTTATTTTCGACTGGAGGGAGAAGATGTCCGCCTGTACCAAACGGATAGGGAGACTATGGAAGAGATATAACATCTTTGGGAGGAGATTCATTTTCATGCTATGTATCCTCCCAATCCACGAGATACTCCCCTTCATCCAGGTCCTGAGATTCTCCCCCAACGTCTTAATGACCTTGGGGAAATTTGCTTTATATAACGATTTGTACTCCCTCGTGAGATAAACCCATAAATATTTGATAGCGGAGGGTTGCCATTTGAAATTAAAATTGAGGTCAATCAGCTTTTCAACTTCTTTTGGTAAATTAATATTGAGGGCTTCAGATTTAGACTGATTGATCTTAAATCCCGATATTTGGTTAAATTTGCCCAGGATATTGAATACGTTTGGAAGAGATGTGAGAGGTTTGGCTAATGTGAGAATGACATCATCCGCATATAGCGCGGCTTTATGCATTTGGTCTCCCACTAGGATACCGGAGATATCTGGATTATTTCTGATGTGTGCCGCCAGGGGTTTTATACATAGGGCGAACAGTAGTGGCGACAACGGGCATCCCTGTCGTATGCCACTTTTGATTTCAAATTGTTCTGAGGGGAAACCTTGATATCTCACTTTTGCTGTTGCGTTTTTGTAAAGCGCCAGAATAGCCTGCAGAAGGCGTCCCTCAAAGCCAAATGCTCTCAGTGTTTCTATTAAGTAGGGTCAGTCTATTCTATCGAAGGCTTTCTCCGCGTCCAGACTTAACACCATGGAGTGTATTTTTTCTTTTTGGGCCAGATCTATTAGGTCAATAATTCTCCTGGTATTGTCTGCCGCTTGCCTACCTGCGATAAACCCTACTTGATCCGTGTGGATTAACCCGGGAAGAACTCTACTCACCCTGTTGGCTATAAGTTTAGAGTATATTTTGAGGTCCGAGTTAATCAGTGAAATGGGCCGGTAGCTCTTACAGTCTGCCGGGTCCTTTCCGGGTTTATGGATCACCGAGATTGAAGCTTGGAGCATTTGCGCTGGGAATGAGGCCCCTGCTAAAATTTCGTTGAATAGCTTTAACATGTGGGGAGCTAAATTTTTTATATATTTTTTATAATATATGTTCGAAAAGCCATCCGGCCCTGGGGCTTTAGCGGGTTTTAGTGCTTTAATGACCCCAGATAGTTCCTCCATCGAGAAGTCCGATTGGAGTGCCTCCCTGTCGCATCTCTCCAAAGTTGGTAGATTTGCCTCTTTTAAGAAGGTCCGTAACACCTCTTTTGTTTTCCGACTGTGGGTCACCTTATCTCCATTGTATAGTATTTCGTAATACTTTTTGAATTCCTCTGCAATTTTCTCCGGGATGGAGGTAAGGTCCCCCTCGTGATTTCGGATTGCGTGAATGTGGTAATTTGGGAGTTTATTTTTTAGCTTATTGGCAAGTAGTGTGTCAGGCTTGTTAGCTTTTTCATAAAATTTCCGCTGGGACCAGGTCATTTCCTTCTCAGCCTGGGCGGAGAGGAGGAGGTTAAGACTAGTTTTGGTGGCTAATACTTGAGTCAACGTGTGGGCATTCTTATTCTTTTTGTGTAGGGAGGAAAGCTCCGCTAACTGCTCTTCTAATTTCAGGATTTTCCCCTCACGTTCTCTTTTTCTTTTAGCGGCTAGATTCATAATGACCCCTCTGAGGGTAGCCTTATGGGCCTATGTCTCTGGTTTTAATATATATTGCCATGCTCAGTAGCACTCCTCTGTGAAACTTATATGCTTATATATATGTTGTGGGTATTTTGGGGGTTCAATATGAGCTTGTAGGTGTTCTGTATGTTTTATCATTCTTGTTCAGCTAGTCTTGGCGGATTGGAGGGTGGCAACCTCCTATCTAATTGAAGCTCACTCCCTCCCACATTTAAATGGTTAAAAGCTCACTCCATGGCATCTCCCACTATCAGGGGAACTTGCCTGCATGCAGTGTGATTGTGACAAATCTCTTACAGAGTGCTTTTCCTGGTAATTTACAGGTTAATAAAAGCTTCAATCAGACTTAGAACTTTTGCAATTAATATTGACAGATTTATTGTAAATCATTCTTCCTGGCAATGCACAGGTTATTAAGAATCTATATTAGTGTAGGGACCCTTGAAACGTGGTCTGCCGTGCAGTTGGCTCAAGGGCTTACAACAATTTGGCCAAAATGTTAAACTAAAGGACCATTTTATTTGTTGGTTATTTATGCATGTATATTTAGGCACTTTACCGTATATAGGTTTTTCTGGATGTGCACTGAGCTTTGTCTGTGTTTTATGTTAAGTCTCTGGTTTTAATTTATCAAACAATACTAGAGCAAGGAGCTCCAATACACTCACATGCTCCAGAATAAAATAAGGCAGTTTAACCACTCGGGTTCAGTAGAGATGCAGCTCTGCTAGGCTCTGTTCAGCTTCACACGTCCTTTACTTCCGCACTCGAGCGGCGTCTGACGTCAAGGACCAGTTCCTTTAATCATCCGCTGGCAAGGGATAGACCATCTGGCTCCGTAGTTGTCAGTGACACCGCAGGTTGTGTAGGCGGGAGAACATGAAAGAAACACAGCTGATGGAAAGTCTGCAAAGGGTCCGTACTGCTTCACAGGTCAAAGCACACAAGTAACCCTATGCGTTTCATCCGGTTGCCTGGACTTCTTCAGGGGTGTATCCTACACTATCCCTGATCTCCTGAGACACTGCACATACTATCTATCCTACACTATCCCTGATCTCCTGAGACAGTGCACATACTATCTATCCTGCACTATCCCTGATCTGCTGAGACAGTGCACATACTTTAGGGGTGATTCTAACTCATATAGTGGGACAATTGGCATCCCAGGCTAACTTAGCTATTAATATTACTTTGAGTGCAGTTAACTGGGTTCTGTTCGTTAATCTTAGAGTTAACATGTTGTGCTATACATATCTTTAACCCTTTGCACCCTAGTCTACAACTCTATAGGTATTGGGTTGAGCGTTGAGCCATTTCTTTAGTTGCTATCCTACACTATCCCTGATCTTCCTGAGGCCGAGTGCAATATATCTATCCTACACTATCCTGATCTCTGGGCAGTGCAACAATACTATATCCTCACTTCCCTGATTCTCTGGCAGTGACATTACTATCTATACACACACCTGTATCTCCTGAGACAGTGCACATACTATCTATCCTACACTATCCCTGATCTCGAGACAGTGCCATACTATCTATTCTACACTATCCTGATCCTGAGGCAGTGCACCTTACTATCTATCCTACACTATCTGATCTCCTGAGGCAGTGCACATTACTATCTATCCTACACTATCCCTGATCTCCTGAGGAGTGCACATACTATCTATCCTACACACTATCCCTGATATCCTGGGCCGGACACATAATACAGTGGCACCCGCCTTAGCCTTCTGGGACCTTTCCCGCAATTTTTAAAATTGCGGTACAGATGCGGGCAATCGCGGGCAGATGCGGGCGTTTTCGGCAGTTTTGGGCGCCTGCGGGCATTTTCATTGTCTAGCGTAAGCGCTTTCATTGCTAGCGATGTTAGTGCTATGGTGATTTCGGGCGTGGAAAAGTGTCGTGAGAGACGGGTGAGGACAAAAAACTTCCCGATTTTTTCGAGGTGTTGGAGGTTAAAAGGGGCCGCGACAGATCATCTACACACTATCCCTGATCCTGAGACAGTGCACAATACATTATCCTACACTATCCTGATCTCCTGAGACAGTGCCCTACTGTCTATCCTACACTATCCCTGATCTCCTGAGACAAGTGCACATACTATCTATCCTACACATATCCTGATCCTGAGACAGTGCCCCTACTTTAGGGGTGATTCTACCTCATATAGTGGACAATTGGCATCCCAGGTCTAACTTACGTGCGGCCGAGTTTATTCGAGCATTTGCCGGTCTCGGCCGCGACAGTAAACCTGGCGCGCGCCGGGACTGGCGGGCGCGCGCCGAAGCCTCGGAGGAGAGGCCCGCGATTGGGGCTTCCCTTCCTCTCCGGGTCCGCGGGTCCCCCGGAACCCCCTGCCGCCGTCCCACACATCGCGGGGACACCAGGGCTCCTCGGGGAGCCCTGGACGCGCGTGCAGGGGGCGAAAGCACCCGATGACGCGTGACCGCGCATCTGTGACGCGCGGCCACGCCGAGGGGATGCCACTACAAGCGGAAATACTCGCTTGCGGAACTGGCCGCACTTTATTAAAAAGTGTGCCGCCGTAGTGTAGCTATTAATATTACTTTGAGTGCATTTAACGGGTCTTTTCGTTAATCTTAGAGTTAACATGTTTGTGCTATACATTCTTTAAACCTTTGCACCCTAGTCTACAACTCTATAGGAGGGTTGAGCGTTGAGCCCATTCTTTAGTTGCTAGCCTACACTATCCCTGATCTCCTGAGACGTGCGCCATATTATCTATCCTACACTATCCCTGATCGTCCGTGAGGCAGTGCCCATAACTATCTATCCTACACTATCCCTGATCTGAGACAGTGCCTAACGACTATCATCTACACTATCCCTGATCTCCTGAGACAGGGGCCCCATACTATCTATCCTAACACTATCCCTGATTTCCAGAGAAGTGCAACTACTATCTATCCTACACTATCCCTGATCCTGGACAGTGGCCCGTACTATCTATCCTACACTATCCCTGATCCGAGACAGTGCCACATACTATCTATCCTACACTATCCCTGATCTCCTGAGACAGTGCCGTAGTATTATCCTACACTATCTGATCCTGAGGCAGTGCACATACTTATCTATCCTACACTATCCCTGATCTCCGAGGACAGACATCTATCTATCCTACACTATCCGCTGATCTCCTGAGGGGCATGCACATACTACCTATCCTACAATATCCATGAGCTCCTGCGACAGTGCACATAGATCTATCTGCACGTGATCCACTGATCGCTTGAGGCGCAGTGCACACACACTATCTTCCTTAACCACTATCCCTGATTCCGGGGACAGTTGCCCATACTATCTATCCTACACTATCCCTGATCTCCTGAGGCAGTGCACATACTATCTATCCTACACCATCCCTGATCTCCTGAAGCAGTGCCCATACTTTAGGGGTGATTCTACCTCATATAGTGGGACAATTGACATCCCAGGCCAACTTAGCTATTAATATTACTTTGAGTGCAGTTAACTGGGTTCTTTTCGTTAATCTTAGCGTTAACATGTTGTGCTATACATATCTTTAACCCTTTACACCCTAGTCTACAACTCTATAGGTATTGGGTTGAGCGTTGAGCCATTTCTTTAGTTGCTATCCTACACCATCCCTGATCTCCTGAGGCAGTGCACATACTATCTATCCTACACCATCCCTGATCTCCTGAGGCAGTGCCAATAATATCTACCTTCACTATCCCTCATCTCCTGAGGCAGTACACGTACTATCTATCCTACACTATCCCTGATCTCCTGAGGCAGTGCCCATACTATATACCTTCACTATCCCTGATCTCCTGAGACAGTGCCCATACTATCTACCTTCACTATCTCTGATCTCCTGAGGCAGTGCACGTACTATCTATCCTACACTATCCCTGATCTCCTGAGTAGAGATGGGCAAACTGGTCTGAATCATTTCTGTGAATTTTCTCAGGATTTTAGACAAAATCCGGATGAGGAGTTCCAATTTACAAGTGTCTTCAGATATATAGCTATATCCCCTATGTGCTCATGTGCATGTCATTACCCAGAGTCCCTGGCTGCAGTGGAAGCACTGTATGCTGGGAAATAATGGTGAAAAGCTGCGTACATACCTGCCTGAGACATGAATGTGCTCACAAGTGATATTTTTAGTTGATATAATGGGCCTGGCATACACATCTAGTTGCTTCCCCCTAGGCTCTGCTTGCTCACCAAAGTGTGTATGTGTTAGTTATTTGGGGTTTATGTGTTTTGAGGGAGGGGGTATATGTATGGGGGGTGGGGGTGATTACTTGTATTGGGGGGGTTTGTGTATAGGAGAGGGGGTGGTTTTGAGTGCGAGGGGGAGAGGTGGGGAAGTGGTAGAGAGAGGGAGGTGGTGGTGTAGCAGATAGAGGCAGGTGAGATGGAAGGTTGAGATGGGGGGGGGGTCTCGCAAAGCCACCAAAACTGGGGGTGGGCCCTGTGGAAACTGTAGTCCTGGGCCCCAGGAAAGCGGTCTGCTGACCTGACTCACAGCATACTAAAGTGTTGATCTCTACTTCTGACTTGGTGCCCATACCTGTAGTAGTTCTTGTCACGGTGACTTATGACAGGCTGCAATTTACACCAAATATATATAATAATATAATATATATATATAACTGGGTTGAACTGGGACGAGACTTAGATATGATAAAATATAATTTATTCCTTGATAAAGGTGAATACAACAGATTATACAAATAACAGGCAAAATATGGACACTTACTTAAAGATGGAAATGATGAAACAGTCACATCTGGACTGGCAGTTCATACAGCAAATCTTCATCATCCCAAGACACAAAAAGCCATGAAAAGGCCTTGCATGCAGACATTGCATAGCATTTCTCTCAGCAATCAAGATGGTATAGAAGAACAACCCAGGATAAAGGGTGGACAACCGTTTATAAACCTTTTGTAACCCTATCCTTAACATTAAGTACAGGTGATTGGTTTTCAATTACCTGTAGCCACTCACTAACATGGGAACACATTTTGATACATGCCCCCAGCTAGTTGGCACATGCTCAGTTGGACTCTGGGGTCTCATTTCTGCAGCCCCACATTTGCATCAGGAATGCCAGCCAGTCTACTAAATGGAATTTCTGGCAGGAAACCCTTTGTTGTAAGGTGTGAAATGGGACACTTATAGCCTGCTCTGGTTTGAGTCATCTCCGCCCTTCTGTAAACAGTGTAGGTGATAAACTCCTTTGAACAGCACTTAAATTATTGACATAGGGATGCTTCCCTGGCCATCTGCTACCTTATGGTCAAAGGAATTCCCTCTAGTTTCTGTCCATACCTGGGAACACAGTATTAAAGATAATACACAACCATATTAACATATCCGGTTCCGTTGGGTCCAGCGGGTCCAAACTTCCCAGTTCTCAATGCCGGAACTGAGACACCCTAGGGTCCAATTTGAGACTTGCTACGTCCCTCGGAACCGGAGTTACACAAAAACACCTTAAACCGTTTCTTATTTTAATACAATAAACTCCGCTGTAAATTAAATCACGGTTTTTCACTAAATCCCAATTGAAAACAACGGGCTTCGCCGCCATAGACTTTCAATGGCAAACCGCCGCCGTTGGCGGCTATGGGAATCCGCCGCCATAGACTTTCAACGGGGCTCGCCACCGTTGAAGTCAATGGGGTTTTTCCGCCATTGAAGTCTATGGGAAAAGTCCCGAACTTTCAAGGGGGTCCATACTCCATCGGGTTGGTCCAAGAGGGTTAAGGATGGTTCTGCAGCGATGCCGGAGCAGTGACTACAGGTACCCCAAACCCTGGCCCTCTGGACCCTCCGGAACCGGAGATATGGATCCCTAAATTTCAGCTTTTCACACTTAGACGTTTTCTTCAGCTGTTTCTGCCGCCGCCATTGGAGCCTATGGCGCGACCCGCTCTTCTCGGTTCGACCCTTATCAGGGGTCCAGGATTCGGGGACCCGATTGTGGTCGAGTGGGGGGAGGCCTAGGAACTAGGGGCAAAAAGAATTTTATTTCTAGGTGCTCTAGAACTGTTTATTCCCACGCCACTTGTCGTTGAACTTGACTGCTAAGTGATCAAAGCTCTCTTATTGAAGAAGTATCCGCTTTGCGGTTTTGCGGTTTGGACGGCAGCTAACTCGTTCCTGGAAAGCTCCTTCGAGGAATCTCCATTGAAGTCAATGGGCCCATTGACTTACAATGGGAAACCGCCGCTCCTCCTCTCGGACGCCATCTGCTGGTCTTCACAGGAAACAGGACCAAAACAGCAAGATTCGCCATTAGAATGTATTGAGCCCTAATGGCGGCCTATGGGACCCTGCAAAATAGTGCCTGAAAAGGCGAGAAAATTACACAAAGGGCTATAATCATTAAAGAACTATTAACCCTTGTACTCCCAGATGGATCCTAGTGTGTGTGTGATGCAGACACTGATATAACAATAAAACATGGGAACAGGGGGATATACATTTTCATGTTATAACAAGGGTTAAATAACATTTATGGACCTCAGCCCAGTTAACCCCTTGTCTCCCTGGTGAGGTCAGGGGATGGCCAAATGGGGTGTAACCCCTTTAATCCCGGGCCAAATCCTCCCCATCGTCACAGTTTTCTCCCCTGGCTTCCTTAAAAACAGACCACTTCCTCTTCCTGGTTGACAGTTTAATGTTCCTTGTGGAGCACACGTGGGATATGCTAATAGCTATTTTAGCTATAGTAGCTTAAGTAGCTACTTGAGTGAGCAGTGAGCAGCTCAAACGTATGATGTGACAGGGATGCTGGTTACCCAGCAGCTGGTTTAGCTAACACTGATAGAGCTGATGACAAGAATAGCAACTGTTGTGGGTTCTAATCCTGTTGGGTCTGATACCAGTACACCATTCCAGTCACTACGCTTGTCAACTTAGTGTAGGTGTTATGGACAGCATTTTAGGATGTGTGGGAAGAGACTCATTTAAATATACTTTGCATATTAGCATATCTCCCAGGGTACCTCTGGTGTGCTCCTTTTTCAGCACAGTTATCTTTCCCTAATTTATTTAGAAGGGATATAGATCTAGATATTACTAAATTGGAGGTCTTCCCCTTGCAAAGTGTTGTCAGTCGCTCTGGCACTCTAGGGTTAATGGATAGTAAGGGTGGGTACTTTCATCTTGTGTTTTGGTAATATTTATTTAAAAACAAATTTCCATGAAATGTGCTAAAGATTTACATACTGACAAACGTACATGCGCTGACATACTAAAAGATACAGAATACTAATCCGCAATGCAGCAAAGGGTTAGGGGAGCAGTAAGTGTTGATGGGGGTAATAGAAACTGATGGCAGGTAGCAAGCGGTGAATAGGGGGGTATCTGAGGGTGGATGGGGAAAGGCTGCTGGGTTGGATTGGGGTCAGCTGAGGGTCCATGTGGGGGGCAGCGTAATGAGCACATACAATGCCCTCCCTATTCTCCGCTTGCCTGTTCTAGGAATTCTGGGGTGTGTAATTTCAGGGACAGCCACGGAACACTGAGAAATCCTGCCCATGTGAGGCCGTGAGACGGATGTACATCACTGGGAGTTGAGCGTTCTGTGTTACGCCGGTGCTGCCCGCAGACCAGACCCGTCCCCTGTGCTGAGGTGGGACGTAGGGATACACGCACCCGCAGCAAAGGGAGCGTGTCCGGAGTGTGGTGTTATTGTTGCCAGGCCAGGTATAGTAGGGAAGACAATACTTGCCGGTACCGGTAGTAGAGGAGGAGTAGTTATTGCCGTTGCCAAGATCAGGGATGCCAGAAGTCACAAAGTCCAAGTAGAGCCGAAGTCGAGAGCCAGAGGGGGTAGTCGTCCAATCCGCGTCAATACCTGAGGAGTCACTGAGAGAATAGTCAAATGCTTCCATCCAGAACTGTCGAGCGACGAGTGATGGGAAGCACAGGCATAATAAAGCTGGGCAGGCCAATGGGAAAAAGGGGCAGGCCTGGAGGACTGCAAGGAGTCCTCCCTGATAGGAGGGAGGTGTTACAGCCCAGCTGAGTGTAAACATTGATTTGCATGGAACTGTGTGATGCTTGGGGGCGACGCCTCACTGCAGGAGCTCTGTTAGGCGTGTGCTCTGTAAGCTGGGAATGCATGCACATAACGTCTGGGGCTGGCGTTCGTGTAGGTGTGCGTGCAGGAGGGTGTGGGCGCGCCCGGTGCTGAGCAGAGGAATCGCCGAGGGGAGTGACCCCGCGACGGCGGCAGGGGCGAGGAGCCGTGGAGGCCGGTAAGGCAGGATTGTTTTGTGTGTCCAGGGGCTCCCTGCGGAGAGGGAGTGCTCTGTGTGGGAAGCAAGGAGAACGCCGATTCCTGACATTCTGCTCTCTCTCTCCCTTGGACTCAGCAGGCAGAACCTTGATACCATGTTTCATGACTGAGAAACAAAGTTATAGAATAAAACCAGATGCTATAATACAAATCACATCATGTACCCATAAAGAAAAGTATTAAGAAAAAAAGAGCTAAATGGTCATTATCTGGCAATAATATGATAAAATAAATCTGGCCATGAGGCTATTTTGGAGGGAATTGCTGCTTTAATATATTAGTATGTCGTGCTTTGGGAAAAAGGGGCCCCTTTCGATTTCTATCATCTTATATATTTCTTGCTCAATCCCTGTGCTAATGTGCACAATTGTAGGTCTGTTATGTAGTTTAACACTATAAGAAGCACAATGTAGACTGATGTTAGCTAAATTGATGTCACTGTATTATTTCAACAAGTCCCAGATTCACTGCGGGAGGGTCATGTTCATTACCCGAGAAATAGGAGTTTAACCTATGTATCTCGTAAATGTGTGTAGCCCTGACTGGTTTTGGGCTACCAGTCTGCCCTCCTTCTGGCAGTAAGCCCTAGTAGAGCAGGCCCGCCAGGAGTAATCATATGTTTTCCCCACTCCAGTTTCAGTGAGTTACAGAGGAGGCGGTGCAACCTGGCCTTGTGTCCAATCAGGGACTCAGGCTTCATTAATGCTTTCTCTGTACTTAAGGGGCTGCACTTCCTAAAGTTAATCAGTTTGCCTCTACCTTTGATAGAGATCAGTCTACCCAAACCAGTTGGCAGGACTCTTCCAATCTGTGGGCCCTCCCTTAGGGGAGCGGTGGGGGACTATTCCTCTTACTCCACCAGGGAGTAAGAGAAGAGCTAGGACGGCTTCTGGTGCCATAGGCTGGGAGTGCAGGTCCAGGAACATCCTGAGGGTGAAGGCCCTAAGCTCTACTGATGGTTGCTGTGTATGTTGTGTGTAGCCTGTAGTGTGAATAAAGTGTTCCTGTTTTACTATACCTTCCTGCCTGAGACTGCAATCTATCAGGGGGAAAGCTAAAGAGACTCTCCTACAAGGGATTGCCCCCCACATCCCTGGGGTCTGTAAGAGATGGAGGCGCTGTCACCGTGAGTGCGATTCAGTTTATACCCCAGAAGCCTGTACTGACATCCCCTACCACCATGCGGGAGACTCAGATCAACTGTAAGCCAGCAGGTATGCACCACCACACTCCATGTAGCAGCAACATCTCACAGAGGATGGGGGGGGATGGGATATGGGCTACATGTGTTAAACTGTTGTAAAATAATCTAAAACACTAAGATTACTATAAAGTTTGAATTCAAAGTATGGTTCAAAGTGTGTGTTCAAAATCCCCTCCTTCAGCTGAAATGCACGCCCGAAGACAAGAACGTCGCTGTCTGATTTCATAATCGGTAACGCGCTGACCCAGCTTCTCCCACTCCTGAACAATACGTTATTGTGTAAATTAGTTTTTTCAGTGTTCATAGCGACCGTCCTTTATCAGGAAACATTTTATGGCAGCGTTTTGGACCGTAATTCTTGCTGGGTCTCACGCACTTTTTAAAACGCTTATCTTCTTCGCTAAACCACCCCCACCAGTTTAAGTTCTTTCAAAACTAAAGCGGCCTCACATTTTAATCTGATCTGTAACTATTACATACGCCTAAAAGATAAAATATGTTAAATTGTTCATGCAATGTCTTTATATATAATATATAACTCTGTTCACTTAATGTAACTGAATTTGTCATCATAAGTCTGTGCCCAGGACATACTTGAAAACGAGAGGTAACTCTCACTGTATTACTTCCTGGTAAGACATTTTATAAATAAATAAACACCAAATAATTCTTATATGTAATAATCTACTGTGACAGACATCTAATTGCTCAATTTGCAAGATACAGTATGACGTCAAATAAAAGGGTCCCATTTTGTCTGAACACAGCGTATTATCATAAATGGGGATTCAGGTCTTATGCAGCTAGACAAGAAGGTAGTATTGGTATAATGAAAGCAGATGGTTTTCCCCTGACATCAGCAGGGGTCAATGTGAATGTACATGTAACGGGTATTCCTCCACCCAATCGCATATATGGCGTATGCGAGGGGGAACCTATATGTTGCCAGGTGTGGTGCGTTATACCTGTCAGGCCCACAGGAGGTCTGAGCCTCCGCTAGTGAGAGCCTGGGGTGAATCTCTGGAACGTTTCTTGTCAGCGCCTCCACCTATGTGAGATTCTAGGAGTGTAGAGTGGCCCTCACATAGGAACATCCATAAAGTAACCAGCCCACACCAAAGGTTATGGCTAAAAGGGTTTACTATATGGCAAATAACACAACATAACATACTTCAACAATATGACATTGACAGTGTCCCTCTAAAACACTAATAGGCACAACTACCCGGTCACCACGCAGGGCTTTGTACCCCACACGTTATATCAATAGTCCCAAATGTCCAACAATACCCCAAGTGAGTGACTGTTGGTAAAGTTGGTGCACTTGATGACTGACTGTACCTGCCCAGTGCTCCAGCACCTGAGGCTGCAGATTCTTCACAAAGGATCCGCCGCTCTGCGATCTCCTCTGTGACGTCCTGCAACTCTGCCTGGCGGTGGGTTACTCCCGCATGGAGTGATGCACCTTTGGAAAGTCTCTTGCTGCAGAGCCTGTCTGAGCCCAGACGCAGGCCGCGATCACTGAGTGCAACTGGCACCGGTGATATCACATAGAACTGGGTACTATAGAAAGCAACCCCCCCCCTTGCACTGAAAGGGGCCTTACCTGAAACTGCCAAACTAAGTGATGTGACTGCACTGCAAGCCACACTGTCTCTACTTGTCAGAGCACACAGCACTGCAGCTGTGTCACTGACAAGACTCAGACTCGGATAAGGGCAGGGTCCTTACCTAAGAGGCCTTCCCTATGAACTTACCCACTAACCTAGTGGGGAGTGGGGCCTACCTTGGCCTGGGGTGTCTGGGGCCTAGTACAGCAGAGAACTGCAGCTGTGTACACTACCTTCCCCAATCGCTTCCTGGATCCAACTGACAATACCCTGTCTGCACACAACATTGTTGCAACTTTGCAGCATGAGAAGCTGCCAGCTCTATTGGCTTCAATGCTGCCTGTGACCAGGGTGAAAGTGCAGTCCACAGAGGCTGCTGGGAATTGTAGTTCTTGGTACAGCTCTTTCCTATGGGGACCGCGTGCGCGATCTTTACTGCGCATGTCTGAAGCTGTAATGGCCGCCGCTACTCTTAACTGAGCATGCACAACTTCCAAGAGCTCTTGCACACATGTAATGGCCACCTCTATGCTTGCCAACCTCTGTGCATTGCACGGCACAGGCGCGAACTCCCGCACCAACCTCAACATGGCCGCCGCGATTGCTCTGCTTACGCGCAAACCTCCGCACATGCGCGAACACATTAAACATGGCGGTGTCCTGCCGCAGCTGCCACCGGGAACCCCCGGGAACGCACTCGCACCCGCAGCAGCACACACGCAAGGGGGAAAGAAACCTGCAGACAGGGGGACCAGAGGGACCGTGGCTACATACAGTATTAGGGAACATGAAGTATGACAAACCCAGAGTACTGCTACTTTGTTACTTGCAAAATCACAGTTCCGCTTTCTTTTAATTATTTATTTGTAGCCCCCTTTCCCGTGTCTAGGGAAACTACGTGAGGTGCAATACCTGATTGGCTCACAGGAGGCCTGATCCTCTGCCAAAGGATCCTGGGGTGTACCTGATTCTATCTGGTGACAGTGCCTCCAACTGGGAGGGATCCAAGCGCAATTGGATAGCCCCTTCCAAGGAACACACAGTAAGGAATAATTATACACACTGTGATATAATAACTGATCTTTACTGGTAACACTAACTGATAATACAAAACAATACAGGCCTCGCACGGCGGTGCCCACACAATGCCCCACTGTCTAATCCCCACCTTGTCCATACCTTGGTGAGGTTTCCCCAAAGTACTGAGGTGCCCTGGGAACCTAACCACCCAGTGTCCACAGAGCCAATCCCACCCCAAAGTGTGTGGTAGTGCTACCCATAGAAAGTGTGTGTGGCCGTTGGTGTACTTGTAGAGATGGATACCTGCCGGGCGCACCAGCTCCCGGGTACCGCCAACTGATGAAAGGATTCGTCTGATCCAATGAAGATGTCCGCCTCTGCGTGGAGGGATCTCCCGTTGGATTGTCTCATCTTTAAGAGCCTCTCACTTGTGGTGATCCCTGACACTATTGGTCTAATGGGGAAATGTCCTTAACTGAGGGGCCTTTCCCTAACGCACCCACAATCTAATGATCTAATGGGGAGTCTGGGCCAAGTTGGGGCTTTACGGGGGATTCTAGGCCTAGTCTCAAGGCCACTGGCACCTGAGACACTACCTCACCCTCTTCTGTCCAGCTCCCGACTGAAGTGTGACTGCCAGCTTGCCAAATATATCTTTTTCTGTCAGGGGAATCCTCGCAGCCCTATTGGCTGTTCTGCGCCCATGTGCTTGCAGCCCCAGTGACTGCTGTTAACTGAGAAAACACAAAAAACCAGCGCACAACGCTCATAGTGTAGTAGATAAAATATAATAGTTGAAACAATATATAGGTGAGTGTTCTGCGTACATCAAAAGATATTTATAACAGCATGTCAAGGGATAATGTTATCCATGCACCAACCGCAGGAACAGATGTCTCTGGTAGGATGTCATCAGATGCTTCATAGGCTCTTTCCCTCCAGGATCGTCACACTGGCAAGTTGATAGCTTATACGCCAGTCCTGTTATACAGGTACAGTATGGTGCAGGTATAATAGTCCCAAGATAGTAATACTGCTCCGTGTTTGCGGCGAGAAGTCCGTACACGGAGAGGGTGTGATGGCGCTGGTACACTACAAATCCGCGTCCCACTGCTTCTCCGTCTACCATTCGGGGACGTCACCCGACCGCGACGCCGCAAGCCGGCCTCTCACCGGTCACAATGGAAACAGGCAGCGTTACAACGATGTGGAGCTGATCGGATCACTCAAATCTTGGCACTTTTCCAACGCGTTTCGAAACTAACAAGTTTCTCATAGAATGATGAAGAAACTTGCCAGTTTCGAAACGCGTTGGAAAAGTGCCAAGATTTGAGTGATCTGGAGAACAGACTGGTAGCCCAAAACTTAGACTGGGGTAGGCTTTCTTTTAATGAAATATAGTATGGGCTTCATTCAAAATGTTACTCTCCTTTTTACTTATAGACTAGAAAAATTGTGTAATCCTTGTATACATGATATCCAAAAAGCTATGCCTCATTATTAAATAAGTAGATTTTGTTGCAATATGGCACAGTACCACTACTTTCTCAAAGCCTAGTGCATCAACTGAAACAAACAATGTTGCCTTCTAGTCTTGTAAGACATCATCTATTCTTTATGGAACAGCATCGAAACATGCCACAAAACAAAGACAAGGTAACACTCATGTGTGATCCAGCTCCAGCCCTTTAAGGTATGTGGCCTTCCCTTGAGTTTTGAGCCCAACTCAATAGAAAACAATACATTGGAGACTACATGAGCAGCACATGGGTTAATAGTTCTTCCAGAGTACATACCTGTAGTAGAGAAAACGTTGTGATGTGTAGGATGTTTACCAGCACATGAGCATGACTCAGAGATTTTGTGCTAAATAAAATTCTTTTCACTGGCTGACCTTGGCTAAGTTAGTCTATCTCTGACCTCTACAGATCATAAGGTACACGTTGTAACAATATGATTCACTAAGCACAGCAGCGGCAGGATCTACCTTAACCCCTTGCTGTGCAGTGAGTTGCAGGCCCTTCTGGTGCTCAAGGGGTTCAAATTCAGCTGTGTATTCTGTTTCTCCATCTGATGTCATCATCACTAATTTACCTGTTTAGTAGGGACTAGTCCTGCCTGCCTCGTGCATCTTCCACTCCTGATATCTGAGGTGACCTCACTGGAGTTCCTGCCAGTGCACAGAGTAGGAGAAAAGAAGGGCACTTTGCCCATAGGATCATTCTTATTGAACTACTCAAACACACAGGCCCATACATTTACTGCAAGACACCTTACTGGCTACTTCATTCAAGTGAATGAAACCTAAAGAGCCATGTGTATGTAACGGGTATTCCCTGTGAATACAGACGCTACTACTGCTCTGTATACCTGTATGGCTCTCAGGAGCCTAAGCCTCTGCTCGGGGAGCCTGGGGTACATACATATAAATATCTCGGGGTACAGCGCCTCCACCTGGGAGGGATCCCAACGGAGTGGAAGGAGGCCCTCACAGGAAACAATCACGATATCACACTGGTGTAAAACAGGACGGGATTTACTAAACACATGACATATTATACTCTATACCAATCACATTCAAGATTAGCACTGCAGTAGGATATAAAGTAACCCCCACTCCCACCACCGTGTACCCCCACACCGTGTCCACAGTATAACCCCCCTTGTCCCGTGGTCAGCACTGCCACTATGTGCGTGTACTCGTGTGTGCACGTGCGTAACGTTACCTGCCCAGTGCAACGGCACCTGGGCGTTAAAGGTTCTTCGCAAAGGATCCGACGAACTTCCTGGCGATGTCCAGATCCTCTGGTGAGATGATCGGTCAGGGCGGTCCACCCTTGGTACAGTTCCGCTCTCTCTGCGGAGCAGGCTTGATACCAAGCCTCTGGATGGGAAGCGCAGTGTCCACTGTGTCCCTAACTAGCACTTAATATTAAGGGGCAGGGTCCCTAACCTGGGGCCTGTCCCTGAAGCAACACAAGCTACTGGGTGGCTCAGGGCTAACTGGGGCCTAGGGGCTGCTGGCCTAGTGCAGTGAGTCACTGACCCCTGCACCCTCACCTCCTTCCCCTAGCCTCTCCTGGCGCTGACTACGTGCTTCTAAACCCCGCAAAATGTATCTATTCCCTCTGCAGGGAGATCCTACAGCCCTATTGGCTCCCTGGCGTCACGTGGGGTCCCCTAAGGCTCATGGGACTTGTAATCCCTGCTTGGAGCCCTCTGCTCATTGGTGGTGTGTTCGCGCGCTTGCACTGCGCATGCGCGAGCTAGCAGGGGCCTCCCGTCGCATCGTCCTCACTGCGCTTGCGTGCGCAATCCAAGATGGTAGCCCCCTCGGCAGGCACTGCCGGGCGTCCCTGGAAACCGGGCCCACGCGTCCCCGGCAACCACCACACACTCTGAGAAGAGGCGCGCTGTGCGCGCACACGCCCCCGCTCTGCCCCCTACCGCCGCGGTGAGTACCCGGAGGGGAGGGGGGCGAGGTCCGCAAGGCAGAGGGGGGACCTGGCTACATCCTCCCCCTGGTAAAAACCCCAACGACCTCGCTTGGACCACATCTTAAGAAACTATATACAGAAGTTATATAAGGAAAATTGGCATGACATCATTATATAATGAAAATGCAACAATAAAATACAATCTTACACTCGTCAGCTCTATATCAAATTGTACATTTCATTGAACATCACAATGACGGACTGCACTTTGCTGCGAGCCCACTGCTGAGCCTCATAATGGGGTGCCCCAATTTGGTCATAGGTCACCCGGTTTGGAGGGTACCTTACTCTTTAGCTCCTATGGAGCTGTTCTTCAGCAACTCCCTCTGGGGAGTCATAGGTACAGTCCTGATGCCCAGTCACTTACCTTGAGGGGAGAAATGTCTCTGAACAGTCTCTGTTTGGCACAAAGCACAGGCTCTGTGGATCCAAAGGCTGGCCCGTTGGAGCCACCTTAGTAGGCGTGGCCTACGGGGCCCTTTACCCATAGCTCCTCCGGGAGATCCCGCTTCAGTAGGATAGTCCCTTTGAGAGGGTCCCTCCATAGGGTCTTCGGGAGTTTCAGAGTTGGTGTAATTATTTACAGTCTCTTGACCAATCTCTGAGAAATCGGACTCACCGTTCAGCGGTGTGGCCAGTATTTCTGCTTCCTCGTCTCCCATTTGTGGAATGGGGAGGAGATGATTACGATGCCAAACCTTTACCTGGCCTTCGGTTTCTTTGATGCGATAGACCGGGAGGCCAGGCATCTGTGACACTATCTCATATACAACATCTCTCCGTCGGTCCGCCAATTTGTGTTTTCCGGGGACTCCCAGATTACGAAGCAACATAGCGTCCCCAGGACGTAGCTCCCGATACTTGAGTTTATGGTCATATCGTCTCTTGTTGCCAGCATTCAGTTTAGCTGTAGACTTCTCAGCCTGTTGGTAAGCTTGCTGCAAACTGTCCTTGAGTCTTTGCACATACTTGAAATGGGTAGCATTGTGTATACCATCCGTTGATACCCGAAGACGTACATCTACTGGCAGTCTTGCCTCTCGCCCAAACATGAGGACGTATGAGGAGAATCCAGTGAACTCATGGCGGGTACTCCACGTGTCGACTCCATTCCGACTCCATTCCGTTTTCTGCGCACCCTTCAAGGTTCCGAGCATGTCCAACAAGGTCTCCTTCGGGGTGGTACGGAGTCGTCCGTGATTTGGCAATGTTCAACATTTTGAGTAATTCCCGGATCAGAGTACTCTCAAAATCTCAACCTTGATCTGAGTGAAGCCGGTTTGGAAGACCGTAGTGAACGAAGTACTTCTCCCATAATATTTTTGCCACTGTGATGGCCTTCTGGTCTTTCGTGGGGAAGGCCTGAGCATACCGGGTGTAATGGTCCGTGATAACCAGCACAGCACGTTACATATTCCTCGGGTGTCGGGCTCAATGCACAGAAAGTCCATACACACTAGGTCCATTGGGCTAGAACTCTTTAGGTGGGCCATGGGCACTGCCCTTGTAGGCAAGTTCTTGCATTGTATACACCGGGAACAACGGCGGCAGTGTTGTTCTACCGCTTCTCGCATTTTGGGCCAGAAGAAGCGGTCTCTGACCAACCCAAAGGTCTTCTCTACACCGAGATGCCCATGGTCGTCATGTAGGGACTTCAATACCAGATATCTTAAGTTTTGGGGCAGAACCAGTTGTCGCCTATCAGGGTGGTCGTGATATTGTACTACCCTATAGAGCAAGCAATTGTCAATTTCAAATTTGGCCACCTCACGCATTAGCAACGCACTCAGATCTCTGGGAGCACGTTTCAGTAGGGATGGATACTTTCTTTGGACAGCTTGCCAAATGATTGCTGATTACCGGATCTCTCCTTTGGTAGTCCACTAGGTCTTTCCATCGTATGACCTTGTGTGAGTTATGTTCATTCCCTCTGGATCGCAGAAAGTAGCTGGGATAGCCTGCGACTGGCATCCTAAGGAATCTGCAACCCGGAGTTCCGAGAAGGCCACCTGATCATTGATGACGGCCGCTATGCTACACATTGCTCGCATCCCTGGCCCCGGGATCTCTTCCCATTCATCATCATCGGGAGTAGCACTTAGGCCGGGTCGTCGTGATAGAGCATCAGCTCCAATGTTCAAAGGCCCTGGCTTATACTTCAGAGAGAATCGGTAATTACATAGAGTTGCCAGCCATTGGTGCCCTGCCGCATCCAATTTGGCAGAGGTATTGATGTACGTGAGGGGGTTGTTATCCGTCCTTACCTCAAATGTAACACCGTAAAGGTAATCATGGAGTTTTTCTGTGATCGCCCATTTGAGAGCCAGGAACTCTAACATGTGTACAGGGTATTTTTGTTCACTGGGTGTCAGACTGCGGCTGACGTAGGCTACAGGCTGAAGACCCTCAGGCTGCTTCTGATGTATGACAGCGCCCAGTCCATTGAGACTGGCATCCACATGCAGAACGTATGGTTGTTCTGGATCAGCATACGCCAGCACTGGTGCTTCGATCAGGCTTTTCTTCAAGTTCAGGAAGGCCTGTTCACACTCGGACGTCCATTTATCGCCAAACGGTTGACGGGCTGATGTGGCCTTCCTTCCTGTATCTTCGGGATATATCTTCAAAATATTGTTCAGGGGTTTAGCTCGACTAGAGTACCCTTCCACGAAGCGACGGTAATACCCACAGAAGCACAGGAATGATTGCAGTTTCGTGACATTCTCGGGACGAGGCCAGTTCAGCACCGCTTCTACTTTGGCCGGATTGGTAGCAATTCCTTGAGCAGACACGATGTGTCCCACGTAAGTCACCGAGGTGTGACACAATCGACACTTGTCGAGGGACAACTTCAATCCTTCTTTTCCAAGATGGTCTATCACATTATGCAGCCTCTCTTCGTGCTCCTCCAGGGTCTTTCCGAAGACAATGATGTCGTCCAGGTGGACTAGACACTCCCGAGGGTTCATGTCTCCGATAGTTTTCTCCATCAGTCGCTGGAAGGTAGCAGGCGCTCCGCATATACCTTGTGGCATACGCATAAATTGGTCGAAACCCAGGGGGCAGACGAAGGCTGTCTTTTCCTGGTCCTCTGCACTCATAGGTACCTGGTAGTACCCAGATCGTAAGTCGAGAACACTGAACCACTGGCTCCCGGTTAGAGCATTCAGAATCTCTTCAGTGCAAGGAAAGTTGTATTGGTCGGGTACCGTATGATTATTCAGGGTTCGATAATCGACACATAGTTTTACAGATCCGTTCTACTTCCACTATGGGTGATGTGTAAGGACTCCGAAACTCCGTCAAAATCCCAGCGGTCTCCATTTCTTTTAGGACATTCCTTACATTGTCCACATCCCTGGGGGCGATGCGACGAGAGCGTTCACGGAACGGAGTGGCGTCACTCAACCGAATGGTGTGTTGGGCGCTGCGACTGCGGCCCACATCCATCTCACTTGTGGAAAACACCGTCCTTCGTTCATTCAGCTTGGCCGTCAGTCGACCCTTCCACTAAGATGGCAGCGTCGAGTCTCCAAAGTTGAAATCCAGATCGACTAACTGCTCACCCACTGCAGCGGCGTTCACCTATGGCACTGTTTCCACAGGGCTGACCGGATATATGCTGTCCAAACTTCGTCCTGCATCAATGTCCATCGGGAATGGGGAGATGTTCTGAACATATACATAGGTTCGTAGTGGAATTTTGGTCGTCCACTCTCTCACTTCGGGTATTACCCTATACCCTCTCTGAACCTCTTCCTCAGGGGTACTCTCCACAGAGAAAAGATGATCTGTCTCATCTCTATCGGGATAACAGCACCAGACGGCCATGCGTTGCACTCCCCCTGGTAAAATGGTCGTCAGTCCGCGTTGACGATTGCAGAGGTCCCTGTGACGCTCTAAGGCATATACTCGGTTGCACTCCTCCTGCAGTACAGGGTCAAGGAGTGGATTAGCCATGGGTAATTCATTGGTCTCTTTCAGGTATGCTCTGATTACGGCTTGCACTATATCAGTATTCGTTCCCAAGATGACTAGGTACTGACACTGTCCTTGAGGCTTCGGACATACCATTGCCTCAACATGCATGGGATGTTTCTTGCCGGTGTTCAGTTGGAGTATCTCCAGTTTAACTCTCTCACAATCCCATTGATGGGGTAATCTTTGTTACTTAACCCCCTCACCTTCCTATGTTCCGCCGACCGCAGGGGACAATGTTTGAGGTGTTGGTCATAGAATTGTCGGTATATTATGGTCACTTGGGATCCAGTGTCGAGTAGAGCAGAGGCATAGACTCCTTCTACTACCACACGCACGATGGCAGATGGGCCTACCTGACTTTAAGCATCCCCGGGCGGAGTTCCATCGTCGGGGCTTAGGTCAGTAGGAGTTTCGGGGGGCGCAGGGGTGGCCTCGGATGTCTTGGCTTCTGTGGTCTATATCCGGCAGATCATGGACCTAGCCGAGCTTCCTTTATTTGGAGTTTTTTATTCTTGGTTGACTCCTTCAGGGCACTCTCTGGAGAAATGGCCCTTCTGTCCACAGCCATAGCAGACGATATCCTTGGGATCAAGTCGTCTTGGGTAAGTGGGGGAAGATCTCCCCGAAGTTCTGCCTTTCATTGAGGGTGACTTGGGTGGCTCCTCTTCCTCTTTGACAGGTTTCTTGACCCGACGAGTGGTGGCTCCCGGGATGTCACTCGCAAGCTGTTCTTTGACCTTGGTAGATGTATGTAGCTTGGTATAGGCTTCATGCCCCTTGACGAGCCCCAAAATGTCCATGAAGGTAGGGGGAGGCCCCTCCATTAGTGAGCACCTAATCATAATCACTATGTGATGCGTGGGAATGGCCCCTCAGAGGAACTGCTTGCGCCAGTATTCGTACATATCTGAGGCTGGAATGAGGCCGCAAGTTCGCAATTTACACAGTACCAGCTGAATTCGTTGAAGGAAATCTGACAGGTCTTCTTTCTCTTTCTGTCTGAGACCGTAATATTTGAACCACAGCTCACTTTCCTCTTCATCTTTGCCATAAATCTGCACTAACAACTCTACCATCTGATGAGCAGAGAGATCAGGGTCTTGGTCATGCTGGGCACTGACCATGGTGAATGCCGGAGGTAGGAGGCTCTCCAAAATTCTCTGACGTCTTACCGCTTCGGAGCAGGGCCATTCATCGATCACCTTGAGGGTGTGTTCCTTCCAAGACTCGATGCTTTCTTCGCCTGTGGGGATGGGAACCATTCCTGAGAACGCCTTCTGCTTGGAGCCGTCACTAGGGGAGGAACTTGCGATCCCCGCTCCCATGTTAAGGGTTGGTCTAAAGCTGCTCATTAATCTGTTAGGGGCCGGTGATGTTCTGTGGCCAGTAGTATGGTGTTCTCTTGCTGGTCAAGGTGATAGTGCTTACTGATGAGGCGGGGTCCCGCCAGAGCAGGTAATGTCCTTACTGCACTGCAGACAGTAAACATGGGTATATCGGCAGGTACCCTTCCTACGGCGACTACGTGTCGCAGGAGCTCTCCTAGTCTTTCAGCCCAGCCACCCGCTTGTTGGGGTTTGAGCGCAGGCATAGTGACTGATACGATTTACGTGAACTACCGAGTAGGGCACCCCAGGGCTGATCTCAGTAGCGCCTCCAAATGTAACGGGTATTCCCTGTGAATACAGATGCTACTACTGCTGTGTATACCTGTATGGCTCTCAGGAGCCTAAGCCTGTGCTCGGGGAGCCTCGGGTACATACATATAAATATCTTGGAGTACTGGTGTAAAACAGGATGGGATTTACTAAACACATGACATACTTATACTCTATACCAATCACATTCAAGGTTAGCACTGCAGTAGGATATAACGTAACCCCCACTCCCACCACCGTGTACCACCACACCGTGTCCACAGTATAACCCCCCTTGTCCCGTGGTCAGCGCTGGTACTATGTGCGAGTACTCGTGTGTGCACGTGCGTAACGTTACTTGCCCAGTGCGACGGCACCTGGGCATTAAAGGTTCTTCGCAAAGGATCCGATGACCTTCCTGGCGATGTCCGGTTCCTCTGGTGAGATGTTCACCAGGTGTGTTCGTGTGGTCCTGTTATTGTTGTCTAGCCTGCAATAAACCAGACCTTATTGCCATTTTGGAGTGCTCGCTTTTTTTCCTTCTCTCTGGTCAAGTTTGAAGTTGGATTCTTTTGGCTGTGCTGCTCATCATCTAAAACTACTCACCTGAAGCAACACAAGCTACCGGGTGGCCCAGGGCTAACTGGGGCCTAGGGGGCTGCTGGCCTAGTGCAGTGAGTCACTGACCCCTGCACCCTCACCTCCTTCCCCTAGCCTCTCCTGGCACCGACTAACGTGCTTCTAAACCCAGCAAAATGTATCTATTCCCTCTGCAGATAGATCCTACAGCCCTATTGGCTCCCTGGCATCACATGGGGTCCCCTAAGGCTCATGGGACTTGCAGTTCCTGCTTAGAGCCCTCTGCTCATTGGTGGTGTGTTCGCGCGCTTGCACTGCGCATGCGTGAGCTAGCAGGGGCCTCCGATCGCATCGTCCTCACTGCGCATGTGCACGCAATCCAAGATGGCGGCCCCCTCGGCAGGCACTGCCAGGCGTCCCCGGCGACTGGCCCCACACGCCCCCGGCATCTGGCAACCCCCACACACTCTGATAAGAAGCGCGCTGTGCGCGCACACGCCCCAGCACCTCCTCGCGAGCGGCCGCTCTGCTCCCTACCACTGCGGTGAGTATCCGGAGGGGGGGGTCCGCAAGGCAGAGGGGGGACCTGGCTACATGTATAAGGTGACCAGATTTTCAAAAGAAGAAACCGGGACACATTAAAAAACTATTTATAAAACATTCTCCGCCATTATTTCTCCTCCAAAATCAGAGACAATCTGCAGTTACTAATATGACTAGTTTATAATAGGGCATTACTACTTATGGTGAGTCATCATTTGAATATAATTACTGTATGATGGTCATGTATCTAAGGGAATGTGTATATTGAAATATGGCTTGGATGAGCACCATATGGTAAGCAATAGGTCGGAACATCAGAATAAGACTGTGACAGTGAAGGGGTAACCAGGCTCAACAATAAAGGTTAAGTCCATATGGTTACCTCTGATCCATATATTGGGGTTCGGGAGTGTCAGCTCTTGAGCCCTGTGATTGTTCATGCATTCTGTAAAAATGTGCGACAATAAATCATTTTTGTGTTTTTACCTTTCCAGGTGTGCCAACAAGCAGGGATTGCTGGGCTATGAGTTTCAGACTGGTAAAGTCTTGTTAGAATGTGTCTAGGTAGCGGGGTTCCAGAGTTGCTGGAGACCCCAAAAATGTACCCGGGAATCAGGTCGGATTCTCAGATACATTGAGACACTGCTCCGGCAAAATCTCCCCTTGAAAATGCTTGCCTGGCTCACCGCTAGGATTCCCTGCTTCAGCACAGACCAGAAATGTAAATGAGGCATAGGGATGTGTGATATCCCTGGAAAGGTAAAGGGCGCCCTAGTATAAGAGGGGATGCCCAGTAAATGCCCTCATCACCCAGAACCTGGTATATACCATTTGGCTACCATGCTTGGTGCCATCAAGTCTGCTCAGGTCCCAAACATGAAAGCCTCAGAGGTTGCCAGGTGTGAAAGCCATTTGGGCAGCGGAGTTAGACTCAGGTACTCATGTCCTGGGATGAATGGAAGTCCTCGGACAACCATTTTCCCAGCCCAGACTTTGAGGAGCCTAACTCAGCGGGTGGCTTCTGCATGACAAGTGGCAGAGGTGCCAGGTTGGCACATGCCCTTGTCAGATACCGAAGTCCCGCTTGCCTGGCTTCAGTAGACTGGCAATGCTCTGATTGGCTGGTTGGATTTTTCCCACACTCGGATTGGCTGTAATATTTAATGAATGAACTCTGAAATACTATAAGAATGTCTAAGCCAATCCGGAGGTCAGATTCTAAGCGCCAGAACAGCAGCGACAAATTTAATTGTACCAAAAGATGCTCAAGGAGAAATAGCAGCGAGCCGGCTTCAGAAATTTCAGGTCGAGAAATTTTCTAAGTCCCACTTTTTGCGGCCAAGTTCTAAAAATTGAACATAATGGTCGCGGCTGGGATTTCAAGGCGAAAATAGTTCCAGGACGATTGAAGCTAGGTTACAGTCAAGTTATTTCAACTCCTCCGGAGCAGATCCAGCGGTGGCTTCAGGAACTTCATGCCGATTTGAGTTCTAGGACGTTTCGGGACAAGTCCCGGTCAACCAAAGACTTTGTTTTACATTCTGATTAAGCTAGGAAAGTCTAGTTTTCAGCCCCAGACGCCCAGTAAGTGTGTTCTTCTCACGTATTTGTGTTTCATTGTGCTTTGCCTATTTTAAGTGAATAAATTACAATTTATTTTACCACCTTGTTTTGCTCAGTGTTATGATCCCGGTATAAAAGGTGCAAATGCCTGGTCTCCCGTGACAAAGACAATTAAGTATATAATGGAATCCCGCACTCAATATAATAACTCTATAAGACACCAAGACAGTAATAGCAAAAAATATATTTGTACTCATTGTGCCAAATATATACAAAATATCAGGAAAAAGGATTGTAGAAAAAAAAGCATTGAGCTGTTATATAAAAAAAAAGACATGAACAATAGTGAATAGAAATACTCATCCTCAGCTCTTAAACAGATAGGCACACAAAAAAAACAGGCTGGTGACACATATTGGTAAAGCAATTTATAGCTAAAAAAAAAAAAGAGCAAAATAAAGAAGCAAAAATATCTGGACCACCAGTAAAACAAGGTTCTCAATACAGACGGGCGAACCGGTCCAAATCTGTTTCCCAGAATTCCCTGTGCTTTCCATTCAAAATCCGTTCCCCGGTGTAAAATCCGTAGACGGCTTGTTCCAGCTCCAATCTGTGCGGAATAATCCAAAACTGACACTGGATACAATCCGCTGACCGATTTGAAGAATCCAATCATCGAATTCCGCATTCTGTCAGCGGACGGTGGAATCCACGGATGGATTGTCGGTGAAATTTTTTTTTTTAAATCTGCGAAACGCGAATCGCCACTTTTGAAATTGATCCTCAGAAATCCGCCGATCGAAGGAGCCGGTCGGATCCCGATCCGCGTTAAAAAAATGTGAAAATCTAGCGGAGGTTGAAAAAAGACATACGTCCATCAAGTTCAACCTATGCTAAATTTAGACAACCGATACTCTGTTATATATCAAAAGGGTTAAGAAAACATTAAAAACAATACTTACTAAGAAGTGCTTCTACATAAGACAAATTCTGTGCGGGACAACACTGAATGGCCCTATTCAAGTCAAAGCGCAGTTACTTCGTAAGACACATTCGGGGCAGGAAGATACCTTATACCTACTCACTTTAATGGGCTAAAAGGGAGCATATTTACTAAGTCATGCAGGATGGTGATTTATGGAGTAGCACTGCTTAGTAATTATGGTCTTCAGTTTTTTAGACCCATTCAGGTGCACCATGAAGGTACGTGAAACCTCCATTATATGCAGTCGGAGGGGCCCAGGGGTTATGTACAAAAGGGGAAAAAATGGCAAAATCTTAGAAAACAGTCTAAAAATCCTGGAGTTAATCCGGCCGCCGCTCGGTATTTGTGAAGCGGCTTCTAATGCACGCCTGCGTTAGCATGCAGTGCAAAAAGAGAAGGGGGTGGGGGAGCACTGGTGGAATAATAAAGTAGAATGCAATCTGATTCAGGTGTGTAAGACTCTGAAAAGTGGATGGTGTGGATCTAAAATAATTTAAACACTCACACGGCCTTGTGCAAATGCTTGCGCATCAAGGTATCTTTTACGTCCTCGCTTCTTTTCCTTGTAGATTCAATCTCCGCTTCTCGTCAGGGCTCTTCTTTTCTTGATGTGATGTCTCTCGTCTGTTTTGTTCCTCTTCTTTTTCTTGCGTGTGGTGTCACCCTCAGAAGAAATACATATGGATGTGACCAGTAGTACGTATAAAACAACAGTATAATACAACCCGGGGTTAGCACATCTGAGTGGAAATCAAAATTCAAAAATTAAAATTTAAAAACACTCACACGGGCATGTGTGGGTGCACTCAGGGGGGAAAGGGGATCCCACTATTCCAAAATGCCAGCTTACGCTCTGTGGCAAGTGGTGGAGGGGAAAGGAAAAGGAAAAAATATATATATATATAGATATATATATAGGAAAATTATTACTCACACGGCCAAGTGTGAGTGCACCCTTGGAAAGGTATCTTGTTTGTTCCGTCTGGCGTCCCTGGATAGAGCCTTGTGCCAGCCTCTGATGGTGATTTCTCTCTCCCAGTGAGATGTATGAATTTATCAGCCCAGAGTGTTAAGGCCAAACTCTTTATTTAGAAAAACAAATAAACAACAAGCTCTCCGCTCACTCAACTCGTGAGCTGCGGTGTCAGAATGGGATAAAAACGCCAGTCTATGGGGGATGTTTAGCAGGGCTCGTGGGGCTGCAGTGAAACTCTCTCCGCGTCCGGATGGAGCTCTGCACTTCCCGTGTCCTGCTCCCTATGGTGGCCGCAACAAGTCAAAAAGGACTTTTGACTTGTTGCGGCCACCATAGGGAGCAGGACACGGGAAGTGCAGAGCTCCATCTGGACGCGGAGAGAGTTTCACTGCAGCCCCACGTTTTTGGGGCCGCCACCTTGGAGAGGGCGTCAGTGGTGCAGCATTGTCCAATGTATTAGATTAGCCATATACAATCATGGCAACAATTAAAGGTAATGATTGCATTTATTAGTTGGAACATAGAGATAAGCGCGTTGTGTGTTATGGAACAAAGAAGCATGCCGCAGTGGGACCCCTAAACCTGCTTCTAAGTAAAAAGCCCCCCAACGCCTCTCTTTCATTTGTACGCGATAAACAAAAGGAGCACTCAGACTGCGCAGGGCGTTTTCACCACGATTGAAGTGCATGCAGGCGCCCAAATATGTTTTCCGGATTTTCTCGCATCCCCCAAAATCCGTTTCACGGTGTAAAATCCGCGGACGGATTTGGGCGGTTTTAATCCGCCCGGATTCATCAACATCTGTCATTGGATACAACCCGTTGCCTAATACGCGGATTGGATTCTACATTCTACTCGGCGTTTATTGGCAAAAATAATAAGAAAATCCGCAAAACACAAATCACCCTTTTAGAGATTGATCTACGGAAATCCACCAACCAAAGGAACCGGCAGATCCACTGCGGACCCAAATCTGACCCTAAAAATGTGCCCATCCCTAATCCCAGTTTCAGTTTTCCTTGTGATCCTGGGCAAGTCACTCTATCTCCCTATGCCTCAGGCACCACATTTAAACTCTAAACTTCACCGTGCAGGGACGTAAGGCTTGTTATTTGACCTCAGTCTCCTTGGAGCAATGTAACCTGGGGAGAGAGCATGAGTATGTTATGTAAGGAAAAGACAGACGTAGAGAAGAGAAGGTCGAGTACAATGCCAGGAAATAATAAGGAAGTAATTCAATCCCCCAGGGCAGCGCGGCTGATGTTTCAAATAGGAACCTGTGTGTAGGATCCGGCTTTTGCGTGTGAAGTGGTACCCTGCATGTCTTGCGGGAGTAATCCTGTGCCGTGCTGCGAATTTAACACTCATGAAGAATCAAGAAGTCAACAAGATCAGCTTGGATCAAAGCACAGGCATCCTTAGCACAGCTTGTATTAGTTTATTATTTAGCTCGTGCTCTGTTAGGAATATTAGCAAAGCACTACCCGAGATGATCACAGGCAGTGCTTTGGGTTATTCTGCATGGTGTTTGGCTTGTGACTCTGTTGGGATAGAAAACTGCTCTTCTGAGCTGAGGTGTGAATGTTAGAGGTACAAATATTACCCTCCAAGTTTATTTTAACACATTGTAGGCACAAATGGAGGAGGGTGTTGTGTGAGCCTGTAGACTAGACAAAGAAAAAAGTAAGGTGAAAGTGATACCTATAATAGCTACAGCAACTCTTAGTTACAAAGAGTCCAAGCTTTCAGAACCTCAAGGGTCCCTTCTTCAGCAGTACAAATGAAGCTGAAGAAATATGAGTAGCTATTTCAGCTTAATTTAATAATAGAATGTTCTTGTATAATAATAATAATAATAATAATATTAATAGAAGGTTCTTGTAAAGCGCTGCTAGTTTTGCCTAGCGCTTTACAGAAATTTTTCAGGCACAGCCCCTGCCCCGCAGAGCTTACAATCTATATTTTTGGTGCCTGAGGCACAGGGAGATAAAGTGACTTACCCAAGGTCACAAGGAACCAGGCATTGAACCAGGTTCCTCCTGCTTCAAACTCAGTGCCAGTATCTTTACTCAATGAGCCACTCCTCCCGTAAAACTTCTGCCTGAAGAAAGAGACCCTTGGGGTCCTGAAAGCTTGCAGTCTTTATAACCACGAGTTGGCTATTAACTCTTTGAGTTCCGCAGGGGCAGTGGGGCTGGTGTTCCACGGCCCCTCTGGCATTCGCGATCACGTGACAGCGTCTCTCCGGAGATGACGGAATGGAAGGAGAGGAGTCATTCCCCATGCCATCCCGCCATCACTTCAGATCACGGCGATCTCCCCTAAGAGAACGAGCATGGTTATGAAGCTACTACGTCGCAGAGCACTCAAAGGGTTAGGCTTGGGGCATGGTACAGCAGGCCGTGCTGAGCCATGCTGAGCCGCGCTGAGCAGATGCACTTACCCCCTGCATCTGTGATCAGCGCGGCTTTAGGAGCCGCTTCCGCACGCTTCCACATGCGTGCGGAGGCTCAGAAATTTTCAGGAGACAGACAGGTTTGAATTTCGGCGCTGAGGGGAGCGGAGGAGCGGTCACAAGACCGCAACCATCCAATGGGAACGAGGGACTAGCCCCGCCGCCCGTCACGCCTCCGCTCCGCCTCCGTCACGCCTCCGCTCCACCCCCAAAGAGCGCTCACTGCCTCGCCTGCCAGGACGCAAAAAAGCCCCAGCTTGAGCAGGTGAGGCAGAGCAGGAGCGCGGCTCAGCGCGGCCCGAGGCCTAAAGCGTATATGACGTATACATTACTTTGCTTTGTCTACATTACCAGTGGAAACTGATGGCAGATAAAGACCCTTTGGTAGACTTCACTCCACGGGTGAAGCCAGGATTTCCCCAGTCCGTGGCATATGCATCCAGTCATAGCAGTGCGGCTCCATTCTTCTCGAGGATCGTGGAGTTCACCGATTCCTCTTCTGAACAAAAGGGAAAGAAATGTCAAATATTTTGCTTTGTATTTTGACACAAAAACATTGTGTAAGCAGCTTAACAATGTCACTGCCTCCGCAAGCCTTTCGATGACAGAGGGACCCGCAATGCACTGCATGCACTGCTTGTCCATTAGGCAATGAAAGGGGTTAATAAGTGTACTAATGCTCACGCAAGTTTTTCTAATCAACTCAATAGGAGCAGTGTGCATGACAAATTGAGTTTTCCTTTTATTTGTCAAAGGATTATTCAGGACAAGGGGTGAGAGCTGGGCACTTTGCCTACACAAGGGCATGCTCAACACACACGGACATCACTCAAAACAGATGGGTTTGAGAAGTGCATAAGATTAACCTGTGTCCTCCCTCTCACACTCTCACTCTCTCACACACTCACTTTCTCACACACTCTCTCTCATACATTCTCTCTCACTCTCTCACATACACTCTCTCACTCTTTCACATACACTCACTCTCTATCACTTACTTTCACTTACTCTTGCTCACTCTCTCTCGCACTCTCCCTCTGTGCCACTCTCTCTCTGGCTCTCTCTCTCGCACTCTCTCTTTCTTTCGCACACTCATTCTCTTTCGCACACTCACGCTCACTCACTCTCTCTCTTATAATCACTCTCAAGCTCACTCACTCTCTCAATCACCCACTCTCTCACTCACTCTCACCATAACTCACTTATATTCAACTCTTAGAGGAAGTGATTACACTCTCTCTCACATACACTCACTCTCTCATTCTCTCACTCTCACTCACTCTCTCTCACACACTCTCACACACTCTATTGCACTCTCTCACTCTCTGGCATTCTCTCGCACACTTTCTCTCTCTCACACTCATGCTCACTCACTCACCATCTCTCACTCACTCTCACCATAACTCACTTATATTCAACTCTTAGAGGAAGTGATTCTTAGAAAGATAGTGTAGCCCCGGTAAGAAATGGGGGCTATATATATCTTTCTCCTACTGGTGTAAGTCCTGTTAAGGGCAGGCTGCCAGTAGTTATCATGGGTTTTTCCCACGCTTCAAGCCCTGCCTTGAGCGATAGAGACAGGTCCCTGACTCTGTCTGCAGGCCTGAGACAGAGGGGAGGTCCTGCTGACATCATGAGGGGTGGGGCTGTCTAAAGTTAGTCCGCCTGTTCCTGTAAGTGACAAGTCTGTTCTGTCCTGGGAGCTGAGGAGTAAGACCTAGTAGTGGAGGAGTTCTGTCCTGGGAGCAGAGAGTGCTGGAGCAGAGAGGAGATGCTCAGCACATTGAGTAGAGCTGATAGCACTGTAGTGCTGTGGACCAATGCCCCTCACCCTGCTGAGGGGGTGAGGGGGGGGAGATCTACCCTCACCCAGAGAGTATATCCTGGAGGTGGGGGTTGGGGTATTGAAGCCCCAAACAGCCCATCTTGCTAGGGTACAGCCTGGAGGAGAGGAGTGGAGGAATATACCTGGTTACATTTGGAAGCACTGCTGCATATGAACTGCTGCGGTGCATGAACTGCTGCTTGAGTGCTGTGTTAATGACAATAAAGAGACATTGCTGCTTTTATCTAAGACTGTGTGTGAGATCTGGATCATTCGCCCTGGGACCAGGGCTTCTCTATAAGGGTCCCACCCCATATCCCTGGGGTTTATAGAGATTGAGGCGCTGCACCACAAGGACTGCTAAGGAGATGGAGGCATATACCCCAGAAGCCTGTCCCTGTTATTCCCAATACCAACGCGGGAGACTCAGGCCCTCCTGTTCCTCACAGGTATGCACCACCAACATGCATGTAGCCAGCCCTCACTACACCCTAGAGGTTCAATCTGCGACCGGGGGGGGAACATGGGTTACAATAGTGTAACATTCCAAAAAATGCGGTTTTCTATCTAATCAATAACGAAAACTATATCATCATAAGAAAAAGTCTTCAAAACAGCGACCATGAAAGAGGCCCACACCCAGACTAATGACGAGAGCCTCACACAGGCAAAGTGTAAACCCCATCATGAACTTTACATCAAATGGTTGGGGACTAAGACACTGAGGGACTTCAAATTATTTCACCTTCACAGACCCTCTAATATTTCGGCCCATAGTCCACGTATTATCTCAGTGTGGGATAGAGGAGCCTGCAGGCCAGTGACCCCACCAAAGGAGACACAATAACATGTACAAATTACTATATGCAAAGATCATTTTATAATTTTATCAATAAAATGTGTATTTATGGATTTATTTGTTTATACTTAAATACACACACGCAATATGTGCTGTTAAATCTCCTTTAACCAGCTGATCATCAGCAGATTAGTCATCAATCTCCTGGCTGCATTAATTAGCTGAAGCGCAGGCACTGGCAGAAATAGGTACAATAGGTAAAGTTGAACGGGTATGGGACATAACAAGCAGGTACCTGCTAAATAAGTACAGATGGATGGTATGCCGTGGCAAACGCTGTTTAATTTCATGAACCCTTTGGGAGTGAAGTAGTTAAATATGCAACACATCCTTAGAGCGTTCCTTATACCATTCATTACATGCAAGTTGTATTTGGTAAATATTTTTTCCATCTTTAACAGGCAGACCGTTAATTATTTTTTTTTTGCATTGGCACTGAAGGAGTTAGGTGTCCGCAGTGTGAAATGACATACTGAATTATTAGAAGTGGCTGCAGACATCTGCTGCACAGCCAAGAGTCACATTCATCGCTGGAAACATAACTCCTCAAGAAATCAAAACCATACGCGGTCTGTGTGTCGCGTGTGAGCGCGGTCACTGAAAACCCCACAGTCCCAGATGCCAAGCGTGAAGGTGAGAGACATCCTGCAGACGCCGTGTGAACACAGGGGGCCTTTAAAACATATAGGGGCCTATGCACTAAGCGCCGGGAAAAAAATCGCCGTTCTTTTTAAATTGCCAGTTTTGACAGCGTTGCTATCACGATATGCAGAAAGCCCAGAATACCAGTGATAGCAACATTTGCAAAACTGGCGAGCAGCCGGCGACGTGTTGATCGACCCTCTGAAAAGGGCTCACCCGGCGAGTTCTATCTGGTGCAGAGAGAGAGCCGCCTCTCCCTGCGCAAATCTCGCCAGAGATCAACATTTTTTAATCTAAAATTTAATACTAGTGTATTGTAGCAGGGGGTTTACTGAGCAGATCCTCGTTGATTTGAGGTCCGGGGACCCCCTGCTTCCCGAGATACAGGCCCTGTTATGGGGTGCCGGTATCTCCAATGCATTTTATTCCCAGGGTCACATGACACGGAGCATTTAAATGCATAAGAGATACCGGCACCCCATAACGGGGCCTGTATCTCGGGAAGCAGGGGGTCCCTGGACCTCAAATTAATGCAGTTCTGCTCCGGAGACCCCCTGCTCACGCACACTAGTATTAAAACCCAAATAAAAAAATGAACAAATTTGTTACCATAGCGGCTATCTGGTATGGTAATGAAGTTGCTTTAATGTAATTTTTATTAATAGTGTGCGGGAGCAGGGGGTCTCCTGAGTTGAAGCACTTTGATTTCAGCCTCGTGCCATTATTTCCTTCATTATTTAAATCACGTGACGAGGATGATTTAGAAATGACGGCATTACCGCCACCTGATGCCCCATACCAGGGCCAGTAACTATATGTGGGCATGATAAACCACTATAGCAGCCAATGGTCACCCTAATCAAAAAGCATGAAGGCCAAAAATACACAATAATAAAACATATACACAAGCACCTAAACACCACAATTAAATAAATGAAAGCACTAGACAACCAATTCAATAAATAAAAGCACTAGCCAACCAATCAATTAATTAATTTGAAACACTATTTAACAAAACAATTAATGAATTTAAACAACTAGCCAACAAATCAATTAATTAATAAAATCACTAGGCAACACATCAATTCAAACCAGTAGCGAACAAAAGAAATTATTAAATGAAAAAAGGCCTTAGTGCATCGCGTCCCCGGCTTTGTTTGAGGATGAATACTCTGAAATGGCGAGTTACTTACTCAGGCAAAGATTATACTACCTGCGCATGCGCACGACGGACCGCATAGACTCGCGCACTCCTCGCGCTTCAGCCTGCAGCGCCCGAGTGATGTGTAAACTGAGCCGCAGGCGATGGGAGGCGTGGCGGACCAGTCACGAAGCTGGTTCGCCCTCATTGGCTGAAACGCTCACGTGACGTGGACGTCATGCAGCCACGCGTGAAAAACAAAAAGGCTCAATCGTGCGCTCCGCACATAGGACGCCTCATAGGCATTATGCAATTTGTGATTGACGCGCACACTAGCAGAATCACGCTGACTATAAGCTTTCCCTAAGCCGACCATCCTAATCATGGGTGTGTGTGTGTGTTTGTTGTGTATGTTGGATTTAGAAAAAAAAGCCAGATGTGAATGACTAGTTTCCTGAACCATACCTGTACCTGGACGCCCCCCCCATCACAATATCTAAAGCATCAGGCAAAGATTATACTACCCTGCGCATGCGCACGACGGACCGCATAGACTCGCGCTCGCCTGCAGCGCCCGAGTGATGTGTAAACTGAGCCGCAGGCGATGGGGAGGCGTGGCGGACCAGTCACGAAGCTGGTTCGCCCTCATTGCTGAAACGCTCACGTGACGTGGACGTCATGCAGCCACGCTTGAAAAGACAAAAAAGCTCAATCGTGCGCTCCGCACATAGGACAGCCTCATAGGCATTATGCAATTTGTGATTGACGCGCACACTCAGAATCACGCTGACTATAAGCTTTGCCTAAGCCGACCATCCTAATCATGGGTGTGTGTGTGTTGTGTGTTGTGTGTTTGGATTTAGAAAAAAAGCCAGATGTGAATGACTAGTTTTCCTGAACCCCATACCTAGTACCTGGACGCCCCCGCATCACAATATCTAAAGCAGCATCCCGCCTGGGATCTTACCTGATCCGCAGTCCCTCAATGTCCAGGTACCCTCATTCCCGCAATGTTTTACATTGGAGGGGAGGTGTTCCTTACCTGTCTTCTGGTTTAGGGGGGATTCCGATGTCTTCCTCGTGGAAGCTCGAGAGTTAGATCTGAAAGAAAGCAGTATAGGTTATTTCGGTGTAGGTATAGGGCAGTTAGATTATAGGGTAAATAAGAGATCCAGAGTGTGAGAGAGAGAGAGAGTGTGGGTGAGAGAGAGAAAGAGAGAGAGAGAGTGGGTGAAAAGACAGAGAGTGAGAGAGATGGATAGAGAGAACAGAGAGAGGGCAACAGGGAAAGGGTGATGGCGAAAGGGAGAGAGTGAGGGTGACACGGGAAGGTGAGGTGACACAAGGAGAGGGAAGTTGAACAGGGAGAGGTGAGGTTACACGGAGAGGTGAGTGTGACACGGAAGAGGGTGAGGGTGACACACAGGGAGAGGGTGACATACACTGGAGAGGGTGAGCGCGCAGGGAGTAGGGTGAGGGCGACAGGGAAAGGTGAGGGTGACACAGAAGAGGGTGAAGTTGACACAAACAGGGAGGGGTGAGGTTGACAACAGGGATAGGGTGAGGGTGGACACAGGGAGAGGGTGAGGTTACCAGGGAGAAGTTGACACAAATGGGAGAGGGTGAGGTTGAACCAGAGAGGTGACAAGGGAGAGGAGAGAGGGTGTACACTCACAGACACACACACTCACCACTCACTACACAGTCACTCCGTGAGTCACACACACACACACACAGTCACTCAGTCCTCACTCACACACACACACTCACCCGCAAGGCAGGGGGTCGCACATGGCAGCAGTGGGGCCTCCCACACAATGGGCCCTCCACATGGCAGTGAGGCGCTCTGCAAGGCAGGGGGGGTCGCACATGTAGAGGGGCCCTCCGCACGGCAGGAGGCCTTTGCAGGGACCGCCCCCCTCTAGGCAGCCTGCTGCAGCACCCCCCAGCGACACGGCTACTCCATTGCTCATGAGGGAGCCATGGTCAGAGGCAAGCGCCCCCATCCATCCCGCCCCAGGTCGACCCCCCCCCCGGGGACGCGGCTCCCCCCGGTAATGGGAACCGCCGCGCCTACCTCGCCGCCCGGGCAGCAAGCGGGTGATCGGGAGCAGGGTGGGGAGGAGATCAGGGCAGAAGAGATCAGGGCAGGATGGGAGGAGTATCGGGAAGGGGCTAACCCAGAGCTGCTTGCCCGCCCCTCTTCACCGTCACACCAATCAGGGAGGGGGAATTATTTATTTTAAAAAAATAAAAAATTGGCGCGAGCAGGGAATTCTAGAGCTGCTGCACGGCTCGCCAGTGGCCTAAATCCATTCGCAGGTTGTGGTTAGCCTATTGTCGAACACTGGAAATATATATTTTTTTCTTTTTTATTAGATATCATTTGCTTTATGCAAAACAGTCATGTTTGTGCACCAAAAAAGATATTTCTGGCGCATATGGGTTTGAGATTCGTATTTGGCGCACATCAAGCGCAATGAAATGGTTTGCCATGCACCAATTGGCCCCCCCAAAAAGCAGCTGTTGGCACGTAGTCGATAGCCTCAGTGTTATTTGGTGTGGTCTCGCATCTCCGAGTAACCACTTAGTCACACGAGGTGAGGATTGAGTAAAATCAACAGATTTAAAGACCTTGCAATCTAACACTCTCATTCTTGCACCAACCATCAATGTGGAAGAGCGAGGAATGTGTCCTCCGTGTACTCACCAACGGTCTATATTCCTACAGATGTGTGATATCTACACAAAAATATGATGTCATATCCACTTAACTTTAGCAGTTGGATTCTGTGCAGCGAAACTGCGTATTTTAACTGGCTGCAAAACACTCGGGCTAACATTCTACTCCGAGTTTCACGTGTTATCGCCTAGTTACAATACATTAAGAAGTGCGATAGATTAAACAACGGTATCACAAATTGGCAGGGAAATTACTTATTCCTGTTATTCGCTAACAAATATATATATACAAAAGCGCTCAACCTACTAGAGATGTGCAATAATAAAACAAGACTGTGATTGGCAATTGGATGTGACCAAGTCCATCAGATAATAGTTTAAAGATCAATATCCCTTACTGATAGGATGGCCGCCTGGAAAACTTGAAGGCTCTTCTCCCGAACCCCGAACAGATACTGTACATACTTTGCAAAAACGTAGTTCTCCTCGGTGAAGGAATGTCACAATGTACTTTGTTCAAGTTTCCAATTGATCCTTCTATTGGTCCAAACGGGCTGTACGCCAGTTCAGAGACACAGATGCTGCTGCAAGACAACAAAACGAAAAACGGACCAAATCAATACATATCTACACTCACTCGCGGAAATCGTGTATCTCTCTATATATCTACGCACACTTTCAATGGAGCATATAACGCATATGGAGAGACTTCTTAGACAACTTGGCGTGTCCTTTTAGTGTTAGACTTGATTACATTCACTCTGATGTAGCTTGGAATTGCAGTTATTGAAGAATTTAATATCTATATCTTGTGGTGTTACATGGGATTTAAACGTTTTTAATCCTTTATCATGTTTTTTACAACAGAACATTACAATTCCCACTGTGTACAATTGCCCATCGATTTTTGCAGCTTCAAATTTTCTATTCACGTTGCTTTTTCTGTTATTTGTATGTAGCGTCCCTGTGGAATACTACTTAAGGCCCCTACAGGGTTCATTGTATGGTTAGCTACAATTGTATTGTCTCTATCCATCACATGGGAAGGTTACTAAGGCAGAACCTAGACACACCCACCTTCTGAAGAAGTGCGCATGCGCACGAAACGCGTTGGGTGTTTTAGAGATCATTTGGAGAGTGAAGCAGCACAAGGAGCAAACCTCTGCTCAATCCCAGTTCCACAGACGGTGGAGAAGTGTGGCGAGGAGTAAGCCGGCGATTAGCTCCACCCAGCGAGTGACGTCATTTCGGACGGAAAATCTCGGCGAGGGTTGCTTGCAGAGACGCCGGCCTGAGAGTTGATCGGAGGAGTCGCCCGGCGCCATTACAGAAGCCACCACGCCTAGGAACAGCTGAAACGGACTGCATCTCTTGCTACCCCTGTCTGAATACTCTGGATAGCTTCTGCGGTCTAGCAACCGGATCAACCGTCACTGGACACTGCAGTACAATCATTGGACTTATTTTTCGGTTTTGGACATTTGAGGCGCCGGTCTGTATTGTTATCTCTGTGTTTTCCACTAACTGTGTTTGGGTTAGTCTTTTATACCTGCAGCTGTCCTATATTTAGTCACACATAACACACTGTGTTTTTTTATTGTATAATTATTTGATTTTTAGATATTTTGTAGCGCTATTCCACACCATCTCTCCCTTTTTTTCCTAGTCCCTGTGGAATACTACTTAAGGCCCCTACAGGGTTCATTGTATGGGTAGCTACAATTGTATTGTCTCTATCCCTCACTGGGATAGGTTGACTAGGCAGAACCTAGACACACCCACTTTCTAGAAGGTGCCTTGTGATGTGATAAAGTGATGTTACTTTTGTAGAATCCAAACTACTACTAACCTCCCTAATGGTCAATTGACTAGAGATGTCACTTGGGGTTTATTCAGGCAAAGATTATACTACCTGCGCATGCGCACGACGGACCGCATAGACTCGCGCTCGCCTGCAGCGCCCGAGTGATGTGTAAACTGAGCCGCAGGCGATGGGGAGGCGTGGCGGACCAGTCACGAAGCTGGTTCGCCCTCATTGGCTGAAACGCTCACGTGACGTGGACGTCATGCAGCCACGCTTGAAAAGACAAAAAAGGCTCAATCGTGCGCTCCGCACATAGGACAGCCTCATAGGCATTATGCAATTTGTGATTGACGCGCACACTAGCAGAATCACGCTGACTATAAGCTTTGCCTAAGCCGACCATCCTAATCATGGGTGTGTGTGTGTGTGTGTGTGTATGTTGGATTTAGAAAAAAAAGCCAGATGTGAATGACTAGTTTCCTGAACCCCATAACTAGTACCTGGACGCCCCCGCATCACAATATCTAAAGCATCAGGCAAAGATTATACTACCTGCGCATGCGCACGACGGACCGCATAGACTCGCGCTCGCCTGCAGCGCCCGAGTGATGTGTAAACTGAGCCGCAGGCGATGGGGAGGCGTGGCGGACCAGTCACGAAGCTGGTTCGCCCTCATTGCTGAAACGCTCACGTGACGTGGACGTCATGCAGCCACGCTTGAAAGACAAAAAAGGCTCAATCGTGCGCTCCGCACATAGGACAGCCTCATAGGCATTATGCAATTTGTGATTGACGCGCACACTACAGAATCACGCTGACTATAAGCTTTGCCTAAGCCGACCATCCTAATCATGGGTGTGTGTGTGTTGTGTGTTGTGTGTTTGGATTTAGAAAAAAAAGCCAGATGTGAATGACTAGTTTCCTGAACCCCATAACTAGTACCTGGACGCCCCCGCATCACAATATCTAAAGCAGCAATCCCGCCTGGGATCTTACCTGATCCGCAGTCCCTCAATGTCCAGGTACCTCATTCCCGCAATGTTTTACATTGGAGGGGAGGTGTTCCTTACCTGTCTTCTGGTTTAGGGGGGATTCCGATGTCTTCCGTGTGAAGCTCGAGAGTTAGATCTGAAAGAAAGCAGTATAGGTTATTTCGGTGTAGGTATAGGGCAGTTAAGATATATAGGGTAAATAAGAGATCCAGAGTGTGAGAGAGAGAGAGAGTGTGGGTGAGAGAGAGAGAGAGAGAGAGAGAGAGTGGGTGAGAGAGAGACAGAGAGAGAGAGAGAGGATGAGAGAGAGAGACAGAGAGAGGGCAACAGGGAAAGGGTGATGGCGACAGGGAGAGAGTGAGGGTGACAGGGAAAGGGTGAGGGTGACACAGGGAGAGGGTGTGAGGTTGGACACCGTGGGAGAGGGTTGAGGGTGACAAGGCGAGGGAGGTGTAAGTAGGGTGACAAACAGGAGAGGGTGACACTGGGAGAGGGTGAGAGCGACGGAGTGAGAGGTTGAGGGCGAACAGGAAAGGGTGAGGGTGACACACTGGAAGCGGTTGAAAGTTACAGGGAGAGGAGTGAGGTGACTACAGGGAGAGGCGTGAGGTTGGTACACAAGGGTAGTAGGGGTAGGGACACAGTTAGAGGGTGACCTGGGAGAGGGTGAGGTTTACCCACCGGTAGACAAGAAATAATTACAAAACACAAACATATTAACATCGTTTGACATGATATGGTATATATTGTTATACTCCACAGACACACACACTCACACACTCACATACACAGTCACTCAGTGAGTCACACACACACACACACAGTCACTCAGTCCGTCACTCACACACACACACTCACCCGCAAGGCAGGGGGTCGCACATGGCAGCAGTGGGGCCTCCGCACAGCAATGGGCCCTCCACATGGCAGGAGGGCCTCTGCAAGGCAGGGGGGGTCGCACATGGTAGCAGGGCCCTCCGCACGGCAGGAGGGCCTTTGCAAGGGACCGCCCCCCCTCTAGGGGCAGACACTGCTGCAGCACCCCCCCAAAGCGGACGCCATCGTAGCACCTCCCTCCCCCCCGAAACGGAAGCAGACCCCCTTCAGAGGCGGACACCGCCGCTGCCTACCTCCCGCCCCGGGCAGCAAGCGGGGATCGGGAGCAGGGGGGGGAGGAGATCAGGGGCAGGAAGAGATCAGGGGCAGGATGGGGAGGAGATCGGGGAAGGGGCTAACCCAGAGCTGCTTGCCGGCCCTCTTCACCGCGTCACACCAATCAGGGAGGGGGATTATTTATTTTAAAAAAATAAAAATTGGCGCGAGCAGGGGAATTCATAGAGCTGCTGCACGGCTCGCCAGTGGCCTAAATCCATTCGCAACGGGTGTGTGGTTATGCCTATTTGTCGAACACTGGAAATATATATTTTTTTCTTTTTTTATTAGATATCATTTGCTTTATGCCAAGAACAGTCCATGTTTGTGCACCCAAAAAAGATATTTCTGGCGCATATGGAGACGTTTGAGATTCGTATATTGGCGCACATCAAGCGCAATTGAAATTGGGTTTGCCATGCACCAATTTTGCCCCCCCCAAAAAGCAGCTGTTGGCACGTAGTCGATAGGCCTCAGTGTGTTATTTGGTGTGGTCTCGCATCTCCGAGTAACCACTTAGTCACAGAGGTGAGGATGGAGTAAAATCAACAGATTTAAAAGACCTTGCAATCTAACACTCTCATTCTTGCACCGAACCATCAATGTGGAAGAGCGGAGGAATGTGTCCTCCGTGTACTCACCAACGGTCGATATTCCTACAGATGTGTGATATCTACACCAAAAATGATGTCATATCCACTTAAGCTTTAGCAGTTGGATTCTGCAGCGAAACTGCGTATTTTACTGCTGCAAAACACTCGGGCTACATTCTACTCGAGTTTCACGTGTTATCGCCTAGTTACATACAGTAAGAAAGTGCGATAGATTAAACAACGGTATCACAAATTGGCATGGAAATTACTTATTCCTGTTATTCGCTAACAAATATATATATACAAAGCGCTCAACCTACTAGAGATGTGCAATAATAAAACAAGACTGTGATTGGCAATTGGATGTGACCAAGTCCATCAGATAATAGTTTAAAGATCAATATCCCTTACTGATAGGATGGCCGCCTGGAAAACTTGAAGGCTCTTCTCCCGAACCCCGAACAGATACTGTACATACTTTGCAAAAACGTAGTTCTCCTCGGTGAAGGAATGTCACAATGTACTCTTTGTTCAAAGTGTCCAATTGATCCTTCTATTGGTCCAAACGGGCTGTACGCCAGTTCAGAGACACAGATGCTGCTGCAAGACGAACAAAACGAAAAACGGACCAAAATCAATACATCTGATCACTCGCGGAATCGTGTATCTCTTCTATATATCTACGCACACTTTCAATGGAGCATATAACGCATATGGAGATGACTTCTTAGACAGACTTGGCGTGTCCTTTTAGTGTTAGACTTGATTACATTCACTCTGATGTAGCTTGGAATTGCAGTTATTGAAAGATTTAATATCTATATCTTGTGGTGTTACATGGGATTTAACGTTTTTATCCTTTATCATGTGTTTACATACAGAACATTACAATTCCCACGTGTACAATTGCCCATCGATTTTTGCAGCTTCTAAATTTTCTATTCACGTTGCTTTTCTGTTATTTGTATGTAGCGTCCCTGTGGGAATACTACTTAAGGCCCCTACAGGGTTCATTGTATGGGTAGCTACAATTGTATTGTCTCTATCCATCACATGGGATAGGTTGACTAGGCAGAACCTAGACACACCCACCTTCTGAAGAAGTGCGCATGCGCACGAAACGCGTTGGGTGTTTTAGAGATCATTTGGAGAGTGAACAGCACAAGGAGCAAACCTCTGCATCAATCCCCAGTTCCAGCAGACGGTGGAGAAGTGTGGCGAGGAGTAAGCGGCGGCGATTAGCTCCACCCAGCGAGTGACGTCATTTCGGACGGAAAATCTCGCGAGGGTTGGCTTGCAGAGACGCCCGGCCTGAGAGTGATCGGAGGAGGCGCCGGCGGCCATTACAGAAGCACCACGCGCCTAGGAACAGCTGAAACCGGACTGCATCTCTTGCTACCACTGTCTGAATACTCTGGATAGCTTCTGCGGTCTAGCAACCGGATCACCGTCACTGGACACTGCAGTACATCATTGGACTTATTTTTCGGTTTTGGACATTTGAGGCGCCGGTCTGTATTGTTATCTCTGTGTTTTCCACTAACTGTGTTTGGGTTAGTCTTTTTACCTGGCAGCTGTCCTATATTTAGTCACATAACACACTGTGTTTTTTATTGTATAATTATTTTGATTTTTAGATATATTTGTTAGCGCTATTCACACCATCCCTTTTTTTCCTAGTCCCTGTGGGAATACTACTTAAGGCCCCTACAGGGTTCATTGTATGGGTAGCTACAATTGTATTGTCTCTATCCATCACATGGGATAGGTTGACTAGGCAGAACCTAGACACACCCACCTTCTAGAAGGTGCCTTGTGATGTGATAAAGTGATGTTACTTTGTAGAATCCAAACTACTCCCCTAATGGTCATAGTGACTAGAGATGTCACTATGGGGTGTATATGTAGTGAGGATGAAATATTCTAGTTCAGATTCCCAGAGGAGCTAAAGAAGAGGTATCTCATTGTAAAAAATATCAGTCTTGTGATGGGATTGACAGATACTGTACAGGAGGTTCCTCAATAAGGGCCTCAGAGTATCACACCAGAGTCGCTCTGATAGCATGGGCATTTTCATGCAAGAGGGCAGTCTGCCTAGAGATCCTAGTAGAGGAAGGAACAGCCAAAATCCAGCACTGGATTGCCACAGATAGTGACAACAAAGGAAAGAATGTGCATCTTTGGGGAATGCTGCCTGAGCCCACCAAGGAAGAAGTTTGTACCTTGTTCCTGTGAATAAAAGTAAAAGAAAAGTTACTGGCGCCATCTATCTGTTTCTTTAAGTGATTACCATCCAAGCCCTGCATGAATGCCGGCACCCTGAGAGACAAGGTCAATACGAGACCCTGAGCATCACTTGCACATAAGCAACACCTGAATACACAGTGGATCACTTTGGAGTGGCCCTCTTCTGTTGGCTGGGGTAGAGGTGTTACATCTATTTAGTTATTTATTTAAAATCACTAGGAGCCACGATTTGCTTCATATTAACCGCTTTTCTAAAGCAAACCTTTGGATGTTCCTCCAAACTCTCAGACGGGACAGGATCCATTTTAAGTAGGTGTCAGTGTTTTCTTATTACAGACTTAAGTGTTGGTCTGAAACTATTATATGTGGTGACAAAAAATTGGTATAAAAGGTAGGTTTGAAGAAGCACACAAACGACTAGGATAGAGTCCAAACAATTTCTATTTGTATTCAATACATCAGAGCCAGTGAGCACAGTGACGTTTCAGGACCAACTGTCCTTTCTTCAGACCAAACACCTTTTTGGTAGAAAGCCATACCTTGTCACTAGGATGATATGCTGGTATATCACGACGATGCCGGTCAGCCTGCCTCTTTTGTGTGGTCACCGCTTTCAGAAGATTTTCCTTTATCTTCCACCAAAGCCCCTGTAGCTCCTGGATCCAGTAATCGATGGCTGGGACTACGGATGCAACTCCTAATGAGGGAAGAGCTGAGGGATGAATACCATAGTTAGTGAAGAAGGGTGACTCCTGCGATGACTCACTCCGCAAGTTGTTATGGGAGAATTACGCCCATGGCAAGAGGTCTGACCAGTCGTCTTGAGGCTCAGAGATGAAACAACGGATATATTGTTCCAAACACTGGTTAGTTCATTCTGTTTGTCCATTAGACTGGGGGTGATACGCAGACGAAAGTTGCCAAGTTGCCAGGTTGCTGGCAAAAAGCCCTCCAGAATATGGAAATGAAATGAAAGCCCCGATCCGACACAATGGCTTAAGGAGCTCCATGGAGTCGGAATATTTCTCGGATGAACACTTCGGAATTTTTAGCAGTATTAGATAATCCCTTCAGTAGGATGATATGACCTTGTTTGGAGAAACGATTTACGACCACCAGGATTCTGGTCATACCTTAGATAATGGGAGCTCCACCACAAAGTCCATAGAAATGGGTGCTTTGGTCCGAGAGCAGACAGGTCAAGTGGCGGCAAAGACTTTAGCTTCCTTCCGAATTCTGGGCCACGAGAACTTTTGTTCCTATAGTTCGATGGTTCTCCTTTCCCCAGGATGACCAGAGCTTTTGAAACTATGACCCCACTCCAAGACCTTTCGTTGAAAGGCTGATGAGACGAAAAGGCGTCCTTCAGGAACCTCAAGTCTTCTAGGGAGTCAAAGGTAGCCGCCAATATGATATGCCAAGACGAAAGAATGGGTTCTTCGCTGTGCTCCGCAATGTTGTCGACAGGAATTGGCGAGAAAGAGCTTCTGCCTTCACATTTTTGGAACCTGGCAGGTAAGAGATAATAAAGTTAACTCGAGAAACTAATAATGACCACCGCACTTGTCATAACCCCAATCGACGGGTGCCCTCGATGTACATGAGGTTTTTATGGTCAGTAATTATAGTGACCGGATTTTCGGTACCCTCGAGCAAGTGTCTCCATTCTTGTAAGGCTATCTTTATGGACAAGAGTTCTCGGTTGCCCACGTCGTAGTTTCGTTCAGCTGGAGATAATTTTTTGGAGAAAAATGCAGAAGGGTGCAACTTGGCTTTTGGATTTTTTTGCTGGGATAGCATCGCTCCTGCCCCGACATCCGATGTGTCTACCTCTAGCATGAAGGGTAACACCGGATCGGGGTGCTGTAGAACTGGAATGAAAGCTGTTTTTAGTCTGTCAAATGCCTTCGCTGCTTCAGCAGATCATTGAGAAGGATCCGCCTCTTTCTTGGTTAAAGCAGTTAAAGGCGCCAAGACGGATGAAAAGTTCTTTATAAACCAGCGGTAATAGTTCACAAATCCAAGAAACCGCTGAACAGCTTTCAGACTGAGGGGACGTGGCCACTCCAGAACGGGTTTGACTTTAGCAGGATCCATGGCTTATCCAGTGGCCGAAATTATATATCCCAGAAATGAGGTACTGGACTGGTGGAATTGACATTTCTCCAGCTTTGCGAATAGATGGTTCACCCGCAGACGTTTTAGGACTTGCATCACATGGCCGGAATGTTCCTGTGCTGATTTTGTGAAAATCAGGATGTCGTCCAGGTATACGATGACATACTAGTCCAGGAGATCCCTAAATACCTCATTAACAAAGTTCTGGAATACAGCCATGGCATTAAAAAGTCCGAATGGCATCACATTTTAGGGTCAGATGGTACAGCTCCAATCTGATTGGACGCTGTGGCATGTGCCTGCCTCTTTTTTTTTTTTTTAAAGGATGTTACGTTATCACCAAGGGAGATACGTCACATCCTTAAAACCACCTGGCTGATATCACATGGTATTACAGCCAATCGGATTGCAGACAATCCCATTGGTTCCTGTACCATGTGATATGTTCCATTCTGAAAAGATGTGACATCACAGGAACCAATGTAGGGCAAAGGTACCATCTGACCCCAAAATGTGATATCACAGGCCATATATAAGGCCTGGACATCTCATTTTACCTCATGAAGCTGACGAGACAACATCCGTTGTGGATTTAACATGGGGCTTTGGATTGATAGAGGAAGATAGAAGATTAAAGAAAAGAAGAAAAGAATTACAGAAGAAGGTAGAAGATGGTGAAAGAAGATGAAAGAAAGAAGATTTTTTTTTACCTGATCTTCAAGGTGGATGGCATTTGATTTCTGGTGATGATGTCGCGGTTCGAGAGCTTGCAGATACGCCGGGATTCGGAGGGTGAAGACTTCTAAAGGTAAGTAAAATATTGAATTTATGTAATTGGTTTTTTTTCAGGTTTTTTTATTGTTTTTCATTCTTTTTGTGTATTTGCTTGCCCATTGACTGATAATGTATCAATATGTGCCCCTTTTGGGTACAGATAAATACAGTGACAACCAAAGCATTTTGTGGCAAATGCTTCTTTACAATTGATTCTTATTTTTTAAATGTCTGTTTATTGTTTGGATTAAATTGTTTGTAATTTGGATGGCTTGGTTTTAGTACATTTTAGGATTGGTTAGCGTTTTAAATTAATTAATTGTTTTGTTGGCTAGTGGTTGAAATTAATTAATTATTTTGTTGGTTTGTGGTTTTATTTAATTGATTGGTTGGCTAGTGGTTTTTTTGTTGTTGAATAGTTTTCTTAGATATGTGTTTATTTAATTGTATTGTTTTGGAATAACATAATGTTAATTAATTTGCTATTTTGGGGATAAATACTTTTTGGTGATGTGTACATGTGACTGTGGGGTAGCTGGCCTTCCAAATAAGGGTCCAAACCAATCTGGCTGCCCCTGGGAACCATGGGTAATGGGCCAAGAGGGTTAGCTCTTGGGCCCAGTATGATAATACACTGTGTTTCCATGTGACCATGTTCCCATATACGGTCCCCTGCAGGGTTATGGGCTAGGGATACCTTGTGTTGTTAGGATTTCCCATAGAAGATGGCTGCAGGAAAGGTACCTTGGGAGCAGGAGGTGAAGGGTGGATGTTGGGGAACATATATAGTTAGCCCCATATGTATTTGGGCAGCACTCAACTGCCCCAGAATGTATTACCAGTACTGTATTTGTTGTGATTTTCCCTTTCCGGGCATGCATTTAACCAGGGATTTGGGGTGCATGAGTTTTAAGGGGGATTTTGCTGGGAAACTGTTGTCAGAATGTGCATACAGGGTCGGGGTCCAAAGTTACCGGTTCCCCGGTAAATGTATCCGACAATTAGGCATGATATGCATAGACATCTGAGCTCAAAGGAGAACAAGGATGTCCAGAGGTGTCGGGCCCTTTGGTTTAGCAGGGAGGGGCAGAGGAACAGGTCCAAAAGCCATCTTTGTTCTCTGAGAAACTGTGGAACCTGCTCAGCTTGTGGTCATGAGTGGGCTGAGGGGAAGAAGCGACTTGGCTCCCCCTTCCTCTGACATCACCAGCCAGATGAGCCCCGCTCTGATTGGCTGGTGGGAAAAGTTCCCACGCTCTGAGTGGTGAAAAGTCCCTGTCCATTTAAACATAGGACACAGAAGTCTATGAAAGGGGCTACCTGAATTCGAGCTCTCTCACTTCAGACTTACAGGTCATCTTGGGACTGGTCCAGTGAAGCGCCGGTGGCTTTCTCAGGGGCATTGAGGTGCCAGGGAATCCTAGCCTAGCTGAGAGACGGTTACTTGATCCAGGCATAATCCAGTGACGTGGAGCGGGCAGGGTAAGCATTTTAATGAAGCATGCACCCTGCAACTAGGAAAGTCTAGTTTTCAACCCCCAGGCCCCAATAAGTGTGTATATTCCGTCTGTATTTTGTATTTCATTGTGTGTACACAGGTTTACCCGAATAAACCTCATTTTATTCCACCATCTTGTTTTTCTTAGTGAATGATCCCAGATATAAATTTGTTAAAAGTCCTGGTCTCCTGTGACAGTACTATTAGGCTATTTAGTTCTTTTATTTTTGGGGTGTTTAGGTGCTTGTTTATATCTTTTATTATTGTGTATTTTTGGCTTTAACGATTTTTATTAGGTTAACCATTGACTGCTATAGTGGCTTATCATGCCCATATTATATGGGTATGATATACCACTGTGCCAATCAATGGGTAGAGGGTGGTACAGTGGCCCTTGGGTGGGTGGTTAGGCCTCCCAGGTGGGTATCGGGGGCGGGTGGGTTAACCCCTTAATTACTATAGAGGTTATTAATCGCTAAGGTGATTAAGGGGTTAGGGGCCATCAGATTGTATTTTTTATGTACTCTTGCTAGCAACGGAGGACATGGATCTACAGTATACTGATGAGGAAGCTCTTCATGATGGCAGGGGTAAGTAGAAAGGTTTATTGACTTTATTAATGCTGGCTGGCTTATGTTTTATTTTATAATGGGAAAATGAGCTATTATCCATATCTGGATATGAGTTATTTTGCCCATTAATGTATTGTGTGGGTTGTGGGGGATTGTTGGGGGTAGAGGAGGTGGGTAGTAGGGTTGTTGTGTTTATATTTTTTTATTGTGGGTAGAGGGATTGGGTTAAGGGGGTAGTAGCCCCAAGGATGGATGTTTAGGCCTTGCGGGGGGGGGAGGTTTGAGGTAATGAAAGGGTTAACTCAACCCACAACCACCATCCCTGCAAGGCCCAAACACCCACCAAGGTCCAAATACCAGCTTCACCCACCCCCACTACACACAATAAACCGGGCGCTGGTGGTTAACCCCTTCATTGCCTTAGCGGTTAGCCACTAATGTAATGAAGTTGCCAGTAAATGCATTTTTATTGCATGGGATTCATGCCGGGGGTCTCCGGTGCTGAAGACTCATAGCATTAATCTGATGCAGAAAAAATGCATTTTTTTCTAAGTCCTCTCTTGCCGCCTTCTCAGCAGCTTCTCCCCAACCTCACACCAACTTTTCCTGGCGTGAGCATTTTGGGAGAAAATCATCATTCTAGAGCCGCGATAAGCCTTGGAAAACTAATCGAGGCTACTTGAATTGCACGAGTTTCAGAACCTGGCGAAAAGTGGCTTATCGCCGCTCACCTGACCATTTTTTTTTTGACGGCTGTAAAAATGGCCAATTTATGCCTTTATCGCCCACTTATCAAGGCTTACTGAATAGCAGTAGGAATTTTAGCCGAAAAGTGCTTGATAAGTGGGTTAAGAAGGCTTATAGAATAGGCCCTTAAGAGTTGCACTTGGTTACATGAGCATAGGGTTTTATGCCATTCGTTCATAAACACCTTCTTATCCAAACTAAATGTCTTAACTTCAATAGTTGCAGCCCCCTAGGGATTCTATTTGGCTTTGATAGACTGTTATACGTTAATCTTATTCCACCAAATTCTCATCTCTTTCACAAATAATGTTTCTAATTTAGGGATTAACACATCTGAATCTATGATCACATTTCCCTCTTCTTCAAAAAAGGAGTCAATTCCTGTTCTCTTACTCATCCTGGTTCCTTCATCCTCTCTGATTGCTCTCGTCCATGTTTGAACAAAAAAAGGACAAAAGAAAATATATTGGGAAAAAAAGAAGAGGAGAAGAAAAAGAGAAAAACAGAAGAAACAAACGAATGAAAAATGAAAGGCAAAAAGAAAGCAGGAAAAAAACAGAAGAACACACTGTGAATCAAATGAATCACAAAACGTGTCGAAAAAAATAACAAGAGAAATAAAAATGATACAAACTTTATTATAATACACATATTATAATATACATATTGAATATATAGTGCAATGTATAAAATCAGCAATCAAATATAAATATGTGCATCACCAAGTCCTGCTGATCAGTTTGGAAAAGAAGTTCCCCGTGCCGTTTCTGCTCTAGCGATAGTTCGATTCAAATAACGTTGCTCCTCGCATCCGCAGCCACTTCCACCCCCACGATCAAGTTTGGGGGTAAGACTTAGACTATCTAACCTATAATAAGTCATAAATAATATTAACAATGTTAAGCTCTTTAGATTGTTAGATTGTAAGCTCTTCGGGGCAGGGATTTCCTTTCCTATTGTCTTTGCTGCACTTATTGTATAATTATAATTCCTTGTACTGTATTCTTTGTGAAGAGCTGAGTACACTTTTGGCGCTATATAAATAAAGACATACAATACAAACAAATACAATACAATGTAGCACATATTAAAATATTAACTTCTCAGTTGTCAAAGTGGTCAGAGAGACATAGCCAACCCCTAATTAGCTGTCTATTTGGGCTAGTAAAGGTTTCATATTTGCATATATATGGATGTTCTGCTTTCTGTTTTAGTTGTAGGGTATGTATGGCGCATGCTAACCCCTTTGGTGCCTGAAGGCACGCTTTTGCAATGCGTTGGTAGCCCTCAGGCATCAAGGAGTTAATAATTTTCTGCCATAGAGTTTGTAACAGATTGATGGTGCAGATCAAAGCACTAAACACTAAGTCAGCGGTCCACAACCTTTTCGGCACCAGGGACCGGTTTCATGGAAGACAATTTTTCCACGGACCGGGGGATATGGATCCGGGATGATGTCACAGTGTGTGTGTGTGTCACAGTGTGTGTGTGTGTCACAGTGTGTGTCTGTCGGTGTGTCAGTCACTGTGTGTGTCTGTGTGTCAGTCACGGTGTGTGTCTGTGTGTCAGTCACTGTGTGTGTCTGTGTGTCAGTCACTGTGTCTGTCTGTGTGTCAGTCACTGTGTGTGTCTGTGTGTCAGTCACTGTGTGTGTCTGTGTGTCAGTCACTGTGTGTGTCTGTGTGTCAGTCACTGTGTGCGTCAGTCACTGTGTGTCTGTCACTGTGTGTCTGTCACTGTGTCTGTGACTGCGTGTGTGTCAGTGCGTGTGTGTGTCACTGTGTGTGTGTCTGTCACTGTGTGTGTGTGTCACTGTGTGTGTGTCACTGTGTGTGTGGGGGGGGGGGTGAGTGAGGGAGCGGGGGGGGGACAAAAACGGAGCTAGGGGGGGACGGACAAAAACAGAGCTGTGGGAGGGAAAAAACGGAACACACCCCCCCCCCCACCACCCGCAACAGCCGCCATCTCAGGGAGCATCTCCTCACCACAGCTCAGGCGGCAGCAGCGTGCAGGAAGACTGCACCCGCTCAGCAGGCACCGGAAGTGCCTAGAGCGCGCTCCGAGGAGGGAGGAGGAGAGCGGAGGAGGGAGACACTGCCAGGGGCCGCAGTGAGGGGAGAGAGCCAGGGGCCGCAGTGAGTGCGGGCGGCGGCCCGGTTCCCAGCAGGCCACGGACCGGTACCGGTCCGCGGCCCGGGGGTTGGGGACCCCTGCTGTAAGTGATCACTAACTGTAAAGTGATATAATAAAAATCCAATACCAAACATGAAATTGATTTAGGTGAAAATATAATGCCAAATGGCGTGATAAATTATATGTTGCAACTCCCTGCTCAAACCCTCTGGCTGGGACTGTCTTCACTGGTCTGTGATGGGAAGTAACTCGGCACCAATCCTCTCTTCCTCTGGGCGGTACTACTCTATGCGTTTCACCACTATGGCTACGTTAGGATTATGACGCCCCCTCTCTCTTCAGACATTTATATATCTAACACAATTAAGAAAACCTGACCTTTAATTGATCAATAGTTATGGAGAACTCGTAGGAACTGATGTGTTCATATCATTAAGACAAAAAATATATTATAGCAGGATGGGTATCTAATATCCCCAAATTTGCATTCCAGAATGGTTTCTAAACGTTTTATAAAATTAAAATATATGCTCAATACATAATATAAATGAGTAAACGACCCGTTGGTTAACTCTATAAACCAGCCCACAGGAGTAGGCTGGTAGGATGGGTAAAAAAGCGAGAATACTCTAGCATTACAAAAAAATAAGAATGCACTAGCATTACAAAAAAGTAAGAATGCACTAGCATTACAAAACATTAGCCTTTCTTATTTATACAATGATGTGGACACATCTGAATATATTGACAATGGGATTAACATGACTAAAACAATACTGGCATTAGTGACTTTCATCTTGTGAGTAGGCTGCACATACGAGCCAAGACACTCTGTGAATTAACCCACACTACGTTTTCCATCTGCACTTAGATTGTTGTTTTCTGTTGTTTTTTTCCCACATGCTCCCCCCGGGTTCTGAGAAAACGTAGAGTTCTGTAAGAACTCATATTACATAACCCTAGTGTACAAACGCGTGATATCTCCCTCAACTCCACAGTGGCTTTGTAAGCGCTTAGTGAGGCCGATTTCTGTGACTGCTTCCTTATTTGTATTGCTAGGGCTATTTAACGCTGAATTAACACAATTTGTATGTATGCAAATTAGATGGCTATTGCTACCCATGTATGAATAAATAATTCCTAATTAATATGGAGGTAATTCGAAAAAATATATATTTATTTAATAACTCAAAAATGTAACACAGCTATGGACCTTGAGTTAATCTAGGCCGGTAAAAGAATAGCTACAGATGTAGCCAGTCTCATTGCTCCCCCAGATAACACAACATATGTAACGTAGAATACCAGAGTTTCTGTAGAATTCAATGGTGGTGTGGGTATAGAAAATCCCAATATACCCCCCATTCTGCACCAGAGGGGACAATAAACCCCTCAACATCTGTATGTTAACTGTTGCATTGTCAGGTTTTAGTTTTCTTTAAATCAATAATCTGGTAATAAATGTTTGATTGTTATAGTTTGCATCACATTGGGCAATAGTTGTACGCCACGTACTGGAGATCAGTATGGATATAGGTCCGGCGGGGGGATTGTTCTATGGTTTAACATACTAGTGGAAGGGTAGCCAACTCCACTCCTCTAAGGCAGGGGTGCGCGAACTGGGGGGCGCGGCGCTTACAGAGGCATTTAAATGAGATGCTGGGGGAGCGGTGAAGGCCTCTGTAAAGGTCCCTTACCTTGGCTCAGGTGGTTTCTGGTGACACGTCCCCATGGAAACGTGACGTCAGAACGCCGGAACTAAGGTAAGATGGGGGGGGGGGCGCGAGTAGTGGGGGGAGAGCTGGCAGGGGGACGCAGGGAGAAGGATTGTGCACCCCTGCTCTAGGGCCACCAACCGTCATAACGACTGAGCCACTGATTGAGACACCTGTGCTGAAGCAGGGATATCCTGAAAACCTAACCTGTTGGTGGCAAAAACCTGACCTGTTGGTGAACCTTGAGGACTGGAGTTGGCTGCCCCTGCCATGGTGACACATTCTGTAGACTAGATTAATATTCCCATATAAATAAATGACATGCTTTGCTGTTATAAGTAGGGCAGGGAATGCAGTGAACCTCGTGCATGCTCAGCATATCATGCTTTAAAACAATGAAACATTTGTAGCGAGTACAATTGAAGACAATTCAATTCTCTGTAGGCTACACAAGACCGTTTTCATTTCCCTTGTATTTTTTATTTTTTTACAAATCCCAGGAAAAGATCAATAACAAACAAGGGAGTTCTTTTTCCTTAAACTCAAGGAGTTATTGTACTAGCCGAAGCCACGGGGAAAGCAGAAATTACATGACCAGGAAAGTACATTATTGACATCACTGGAACACTGTGCTGATCATGTCAAAGGATCACATGATAAGCGGTAAGGTTTACAGCCATTCAAATAAAATACATATCTGAATGGCACCCTTCTCCCCAAAGAGCAGCCAGATGAGAAAAGGTTGTATGTGACATCATGTTGGCATATAAAGGCCCCTTTGTTAGAAAGGAACAGTAGGTTTTGCTGGGAACTCTGTGCAAAAGCCACTTATGTTTCCATCAGTTTCAAAACCAAACAATAGTACTAATAGGCACTTAAATAAATAGAAATATTAATTAACTCATTCCCCCTCCCCCTTGCATTTGATACTTCAATGCATATTATATACAGGCATACCCCGGTTTAAGGACACTCACTTTAAGTACACTCGCGAGTAAGGACATATCGCTCAATAGGAAAACGGCAGCTCACGCATGCGCCTGTCATCACGTCCTGAACAGCAATACCGGCTCCCTACCTGTACCGAAGCTGTGCGCAAGCGGGGAGACTATAGTGCCTGTTACAAATGGGTTATTTACATCGGTTATGCACGTATATGACGATTGCAGTACAGTACATGCATCAATAAGTGGGAAAAAGGTAGTGCTTCACTTTAAGTACATTTTCGCTTTACATACATGCTCCGGTCCCATTGTGTATGTTAATGCGGGGTATGCCTGTAACTTGTTATCCTCTATTATTCGACTGCTAAAACTCTGACTCAGGCCCTCATTCTCTCTCGTCTCGATTACTATCACCTCCTGCTGTCCGGCCTTCCTGACTCTCACCTGTCTCCCCTACAATCTATCCTTAACGCTGCTGCCAGAATCACACTACTCTTTCCTAAATCTGTCTCAGCGTCTCCCCTCCTGAGATCACTCTCCTGGTTTCCTATCAAATCCTGTATCCCACACTCAATTCTCATCCTCACTGTTAAAGCTTTATACTCTTCTGCTCCTCCTTACATCTCAACCCTAATTTCTTGCTATACACCATCCCGATTCTTGTGTTCTGTTCAAGTATGTCTTCTCGCTACCCCTTTTGTGTCTAAAGCCCTCTCCCGCCTTAAACCTCTCCCTGACTGCCCCACACCTCTGGAATGCCCTTCCCTTCAATATCCAATTAGCACCCTTTATCCACCTTTAAGATTCATCTTAAAATGCCTTAATCTTAATGTACCATATGACTAGCTCCGTGGCTGATACTTTACACCTCATACATCGATCTTGATCCCTTGCAGACGCACTTATCAGAACACCCTCCTACTGTCTCTATACTGTACGTTCTTCCAACTTACCAATTAGATTGTAAGCTCTTCGGGGCAGGGAATCCTTTTCCTAATGTTACTTTTATGTCTGAAGCACTTATTCCCATTATGTGCTATTTGTATTATTTGTTATTTATATGATTGTCACGTGTTTACTGAATATATAAATAAAGGTATATATACTGTATATATAAACTGAAAAAAAGAAGAAAAGGTGCCGATCCTAGTGTGATAACATATAACAAGATTTAATACACCTGGGACATTTAAATTGTTTTTTTTTGAACCACACCAAACATTCAGTTTAAAATTGCGCGTTGATGAGAACAATCTCTGCCCCAACCAGCTCTCTGGGACGGTTCCCAGAGGAGCATGTTGGGGCATGAGATTGTTCTCATACAGCGCGCAATTTAAACGGATGTTTGTGAGTGATCAATTGTAAATGTCCCAGGTGTATTAAATCTTTTCATACGTTATCACACTAGGATCGGCGCCTTTTCTTATTTTTTTCTGCTTACAGTAGGTCAGGTGGAGGGAGGTTGTTGTGCCCAAGAAGAAGGCTGCCAGGATACAGAGATTATATAGTCAGGTTGACTTTAATAGGTCACTTTGACTGGACTTTATTGTGTGGGTTTGGACATTTTTTCTTTTATCATAATTTTTATGTATTTTTACTTTTTTATATTGCCTGTTTATCTCACTGGATTAAGCTTCAGCTCAAGAAAAGAACACAATTTACAATAGAGAGCTAGTATTCATCTGTCTTATATGTTATGTATTAGGATTTTTTATTTAAACATTGTTTGGTTTAATCAGATTGCATTGCACCCTAGGGCGCTGTCTCTTTAAAAGCATAAAGATATATATATATATATAACACACACACCTTTTGTAAAGCACTGTATATACTGTGGGCTCTCCATTCATGTTAATTCACACTGATACACACACACACTCTTTCATCACTTGCTTTCAGGAACCTTTTGACACCTCCAGCCATAAAACACATCCACACCGGGGGAAGGACCAGCACAGATAACATTCCAATAGACACTGTTTATAGTATAGCTTTTGCTTGCTTCATTCATTGTAACATCACCGGAAGAAGAGATCAGTGATATCGAAAGCTCGCACAAATAAAAGCATTTCGTTAGCCACAGAACGGTATCATCTATTATTTTTTGATTATTGAAGCTCGGCTAACACGGTACTGTACCTCTTACATATATATATTATATAATAGATAATATATATATATAGTTATATATATATATAGATATGTATTGTAGAGGTATCAGTACCGTGTTAGCCGAGCTTCAATGTATATATACAGCTCAATCCCGTTACAACGCGAATCCGCATATAACACGATGCAAGCGTGGCTCCCAATTTTCGTATTTATGAATATTTTACAACACGATTATTGGTTTCTTAAATACTTTATTGTACAATGCATACAATTGTACAATATTTCTAACGCGATCCGCTTATAGCGCGATGTGATTCTTTGGATCCCCAGCACAGCGTTATAAGGGGGTTGAGCTGTATATATAAATACATATAAATGTTGAAAGAATGCTACAGTTGTTAAAGTGTTTATGCAGAAGTGTGTTTGTGTGGGTTCAATTCCTACCTAAGACCTGGCCCCCAGAGCACAAAGGGGTTAATACAACCACTTGAGTCTGTCTGGTGCTGAAAGATTTAAATTGCACATGATTTTTGAGAACACAGGAAATCCATTTTTTTCATAAACTTCCTGCCCATTTGCCAAAGATCTCGGATCACCGTTTGAAGCCATATGGGAGACATTTTCAAACACAAGGTGAATTCTAAATTTTTTGCAGCTCCTGCAGTCAATATTGCTTTTCCCCACTTGCAGTCTAAATATGTAGTGCATTAGACATACATTTAATAGAAGGTAGCCCTGAGCTATGAGTGAGGCCAAGATTCCCCCTCTCTGTCCTCCTCTCTCTTCTCCAGCCTTGCAAGCTACTCAAAGTTGTAGAGTTACATTTGCTGGTGGGAGGTACTGGAAACCTTCCGGGTGGGAAAAGGGGGGGGGGGGGGGGGTATGTAGTTGAAGTTTACTTAAAGCTTAGGCAGGAGTGGGATCAGACAGTCCATGAGGCTGTGGCTTACTGGAAGTGAAGAAGCAGTTGTGCTGGTAAGTTGGTAAGGTTTTGAACATCTGTTTTATGAGACGCTTACAGTTGTGTTACCAGCCTGTCATGTCAAGGATACAATCTGGGGAGGAGGGTATGTGGAAATACTATTCTGACTGCCAGGTTACAGAGAGGCTTTAGCAAGGTGTAGCAAGAAAGGGGAAGCTAGGAAAGCAGATATTGAAAAGAGTCTATTCTCCTTAATGTTTTACTACCAAGATAGGGTGGGGTTCAAACACACAGATGCAGCGGCCATTAGACCTGTGGTAGACTTGGTTTTTAAACACCTGCAAATTGACACAGTAGCACAGTATGTACATACAGTACAGTACTGTACAGTACTATACACATTCCAATTCATTCATTTCTGCCACCTGGCGGATACGCGAAGAATTGCACCCAAAGAAATAAGAATCCAGGTAATTCAAAGAAATCAACAGCGATAAACATAGGTGTGATTGGTGTGATTGGCGGCATTCATGGCAGCGTTCACAGAAGAATAACGAGTGAATGCCACGTGGAATACAGCAGAGTTCACAATAACGGCTCCGTGAAATGTTCGAATAACGGCCGCTGCATCTGTGGGAACAATGGCGGGATGGCATGGTGGCTCTATGACGAGCTGTTACGGAAAAAGATGATCGTACATAAGCAATTGTCGTGGGACACGAAAGACATGGACTTGTGACTCGTGCTGATCATGACACAAGTCCTGACTCAAGCCCTTGGAAGAAATGGTTGGCGGTGAGTCTTCCCATGGGCCATCGGCTAGTAGCAAGAACAGTTATTACTGAGTCTTTAGTGAGGTTCGATGTAATTTTAGTGGGCGAGGGTTCAGTCATCAGAGCTTGTTGTGTGATGGCTCCAATTCAGCAGCTAAATTATTCTGTAGGGGCAGTTCAGCAAGCTGAAGAGTCTAGAAATTTGTAGTCGGTCAGGGTGCATGGGGAAGTTGCTATGATGAGGCGCCATAAAGAAGTTCCTTTAGGTAATAAACACACTGATACCCAGCAAGCTCTAAAAAAAAAAAAAAAAAAAAAAAAAATTTTGACCATAATATATAATATATATATATATCTTAGATATATTATATAGTATTATCTGTCTATAGTGTCAATTGGAGTGCTACTGGGCGTGGCTAAATGTATATAACAAAAAACAAAGAAGCCCAAAGCTACATTAAATATGACAAAAATATACAGTAGGGTGGCAGGTCAATTTCCATCCCCGCCGTTGCCTGATCTTATGGTGTCACCCTTGAGCATTGTTCCAAAAGAGAAGGGGAAATTGCAGCTTATTAAACATTTGTCCTATCCAGAAACATCATGTAGTAATGACGACCGTATCTATAGTCAGTTTGTTCAGTGAGCCATACGTTCTCTGATCTGGTGGGCATGTTGGTAGGGCTTTTCAACCGGCATGCTTTACTGTGCGTTGTGATTTGGCAGATCGGGGGGGGGGGGGGGGGGTGTGCTTTGTTTAGTTCGGGTTGTTCATTTATGTGTAAGGTTGTTAAATAGTGGCTGTTTTTGGTTAGTTGTGTGGTAACGTTGCAAGACAGGGCTCTGTGATGTCTAGTTGTGACATTTATTGGCGAGTGGGCAGGGCTCACTTGGCGGCAGGCACCCGGGGCTCATCCTCGTAGCTGATGATGATTCAGCTGAGCGGACAGGGCTGTGTGGCTCCGGGTTTGGTGGTTGCAGGCAACGGTTGAACACCCTTGGCCTTACTGGTCGGTGCAGCACTCTGGCAGGAGTTTTACTAGTTAACTGTATGTTGGTATTTAAAAGCAGTGGCCGTTTGAACCTCCAGACCTTACTGTGTGTGTGTGTTTTATTTAAGAGTATGATTGTTCAGGGTATGGGGGTGAACTACTTTGCTGGCTCTAAGGTCAGTTTACTTGCTTCAGAAGGGTGACAGTTTTGCCTACTAACACTTTTCATGTCGGACGGGCCACGCCAGCAGAGTGCTACAGCCCCTCTATGACATTGCAATCACATGATGGCGGTGTCACTGATGACGATGAGGATTGAGTCCTCTTCTGTTCTGCAGACAGTTTGCGTTCATGTTCTGCGCTCCTTTGGAGCACTGATCTCCCCTAGACATTGAACAAAATCTCATATATTGTAGCTACTACGTCTTTGGCCCATGCAGTGCTAGACTCCATGATACGGTAGCTGCATCAAGGGAGCACTAAAAGGGTTTAAGCAACAATGATGGAGTGGCTTCCTACAGACCCCAGTGACATTGGAGATAAACATCCATTTGTTTCCCCTAGAGGGGAAGACTCGGTAGCAGTTCCGGTAACTGAAAGCTGAAATGAATGTGATTTCAAACAAATGCAAGTTCTAAACAAAACCAAAAAAGAAGAGGGGTAAGATAGAAAATTGTGTAGGCTGAACGGATCCTTTAGGAAACCTACCATGTTGCTTGTGAGGGCATAGATCAGGGCTCCAAACTAGGTTGCACTAGATCACCATGCTGCTGTGGTGCACTTAATCCCATCATCTTCAACCTCAAAGCTGAATTGCCACATGAATCTGGTATACTGGTCTCTGTTTTGTCAGTGCAAAGGAATGTAGGGAGTTGTGGAAAGAGAGACACGCAGTCTCCTTAATACAAGTTGGAATGTTTGTGATCGAAACTGCCTTAATGATACTAGATGGAGTCTGTCAGTCACGTCTGGCATTTCCATTCACAACAGTCATCCAAAAGAAGGCACCATTGCTTTTCTATTGGCCTTCAGGAGTGAGGCTTACCTGGCAGCCATTTTAATTTCCCAAAAGGAAATAAAAATTAAAGGGACAGAGACCCTCTTAAAATATATACATATTAATCATAGATCAGTATTATCTTGCTGGACCACAGTTAAACAGGTCTATTCAATACATGTTTTAGTCTACGCTATTTCTGTCCTCAGTTGCCCGCAACTATAGGCTAAATTCAGCATACATTGAGTTTGCTATTACCTAACATTAGCACCATCTAAAACAGGGGTGGGCAAGTCCAGTCCTCAAAGGCCACCAACAGGTCAGGTTTTCAGGATATCCTTGCTTCAGCACTGGTGGCTCAATCAGTCCATGCTTCAGCTCAGGTGGCTCAATCAGTGAGCCACCTGTGCTGAAGCAGGGATATCCTGAAAACCTGACCTGTTGGTGGCCCTTGAGGAGTGGACTTGCCCACCCCTTCTCTAGAAGGTACAGTTCTCACAGAACATGACATTCACTTGAACACAAATTAACAACCTTGTTATTTCCATTCTTTGGAACTCAAAACAGGCCTGAAGCCTTTGAGTAGAGTTCACATGCCAATGTCGGCTGCTTGTTCCCACCTGCTCTACGAAGCACGGGGCTGACTGCTGCCTCAGTCTGTTATCTTTATCCCACGTATCTGTGAGAAGTCCGGTGGTGTCACCACTCGGGTTCCGGAGCTTGGCAGCCTCCTCCCTTTCAGCTTTGTACTCATTTGGTGGAAATAAAACAGCATTTTAAAACCAATTCGCAAGGGGGTAGGAAAGATATCCACTGTCTATGGTGGTGAAGAAATCTCTACAAAACAAGCACGCAGGGGGAATAGTCATATAATGGCATTGTACGCCATGCATATGCGCCAGAGTCCCGAGCATTGCTGCGATCAGATTTTCACCCACTAGTTACTGGGACACTTAATCACATTTCTAAGATTGAATTCTTAATATTCTAAATAAACAATAAGTGCATCACCAAAGTTAGGGCAATTTCCATAGAAACAAGTAGTACAGGATATTCAGCGCTCGTGCTACAGATGATTTGATAAAGGAAAATCCCCTTGCTGCAGGTGTGTGGAGCATCTCCCTAAACAGCTCCCAGGTCAAGGTGATCCCCCCTAAAAAGGGGGGAGACACCCTGAAAAACAAGACGAAAAAAGTGCACACAATGCGCACCAGGGATTAAGAATATGTAATTTATTAGTAAAAATAATAATAATAATACTGAGGGGATCCAACCCCACCTCAGTAACAGAAGTTACACAGCTAGGTTCAGTGACAATACACATGAACCCTCAGATACATATAATGTTGCTACATCCCTAAACAGTATAACACATAAAATACAATTAAAATCAAAAGTAATCAGTTGGTACAAAACAATAATCCAAAGTAGTTTGAAGTGAAACCACCATAGAGGACTATCTAAAGCTGACAGGGGGGAGACGGAAACTCACACTGAAGCAGAAATGCGGGTCCACGGTGACCGTATGAAGATCCGGATCACGGCACCGCAGAGATGGAAACACCGCATGTGCTTCTTGCAGGCGCCGTCTCAGCCCATCAGCAAACACGCGCAGGATGACCTGTCGTGACCTCTACGCGTTTCGCACTAGTAGTGCCGTGATGCGGATCTTCATACGGTCACCGTGGACCAGCATTTCTGTTCAGTGTGAGTTTCCGTCTCCCCCCTGTCAGCTTTAGATAGTCCTCTATGGTGGTTTCACTTCAAACTACTTTGGATTATTGTTTTGTACCAACTGATTACTTTTGCTTTTAATTGTATTTTATGTGTTATACTGTTTAGGGATGTAGCAACATTATATGTATCTGAGGGTTCATGTGTATTGTCACTGAACCTAGCTGTGTAACTTCTGTTACTGAGGTGGGATTGGATCCCCTCAGTATTATTATTATTATTTTTACTAATAAATGACATATTCTTAATCCGTGGTGTGCATTGTGTGCACTTTTTTCTTCCAATTTCCATAGAAGGTTAATTGCTAATGTCTCTCAGTTACAAAACTGGGGAGAAAAAAAAAACCCCAGCACCCTACAGATGCAGCGGCCGTTATCCGAACATTTCACGCTTTGTATTCCTGGGCATACCCAGGTCGTGCCGCACGATTTCTTCAAAGTTTCCCGTGTTAAGACGCGTGTTTACTAGTGTTTTTATCGGGTGTTTTAGCGTTGTCTGCAATACCGTTGAGAAACTCAAGTGGGCGATCGCAAGTTGTCTTAAAATCTAAAAATCTAAGTGCAATTCAACCTGTCTTTTGTTGCCGTACATTTCTGCCAGTGTGTGTAATTGTAATTTGAAGGTTAACATTTCGAGTTTGTACTGTATACTGTACATGGCACAGAAGTCCTTTCTGAGGTTCCTTGGCCATACACAAATCCTCTTAACTGTAGAAGATAAAAAAAATATGAGCGCACACAACGAAAAGTGTAACCCGTGAGTGCCGCGTGGAATACAGCAGAGTTCACGAAAACGGCTCCGTGAAATGTTCGGGTAACGGCCGCTGCATCTGCATTTATCAAAGAAAAAGAATCCGGTGGGAGGTTTTCTCATACGATTCTTTGCCACTGGCTTCCCCCCCCCCCCCTGTTTGGAAGCCAGGAAACCTGGTTTCTTTGGGGTCCCATTATGTGTAGGTCCCAGAGACAGGGTAAGGGCTCTGGCAGCGTTGCAGGCAGCCCTTGATAGGTACGAGTGCAGAAAAGACCCAGAGAGTCACACTGATGCAGAGTGGTCCGGACACAGGGTAGCCGAGTTATGTAATGCCAGGGTAAGAATGCTGGCAGTAAGCCCTCAGTCCTTGAAGCTATGAATTCCTGTCCATCTCAGTGGACATTGTGCAGCATGTTTGTCTTTCTCACTAGATTTGTTGGATCATATTCAGGAGTTCAAAATATGTAGGCAAAATTCATGCAGAGTTTGGGACATTTGCTGCGCTGGAAGCTTTACAGATATGGAGCACCTATAGTTCCTGGAGCCGTGCTATACTGTACCAAGAAAAATACCGTGGCAAAGAAATCTCCAGTCGTGGCCTATACTGTCATAAAGATTCAGCGGCTGCAATTCCATGATCAGAGTCTTGCTTTATCTATGTGTTTTCAGAGCAAATCTCCTTCCTGTAATGTGACTAGTCCTTCATAGCAGAAGCAAAGTCTAAGGCACGGAGCAGCGGGCGGCTTATTAGGAATCGAGCTGGTCAAAAACACAAAGGGCGCTCTGCAAAACTGCACCAACAAAACGTCTACAAGAATATTCAGAATAAACCAGTGTGTTGAAAGCAAGATCATTTGTTTCCTTGGAAAGCCCGTAATATTTCTGAGTTTTGCATTTGGAAGGTTGATACATACAGTGACCCTACACTATCCGGACCTTGAACACCTGGTAATGAAGAGATTAACATTGGAATATTACAAAAAATACCACAATACAACCTTGATTTTTTTTTTTATCCCTTTTTTCCTTATCTGTATTTACTCTCTGTCTAATGCCAACTACGTCTTCATGTGTGTGTTATCTTTCGTCTTCATTGTACCCCGCTGGGGAATACAGTATGTTGGCACGTCACAAATGATAATAATTATTATTATTAATGTGTAACTTCTGTGACCTCCTATGTATTAGCTTTACCACCTCTAAATTTCTCTACTCTTCATTCATCACACAGTTACCTCTTATTTCTGCCTCCTTTCTTGCTCTATTAATTGTGTGGGGATATTCACTTAATGGCCACAGCCAATCAGCAATAATTTATAGTGGCTTGAATGACCATTAATGACCATTAACAACTGCTTTTCACTCATTGTAACTATGTATTTGTTTCCTTCTCTCCTTGCTGTTTCTCTGTTTCCTTCTCTCCTTGCTGTTTCTCTGTTTCCTCCTCCTACTGACCTTGCTGTCTGTCCTCCCCTCTCTTTGCACTCCTTCTTGCCCAATGTGCAAACTGCTCTTCATTCCCTCCTTCTCATCCCTGTCTCTCCCTCTCCTTTTTTCTGTATCTCCTCCGCCCTCCATCATGCCCTGCTCCTCTTTGCACTCCCTGCTTTACTGTGTCTTCTCTCTGTGCATGTGACGGTGAGGGGGTAACCAGGCTCTTAATAAAGGTTAAGCCCATTTTTGGTTGCCCCTGATCCGAGTACAAGGGTTCAAGATAGCAGCTCTTGAGCCCAGTAATGCTTATGTATAACCTGTACTTTGCGTTAATAAAGAATTTTTGTGTTTTTCTCTTTCCAGGCATGCCATCGAGCAGGTATTGCTAGGGGATGAGTTTCAAGGGGGGGGGGGGGGGGAGGTGTTGCAGAGGAGTTGATGTCAGAATGTGCCTAGGTAGTTGGGGTCCGGAGTTGTCGGTTCCCCAAAAATGTACACGGGAATCATGCCTGATTCTCGGATACATGTAGGCACATTGTCCCGGCAATATCTCCCCTTGAAACCGCTTGCGCGACTCACTGCTAGGGTTCCCAGTTTCAGCATAGCCCAGAAAGGTAAATGGGGCAAAGGGTTGAAAAGTGTCCCTGTTGCTAACGGGGTCCCTAGGTTAAGGGGGATACCCCATTTAATGCCCAAGTAGCCCAGAACCTGTATTGGGTTCATAAGGTTGTGAGGGGACCTCAGAGTCCAGTCTAAATCCCATAGATAGTGTGTGGGGAATAAGGGCAGGTAGAAATAAAAGTGCATCTTTCTATTCTATTCCCCATACCCAGATTTCTGTTCCAGGGAATCGGTGGTAGCTGACGGTGAAGGGAGCAGAGGCGTGTGGAACTTCACGCCGATTTGGGAACCAGGAGATTCCAGGCTAAGTCCCTGTCAGGGTAAAACTCTTATTTAGAGTTCCCTGAACCTAGAACAGTCTTTTTTTCGAACCCCAGACCCCCAGTAAGTGTGCTTTTCGTCTGTATTTTGTGTTTCACTGTGTGGCCTGTGGTTAATCGATCTCCATCTTGGCATTGGTGCATCTTCTGTCACCTGCATTGAGAATCGGACATCAGGGTCAGCGAACAATTAGTGACTAGGATACCTTCCCGGCCCCCTTATTCCTGCCTCCCGGTTCTCCCACCCATCTACTGTGTGTAGGGATATGTGTTTAGGGTAATCTAATTAATGGTTCCATTCCCACAGCATCGGACATCGATACATGATTGTCGCATGTGTAATTTTACCCTACAGGCACTTATGCTGTTGCGATTGTCACATATGGGTATTTTTACCCTACAGGCACTAATGTTGCTGTTCACTGAGCCCAATACTTTGTGGCTATTTTATTGATCTCATTGTATTGTTTAGTCCCCTTATTTTTAATATATATCCATTAAATTGATTTTTAGAATAATAACTATACACACCATTACATTGAGACTCGCTATTCAGGGCTACCCTATCAGCTTTTTGCCTCATCGATAGATAGGGTCTTTTCTCACACAGCCAATTATGATCAAGCAGTGAGTGCACGCTCCCGTCAGTGCTTCGCCGCACTGTAAGGACTCTTCTTTGTTCACCTTGCTGGAATAGTGTATAGCAAGAAATGAAGACTAAGATGTAAGGAGAGGGGGACGGGGGTGCAGAGGAGTGTAAAACTTTAAAAAAAAAAAAAAAATAGTAGAATAAGTTTGTACTGTAACGGGATTTACCAGGAAGCCAGCAGGAGATGAAGAGACAGATTTATGAGAGTCAAGTGACTCTAGCAGCAGCGTATAGGGTAGAATTCTAGGGGAGAGGCAGGAAGGCCGGACAGTTGAACGTTACAATAGTCAAGACGGGAGAGAATGAGGGGCTGTGTTAGAGTGACAGAGGAAAGGGCATATTTTTTAAATGATATGGAGGAAAAAGCAACAGGTTTTAGCTACATTGTGAATGTGAGAGGAGAATGTGAGAGTGTCAATTGTGATACCTAGACAGCGTACTTGTGATACTGGGTGTATACTATAGTGATGTGCAGCCAACAGTAATGGAGAAGGGGGAAGTAGGGCCAGGCATGTGAGGAAGTATGGCGGGCTCCATCTATGACATGTTAAGTTTGAGTCGGCAGAGGGCTACCCAAGATGATATAGCAGAGCCATTCAGAGACTTTGGTCTGTACAGCATGTGGAAGGTCAGGGGTTGCAAAGTAAACTTGTGTGCCATCAGCATAGATGTGATATTTGAACCCAAGAGAGGTGATAAGGCCACCTAGAGTGTCTAAAGAAAAAAGACGTCCAATGGCATACCCCTGGGCTACGCCCACAAAGATTGACAGAGGTGTTGTTGGCAAACGAGACACAAAGTACGATGGGAGAGGTAAAAGGAAATTCAGGATAGAACTTGGTTATGAATATATTCTCCAAGAGTATGGAGAATGGGAAGGTGAAGAGGCTGGTCCAAAGTATTTAAGGCTGCAGCAGTTTCCTTGGAGTGACAAGTGCAGAAGCCAGATTGTACAAGAGAATAGGATATAAAAAAAATGAAGCAAGAGAATACAAGTCGTTCAAGGAGTTGAGGCAAAAGACAGCAGGGAAACAGGGTGATAGGTACGTTCAAGCTTGCCGTTTGAGTAAAGGTATAACTTGTGTGCGTGAAGGTGGAAAAGGTACCAGAGGTGAGGGAGGAGTTAAAAATGTGCGAGTCTAGAAAGTGGAAGCAAGAGGTTTGAGGAGATGGGAGGGAATGAGGTCAAGAGGGCAAGAGGGCAAGTGGTAGAGGAGTCAGCAGCAACACTACCTCTGTGACAGAGGAAAAAGAAGTCAGGAAGAGAGTTAGGAAGAGGAGGTGTAGAATATGAGGATACAAAGGGGATATCTTGACGAATGGAATCCACCTTTGGCTTGAAATAGTCAGCAATGCCTATTGGGTGAAATGGAAGAAAAAGAAGAGGCAACAGACAGTGGTCTGAGTAGAGTCAAAGACAGTAGACGCTGTGTGGGTTAAAATTTGTGGGCGTTGATTAATGAAGAAAAGGAGGTTTGTTTAGCCTGGGAGAGGGCGGAGTTGAGACAGGATAGGATATATTCATAGTGAAGGAAATCTGCAAGAATATGAGATTTCCTCCAGAGGGGACTGTGCAGAACTGGATGTGGTTTAGCCAAGGTCTGGGATTAGACTGGACAGAACGGGAGCAAAAAAAGAAGATGGGGCATGTAGACCAAGATGATGATAGGGCAGAGTTGTAGTTCATAAACCAGGTTGAGTCTGTAAGGCCCGTAATATATTGGGCGCGCGTGGCACTTATAATTGGCTGTGGTTAGTCAGCCATTGTATGCTAGGACCACGCGCGCTCACGGTAGTGAGCGTGGAACCGGGCGATAGATGGGAAGACTCAGAAAAGTATTCGCGCCTCTACCGCTCAGTCTCTGCAGTGTGTGTGTGTGTGTGTGTGTGTGTGTGTGTATGTATATAAAATTGCACAATATTAATAATTTCTTCTCACAGCACGTCTTTTTTAATTTTTAATACACACACAAACACACCTTCCCCAGTGACACACACAGTACCCTTCCAAGCCTGTCACAGCAGCACGGACTGTACACACGAAAAGTGTGCGTCACGTGCACAAGCGTTCGCACAGGCACGCATGCCCACTATATTACAGGCCTAATAGAGCAGAGAGAAGCGAGGGAGGAGCGCAGTGGAGCCAAGAGCCGGTGGATTAATGGAACACAGGTCTCTGCAGTAACGAGGGGTAGATGGAGGCGATGGTCAGAGAGAGGACAGGCTGGAAATTGAGAAATTAGGTTGTTTGTGATAATCAGGACCAGATAATGACCACCCTTGTAGGTGCTGGCTGCCATCCATTGGTGAATAATGTGACTGTATTGGTAATATATGAATGTACATGCATTTACACTGAACCCCTGGGTATCCACTTCTAGTCAGGTACATGTTGATTTGTCGTCAGAATCAAAGCTCACCATTTAAACCATTCCATTTTAGCAGTCTTTAAGAAAGGTAATCTTTTAAAATATAAATATCCCAAAATGTATCCCGTAAAATAAAGAGACGTCATTTTACTTTGAAATTTTTTATTGAAAAATATTAAAATAAATTACACTATTTTACAAAGGAGTATCACATATATACATGCAGCAAATTCCAGTGACAAAATGGACATACAAGAGAGAATGATCACTTTGGAAAAAAATGATCTTAATGATGCGAGAAGAAGAACTCGTTTCTTAAAGCAAGTGATGGTTTAAGAAGATATTTCGCAAAAAGAAGAGGCTTGTGTGAGCAAAGGTTTCCCGGTGTGATTTAGTAGAAGAGACAAGTAATATCTCCACCATGTAACCTTGCACACGGACCAAAGTGTAGAGTGAAATGCTTGTAGATGTATAGGGGGTTATTTAATAAGCTGCGATAGTACCCCCAGATCGGCACTATCGCATGGAAAACTCCCATTAGCGTTCGTAAAGCAAATAGGGGTTTTCGTGGGATGTTGGCCGTCCGATTGGTATTCCACAGCTGTTTACTCAAGTCTTTATTTTAATCTTCTGCCCATAAACTTTCTGGAATGTTTAGTGATCTATGCATAAAAAAAAGGCTATGGCAAAGTATTTGACTAGGGTCTTAAGTCGTCATAGTGTTTACTTAAAAAAATTATTATGTGAATAATGTTTATGTATTTACACCATAAAAGAGAGTCATCCATTGAATAGCCATTTAAATAAACCAGTAGTAGCGTTGGGTAACCACTTTGGGACATTGTCCACTGGGACGAATTCCAGAATGCTAAGGGATGGATAAAATGTAGAGTTTTGTTGATAGATATGTGCCATTGTCAGCATAACAAGTCAGTTAGGATGAGGTCCACAGTTTAACTTCGTGACATCTCATAACAAGAACATTCACTCTATTTTCCCGAGTGGCTGGGTAAAGCATATGGCATTTTTAAGACTGGTCAACAAATGTAATCCACATATTAACCATTACCGGAGTATGCACAATTCAGTTAATGCGTAAGAGGCGTTTCAGAAACTTCCGTGCTCGAGAGCCCAGAAATACTGGGCAACAATCATTTCAACAAACTACTAAATGAACAGGTGCAGTAAAACAGCCTTTGAAGCTAGTGTTAACATGTCCTGGTAACATTTGTTCTATTAGAATTAAACTAAAATCAGAACACACAGTTGAAAGTCCCAGTATCTGTATTGGTCCTGGAAAAATGCAGATTCGTTGTAGCTTGGTACCTTTCAGGGGACCCAGAGCATTCTGCATAGATTAAGTTATAGCGGACAAAGCTTTCGAAAAACCCTGTAGGTTTCTTCCTTTAGATGTACGATCAAGTGATACCTGAAAAAGCAACTTTAAGGCTTAGAAAGCCCTGTGCACTATAATTTAATCTAGGAAACACTAATTTTGGTCCCCCGAAACTACAATGAATCTACAAAAAAAAAGGAGTGTTTTAGATGTTTTTACATTTGTTACATTGTATCTGCAGGATGACGCCGTAACCAACTTTACCAAGTGAATACATTATATGCCACAACCTAGCAACTTTCACAGCAAGAATGTCACATGCAGTGGGAATACCCAAAGAAGAATCAACGACGTAGTGCTTACGAGTTACTCATATCTTCATTGTAGGGAAGTAATGGTGCAGTCTGCTGACTTGGCTGGCTGAAAAAGCACTTGTATTTTGCAGCAAGAATGCAAAAAAAAAATAATAAATGCAGGGACCCCCTCAAAACAGCTCCAATTTTGATTTTATAGTTTTTCCCATCGCTTCAAATTTCTAAAAAGTTGTTTCCTCAATTAGGTACAAGTTTCCAGCATTAGCAGTGTGTATTATACAGTATTCATTCTATTTGTAACGGTTTTGTCTAAATCTGCAAACCTATTAAAAAGTATATGTTCTAAAATGGTCAAATATGGTACAAGGAGCTACATGACTGTGAATTTCAATAGGTAATACTAAAAGAGTCAGTTCTATTTAAAAACATTACTGGGGCAAATCATTCATTTTTTTCCCAACCATTTAATAAGGTTACACGGTCTTCAGAAACCAGAACTCCAAAAAAGCCGTAACCTGATATAGTGTTACTCTCTAGCAAGAGGAAGCTTGTGTAGCTGCAGCCAGACTTGCTTTACCAGTTCCTGGACAGCACCACGGCTACACGACCAAGCAAACATGGACAACACCACGGCTATACGACCAAGCAAACATGGACAACACCACGGCTACACGACCAAGCAAACATGGACAACACCACGGCTACACGACCAAGCAAACATGGACAACACCACGGCTACACGACCAAGCAAACATGGACAACACAAGGGCTCACACGACCAAGCAAACATGGGACAACCACCAGGCTACACGACCAAGCAAACATGGACAACACCATGGCTACACGACCAAGCAAACATGGACAACACCATGGCTACACGACCAAGCAAACATGGACAACACCACAGCTACACGACAAAGCAAACATGGACAACACCATGGCTACACGACCAAGCAAACATGGACAACACCACAGCTAAACGACAAAGCAAACATGGACAGCCAGTGGCTCCGGGGAACTTTTGTCTGGCTATATCTGCTTGTTGTGGCCATGAAGACATGGATAGCAACAGAAAAGGGTCTTAATTCCCACTGAAATGTTGGCTTCTCCAGCCCAGCTCAGTAACCATAAACTCCTGGAAGCTCCATGGGAGGTTGAATTCAACTTTTTGGACCATGGGTCTCCTGCAATCCCGGTCATTACGCAACTTTCATGGGTGCGGGACAAGTTAAAGATCATGTACAAAAATAAATAAAATATACAGGGACAAATGAAATAAAACAATTTACATTCACTTGTATGGAGTGTTTATTTCTACACGGAGAACTTTTACTCATAAGGATGGAGGCAATGATCTACAAGTAGTGGTACTGGGTTCTATGTCAAAATACATACAAATCTGACAATCTTTGGTTTTAAGGATAGCCAGTGTATCAGGGAGACTATCAGGTGTTGCTATTTCCGCTCCCAGAATCCTCTATTGCCTCATTCTGGTTTATTGGCTCTCAAACAAAAGTGAGTGTTGTGCCATCAGGCTGACTACCAGCTTCACGGGATCCTGCCAGGTTTTATACCAAGCAACAAGAATTTTCAGAGGGAATTTTCCCCAGAGGTTTAGGAGGGGGCAGCAGGAATGTGGAGGGGTGCCCTTTCAAAAACGTAATGCAAACATTCTAGGACAGAGGGGATTGCACCTTTAAAACATGTCCTACACTATTAAATATACATTAAAAAGGACTCGGTTTGCACTTCAAAGGGTAAATGTAATCCTGTGGAATTGGGCATTTAACATAAAAGCAGCTTAAAGAAGGTTGTTGCTGTTAAATCTCCCTGTAAAGGGACAAGAACTTTGTGACATCCTCCTTTGTGTTCATTTGCATGTCAAACGTTTAGGCCTGTAGTATGAAGAACTGTAAAACTTAGTGTAATAGAGCAAGCTATCAAAGGCCACGCGAGACACGGAAAAAAACTGGAGTCTGTTTCACCTATGCTTCACTAGTCCCGCAGCATGAACCTTCCTAGTTTAACCCATTCAGTCCTGAAGTGGCACAGCACTGGTGTATGCCAAGTGCACCTCAAGCACAGTAGGGGGTGAACATATTATTTTACCTGACTATGATATACTTCAATGGCTTGGAGAATAAACGTTAGGAAGGTGTAGGGAGTACTTTTAGTCAGGTTAGATATGCAACAACTCCGGACTAAACCCAAGAGTCCTGTTTAACATCACATCCCGCTGCAAAGAAGTCTTAACAGTCTTAACCATTGCCATTGAACTAAACCTTTGCATTTGTACAGGAGGTTGCACAGCGACAGGTCCGGTTACAACCAGGTCCCAATAAAATCCAAGCAAACGTAGAACAAAAAGAAAACAATGACTTGCTTCTGGACTCAGCAAGAGGCTACACAACAAACAGTTGGGGACAATATATACAAATATATTTCACATAGAGAACCTTCCTGACTTTTCACATATGATTTCAGGCTGACAGCGCCGAGCATCTCTGGTAGATTTTTTTTTTTTAACATTTCATATCGAATATATAGATGCAGAAATGTTGCTTATTGGACCACTCGGTTAAGTCAGACTGGCAACGTTCTGGATATTAACTCCCGATGGTCCAGTAACATTGCAAGCTGTTGCTTTTCCTTCTGGCAGGGAGGCAAGAACGGTCCAGGAAGAGACTTTAGGATGGCACAGAGTGGCAAAGGCTTAAGGATACAATGGGCAGCCAGTGTTCTATGTGCATAGCCAGCAGGTTAACCCAGTCACGTGGCCAAATAAACGGTCACGGGTTTTGGAGGCCCTTAGTAAGCAGCAGAAACGTCAACTGGTTTAAAATGAGCCGCCATACTCTCTTGTACATCGCCATTATGCGACACAGGTTGTTACTGTGACAGGTAGACTGGTAAACCTGCAGCAAATAAGATTAGGGCCCATATTCATTATTGATTTGAATGGGCGGTATGGGATCTTCTAGCAAAGGAAGGTTGTAAGGCAGAAGACTGCATAGTTAATATGGTCCTTAACCTCTTCACAGCTCCTTTAATGTAGGAGTTTGGGTCAGTTGTTTGATTATAGGGCTAAAAGTAACAGGGTGAAGTTAAAACTTAACGAGCGTCGGAGTGCTGGTTATACAAACACAGACGTAACCCGGTACATATTAGATGGATATTACTGCACCGCTGTGCTAATCTAACCTTATGAGAAATAATTTTTGTTCATTAATGCAGGGGTTCTACACTCCAGTCCTCCAGATGCCCAAACAGGTATGGTTTTAAAGGAAACCCAAGCTTCAGCACAGGTTACAGTCTTCAACTGAGCCACCTGCGCTGAAGTCAGAATATCCTTAAAGGACTGGCGTTGAGAACCCCTGCATTAAAGTGTTCACCACATAAAACCAGCACAACAGTTAAAAAAATATATCAAGAATGTTTACATTCATTCTGCTAAATAAAATAAGGGAACGGTAATGGACGCAGAATTACAAAATTGAAAATGGATTCACTTTGGTTCTACCATTTTGTTGGAGGAAACCAATGAACACGTGGTGTGCAATAGCAAAGAAGTAACAACCCTTATATGGAACGTAGTAACGGTGCCCTTTCCTTTCATGAGTGAATGTTGTGCTGAATCGGACATTTCCCCCCTGTCCAGAATAGAAGTCTCTAAGCTTCAGGTTTCAAGTTTAACGTACAGTACCAGTTGTGCAAAAGACAAAAGCCGAGTGAGCAGCAGAGTTTAACGCATTGGCCTCTGTGTCTCTCTCTCTCTCTCTCTCTACATAGACATCTCAATATTTAAATACAGAAGACAAAACCCAGATATTTAGTCAGGAGACCGTGTCACTAAAATACAAAAATCTATACAGACAAAAGTTCATAGTCTTTCTATTAAATTTCAAGTATTTTCAAAAAAGAAATAAAATGGACATAAGAGGAGTAGCAGAATTTCGGTTGGCCGGTTTCAGTTGAGGCCTACACTTTGGAGATATTCGAAAACAAATTCTCAGATTAAACACTAAAGGGCAACAAGGTTCTGTCAGAGAATTTTGTATACGTCACATCTTCCTTCCTCAGTATAAAAATAAGTCCAGTGTAAGAACATACAATGCTTCAACACCTACCATGTCTAAGGAGACATCTACACCCATAAGGACTAAACCCTATAAGTATTTTGTGCAAGAAACAGTCTTTTGAAGACTGCAGTATATTCTCTTGGCGGGTGGCTGGTGTTATTCTTATAGTCCAGATTAAAAAAAAAAAAAAAAAAAAAAATGAAATCGGGTAGAGATGTCAAACTTCCCTCCTTGAAAGAACATTATTAGTATAAAATGTTTTAGGATAATTAATCCCAGCATTGTCACCAAAGCATCCAAATCACGTTTCTGCGTTCTCATTGTTTACATTGTTGTAATCGTTCAAGAGTTGTTCATAGGGAACACAGGCCTCCAAGTCACCGCTAGAAAAAGAAGATTCATCTAGACAGGTGTACTTGTCCATCTGTGTTGGAGTCTCTGGGTCCTCCATGTTTTCTTCAAAGGATGACTTGGATTTCTCCTCGTCCTCAGAAAGCTCGCACTCTTCCTCCTCATTCACAAAAGTTATGTTCCCGTTCTGAAAGATCAAAGGCTTGTAATCTTTAGAGTCCCACGTTTCTCCCTCTTCCTCACTGATTCGGTCTAGTTGGTTTATAAATATTGTTGCTTCTCTGTCTTGAAGTGGCTTCATTCCATTCTCTTTCGAAAGACCATTAGAAAACTTAACCTCGTCATAGTGGAGTCCATTACGTTTACTGTACATAACCATGAGTTCTTGGCCTCTCTTTTGTAGGTTCCTATTACCTGGGGTGTCACCATTCATTATTTTCTCATTACCATTGTTGCCAATCTGCTTTATCAGATCATTGTACGTCTCTTCCTTTTTAGAAAGGAAGCTGAAAATATTTACATCTTTTGGATTGGCCAATGGAATTGCTTTGTTCTTCTTGGCATGGAGGTCATTTTCAAAAGACTCTTTCCTTTTTTTCCTTCTCTTTTTAATGGCTTTGTGCACCTCCACAAACATGCTGACTTTCCAATTCACAAAGAGAGAAAGCCAAGCGAGTCCAAGATAGATCCAGATCTCGACAAAGTATCTGTACAGGACATTGTAATTTGCCTCCGGATTTACACCTGTCAAAACAGAATAAAATGGGTCAACGGTTTAGAAAATCTGAATTGTATAAAACAACAGACACTGAAACTAAAAGATATGACGAGAACAGAAGATGAAACATTATCTAATGTCCTACTGGAAGATTCAACAATATCCAGCATACAACTCTGTATGGTTTACTAGCAAGATGATCATATGATTTTTCAGTTCATGGGTTTTCCAGTAGAATTACAAACACAAGCATCCTTTCTAAGGCTGGTTTTGGTCAGTATTGTGACACAAAGAACTGTTTCACCAGTTGTTCGGGTGACGCCATACGCCAACTTCCAAATGGTGTGTTGGGTCTAGTGATTTATAACATTTGATTAAGTTATAAAAATACTAGAGTCTCACTTGAGTTCAGATCCTTCTCTTCACCTGCTCACAGCTACAATCTTCATATTTCCCAGGTTTATGCAGACTATAGATTTGGCATGGTCTCGTCAACATAAACTTTACTGCTGCTTTTGGACTATGAACAGAACGTTCCCTTGTGGCCTCCTATGCATGCCAGCTGGCCCACCACTTTATCTGCATTCCCAGATAGTACCATGGGCTGGAAAGCATCAGGTCTCACATATACTGCTTCGTAGTAGCAGGGCAGGTGGCATTGCTGCAAAAAGACTTCTTTAGGACACGTAACTCATAGGGAGTTTGTTCCAACATACAAAGTGCTCTAACAAATCAACACAGGGAATCTAACTGATCAACGGATAAAGAGAATTCTGCAAATGCTTCATTTGTGTTTAAACGAGGAAAAAAAAGGCCATTTTTTGCACCCGCCCTGTAGTCAGTCAATCTTTGATAAACATGCCCTCTCTCTCTATAAGAGAACCACAGCTAGACCAGGCAGATCACCCGAACTCGTTTAATGTTTCCAGTTCCCACAGTAGTTCCACTAGACAAGGATTCTGGTAATGACACGTAAATAAGCACAAGTGTGTTTTTAGTTTCCCTTTTCAGGGCACGAAATAGTAGTGGAAGCGGACTGGCCTCCAAGTTATGTCCGGCCAATGAAGCAATCATTGGACCTGGGCTCACGTTTGGTCTTGGCAGCACTTGTCAATCACCTCCGTGGTATGCAATTTCTGACCCCTTCATGCATTTTTATGCCACTGTAGTCATAGTTACAAAGGGGAAATTGATGTGTCTGTGGGTGAGCCCAAATCGACTTGTGCTACTTAGACCAGTGGAAGCCAAACTCCCTGCCTGTCGTCATTTGTGTCACTATCATCTCAGCTATTACGTCCAACTAGCCCCGCCCCTCTGTCATCTGCTCTCCGATCCCCCCTTGCCCTCTTCACGGAGATGGACACACACACCTCCGCTCCAGATAGCCCCGCCCTCACCTGCCTCCTGTTCTCCGATTCCCTTCGGTCTCCTCCCTGAGCTGCACGGCGGTGACATGACTCATCAGGTCTGTCATCACTGCGCACAGCACAGACGCCAGGGTGGGACATTCTTATCCCTGCTTTAGACAATTTGTCCGCATACACTTTGTTTTATTTTTTTTCATTTGCTCTAATAAGGGGATTGACTAGCTGCAAACCACAAAATAAAGATTCTGCCATCTTTCATGCACGGATTCTCTAGAGTGTTTGTTGGGCTTGGGCAAATCTTGGGTAAAATGAAGTACAGAATGGATTACTAAGTACACATGTACATATCTAATCTGTAAATTTAAAACATTGCCCTGGCCGGACCCGAGGTGCCCCGCTTCCATTATTTTAATTAACATTATTTGCTGGATGATCCGAGTCTCAACACTAAAATTCCCACTGGTACGTTCGATACTAACCAGCCACGTAATCTCCGAATCCTATGGTGGTGATGGTGATAAAGGAGTAGTAGAGACCTTCAATATAGTCCCAGCCTTCAGTTTTCATGAAGACAAACGGAGGTATCACCAGGTGAACGAGTACCCCCCAGATGATGAAAATCGCTGTGCACATTATCTGAGCTTTTCTCTGCAAGACACAATCAAAACCAGAGCGGGAGATTAAGGACTTGTAAAATAGTCATTAGCTAACGAGCATGCTTCATAGTAACATTAATAGTTTACAACAAAGACCTGTTATAGAATGTGTCACGTTGTGATCAACTGGAAGGGTCTCACTTGTCACCTCTAATTCGTAAAACTACAATAAACCACAGCTATTTGTGAAAAGTTCTTGGTCTTGGGGGAAGTGCAGATTCTGTGTAGGTGGTGATACATTTTAATGGACCAACAAAGAGTTCTTCTTACGGGTCAGTACATAGAGTGGTCAAATGTGCACAGGTCTCTTGCGGTACTAAAAGAACACACAGAGGAAGAAGCTGAAGGCTCTGTACACACCAACATCTTGCAGAACTCTTGTTGGTCCTTTTAGGGCCGACACAATGGATATGAACAATGACACAGGTTACAAGATACACTGGCACCTTCTGATTGGACATAAAACATTAAGCAGAAAGCATGTGGTTAAGGTAGCACTGCCGTTCGTGTACTAAATATAATACTTAGATGTAATTGGTGCACGGAGAAATGGAGACCACAAATCTCTCCTAAACAACTATGTAACACTCCCGGTGTTCCCAGCACTCCAAAAGAAAACAAGAAGACTGATGGTGTGTCAGTAAAGAGTGCGTATGGAAAGACACAACATCATAGCACAACAATATGTAAAGGCAAACAGGGATATGAAAAAGACTGCAGGTAGAGGCTGAAGGGGATTAGGGGAGGAGAGGAAGGGAAATGTGAAATCACAGGAAAATGGGAAAAGAATAGGAGAAAAAAGATGCAGGGGCAACGTTTTGGGGTGGTTCACCCCTTCTACTGGCCCGTTTCCGTAGCCACCGTGAGGGGACTACGGTACTTCCCTCAAAACCCAATCTTGCTCCTGACAAACATAAAAACAAATAGCGACACACAACGAGAGGGTCTCGTGAATGCAGGTAATTGAACCTGCAAAGGAATAAGTCACTTATAAACAATGCAGTCAGACCTGTGTGTCACACTATGATGCAGCTATGATACAGACACCTTACACAACACTGCCTTGCAACGTGCCATGGGCTCGGTCACGTAATGTAGACACTGTACTCTCTGTGCTCCAGGTTGCCACTTGAACTGTTGCTTACCTACTGTTGGTTTCATTTGCTCAGCCAGAGAGAGCCCTCTGATCTCAGACTCTGTCTGAGAGTTTATAGCTGCCATTGGCGACTTAAGAGTCACAGGATTTTCTTTCTTGGTTATCCTTTGCACACCACTGCATAGCCAACACCAACAATCAGTATTTCTGATGCCTGGTAGCAAAATGCGTTTACTCTAGGATCATTAACCCTTGGCATATTGATTCCTCCCCGCAGGTTGTGTACGGTGTCTGTGTGACACACAGGTCTGACTGCATGGTTTACAAGTGACTTATTCCTTTGCAGGTTCAATTGCCTGTATTCACTAGACCCTCTCGTTGTGTGTCGCTATTTGTTTTTATGTTTGTCAGGAGCAGGATTGGGTTTTGAGGGTGTAGGGAAACACCGTAGTCCCCTCACGGAGGCTACTTGAATGGGCCAGTAGAAGAAAGGGGTAAACCACACAAACGTTGCCCCCGCATATTTTGTTCCAGCAGCTCCTTCCCAGTTAGGGGTTTTCCTATTCTTTTCCCATTTTCCTGTGATTTCACATTTCCCTCCCCCAGTCCCCCCTTCAGCCTCTACCTGCAGTCTTTTTTATATCCCTGTTTGCCTTTACATATTGTTGCGCTATGATGCTTTTTAACTTGTTTATTAATGACCTTGAGGTTGGGATTGAGAGCAAAGTCTCCATCTTTGCTGACGATACTAAATTGTGTAAGGTAATAGAATCAGAGCAGGATGTAATTTCTCTTCAGAAGGACTTGGAGAGACTGGAAACGTGGGCAGGTAAATGGCAGATGAGGTTTAATACAGATAAATGTAAGGTTATGCATTTGGGATGCAAGAATAAAAAGGCGACTTACAAATTAAATGGAGATATATTGGGGGAATCCTTGATGGAGAAGGATTTAGGAGTGCTTGTAGACAGCAGGCTTAGCAATAGTGCCCAATGTCATGCAGCAGCTGCAAAGGCAAACAAGATCTTATCTTGCATCAAACGGGCAATGGATGGAAGGGAAGTAAACATAATTATGCCCCTTTACAAAGCACTAGTAAGACCACACCTTGAATATGCAGTACAATTTTGGGCACCAATCCTAAGAAAAGACATTATGGAACTAGAGAGAGTGCAGAGAAAAGCCACCAAGTTAATAAAGGGGATGGACATTCTAACTTATGAGGAGAGGCTAGCTAAATTAGATTTATTTACATTAGAAAAGAGGCGTCTAAGAGGGATATGATAACTATATACAAATATATTCAGGGACAATACAAGGAGCTTTCAAAAGAACTATTCATCCCACGGGCAGTACAAAGGACTCGGGGCCATCCCTTAAGGTTGGAGGAAAGGAAATTTCACCAGCAACAAAGGACAGCGGTCTTTACAGTAAGGGCAGTTAAAATGTGGAATTCATTACCCATGGAGACTGTGATGGCAGATACAATAGATTTGTTCTAAAAAAGGTTGGACATCTTTTTAGATGGGAAAGGTATACAGGGATATACCAAATAAGTATACATGGGAAGGATGTTGATCCAGGGATTAATCCGATTGCCAGTTCTTGGAGTCAGGAAGGAATTAATTTTTCCCCTTAATGGGGTTTTTTGTTTGCCTTCCCCTGGATCAATAACTAAGTATAGATATAGAATAAAGTATCTGTTGTCTAAATTTAGCATAGATTGAACTTGATGGACGTACGTCTTTTTCAACCTCATCTACTATGTAACTATGTTGTGTCTTGCAATACGCACTCTTTACTGACACACCATCAGTCTTCTTGTTTTCTTTTGGAGTGCTGGGAACACCAGCAGTGTTACATTCAGCGTTTGATGGAAACGTTTCTCAAATACACAAACATATTAGAATAATTCAAATCCTATGACTATAAAATCGGTTATTTATATTGATTAGGAAAAGCAAGTGTGTTCTAAAAATATTCAACACAGGGTTTAACATCTACGGAGTAATTCATATATCCCCAGAAATATAGAAAACAGCAGATATTTGTAATGTGCTACAGCATAAGAAAGGTTAATATTCAATGTATAATAAAGTGACTTTAACAAGTATTTTTTTTTTTAAATTTAAGGATTGCATCTTTAACATGAAAAAAAAAACCACATTGCATTGGACAGTAAAAGAGACGGGAAGACAAAGAATCCAAAATATGGGTCGAGAAGTAACGGAAAACTGATCTGATATATGTATTGTTGTAGGAAATATAAACCACCATAAAAATCCGAATAGTTTTGTATTTATAAGCAACTGAATGATACGTGATAATGTTGCAAGATAAAGGAGAAAAACACCATGTGCTCAGCATCTGGTGTAGAAGGAAAAAGTAAAATACACCACCTGTTCTGTACACTTCTCAGGCTTCGTCAAATCTTCACAGGGTTTAGTGTTTCTCTGAAGTTTTATTGTTTTGAAACTACTGTCTAATCATGTGAACATATCGTGTACCGGTGTATTCCCATAGACCACGCTCTGCACACGCTCTGCACACGCTCTGCAGACCTAGTGCATCATTAAACACCCAGGCTGCACGGCTAACTAAATGCCACAATATTCCATGTGCAGTCCTGATCATTGCATTGTTGTCTCTTTAGATGTGGTAGGTAACATCAGGGGTGCTCAACAGGTCGGGTTTTAAGGATAGCCCAGCTTCAGCACAGGTGGCTCAATCAGAGGCTGAAGCAGGGACTGATTGAGCCATCTGATGCAGGGATATCCTGAAAACCTGACCTGTTGGGGATTCCTGGGGACAGTAATTGAGCACCGCGCCTTTAAAGGTTTCAAAAACCGTTAGGAATAGTTGTTAATAAAATAACTGGTCCCCAGGTGTGCAGATGTGGAAAGGCACCCAAATGTTTGGAATGTGGGATGCACTATGTATACCTGTCAGACAGAGAATCTATGAACACCTGCAGACAATTGATGAGAAGGATCTGATGTATGCGTCACATGTATTGTAAGCACATACATGTTGTAGCTATAAAACCTGTTACATGTGGTCCAAGAGGTGGCAACAAAGCACAGCAATGAGAGAGAAGAGACTCTTTTTTGATTGTCACCTTATATACTTTGCGTCCTAATGGGCTTACTAAACAGGTTGATTATCAGGTATAATTTAAATAAATCTCATTTGCGTCCACATATTTGTTGCAGATTATCTGATTGATCAAATTACACCAACAGAGAATTTCATTTTACATCCTGAAGAAAGCCTTAATAAACATTTAATGACCATGTTTTAGCTGCACACGTTTAGCAATATAATAATGTGTTTTCCGATACATTTTAACAAGGACTATAATAAAATATAAATATAAAACATATAATATAAACATCTTGCCAAATAACAGCAACTTCCTCATATGCTTTGTAACACACTGAGGTTAGAAACTTACATGGAATATAGACACTATAAAAATGAATGACGTGAAGCAAAGGACATAACCATCACCAACTCGGGCGCCAAGAGAAATGTTTTCAGGTTTCTTTAGGCCTTGTATAAATTACTTACCAAGGCGACTCCTCTCTTAGTCAGGAACTGGCCCAACCGCTTTGCTCGACCACCAAAAAACTTTCCCAGAGCACTGATCCACGTCAAGCAGAGAGGCACTCCGAACAAACCATAGAATATACAGAACAGGCGCCCAGCAGGCGTCTTGGGAGCAACATTGCCATAACCTAAAAGGAGAGACGAAATATTACCAAATGCCAACACGGAAGCAGCGCCAAATAATTAACAATGGAATGGTGCAGTCGCAGTCAGATGTGGGCAGGAGAAGAGGGAAGGGGTTCGGTGAGCAGTGCAATTTTCTGGTACAGTGATTGTTAGTTAGATGGCTGCCATAGTGATTTCTGAAGTTTAAGGTTAAAGCTTTAGATGAACCCTTTTGTTGACTGAGGGGCATGTAATTTAGACATTTGGATTGCGTAGACATCATAATAACTTAAAAAAAAAAAAAAAAACACTATCCAAGATATTAACGGAAATTAAAGATATAGGGCCTAGCACATGTTTTCTAGGGGTGAAATAATAAAAAGCATTTTCCAGTTATGGCTGAGAGAGATATATAGATATACACGCACATACACACACGCATGCACACGGACAGTAAGAGGTTCGTCCCCCAGCTATTATGACTGCATTTCTCATAGAAGCCAGTAATTGTCATTGTATTGTTTATTTCACTGTGTTGAGGCGAGGGACGTGTGTAAGCGCTCTATGCGAGAGGTTACTGGAATAAAACACTATGCATTATTGCAACATGTTTCTGTGTCTGATGTTAAACAATGGCAAACCATCATAAAGCTTTGTTAGCATGCCAAAGAGTCATCAGGTGACACTGGATAGTGCAGCGAAGAAGTCCATAAACGTCGTCATTTTAGACCAAAACCCATGAGGGGATTCAAGGGGCGCGAGATGGAAAGAGAGGGGATTCAAGCTCATAAAGTAGTGGGTGACACTTTCTGAAATCCTTACCGATTGTAGTGATTACTGTAGCAGCAAAAATGACAGCGTTGGGCCAGTTCCAGTTGTTGAAGGTGTTGTTCCCTGTGATGATGGTCACCCCTTGCCCGGCAGCTCCTGATACAGTCTAGGAGCAAAGAGGCATAGCCAAGGTTATTCACACGTATACATTATCTAGTCAGTGACCTGCTCATTTGGATGCAACATTGAGATTACATGTTTAACGTATACCCTTAGCTGCCATGATAGAGGCTGAGAATCTTGTCCAAGACATTATATGTTCCATAATGTAAGAACAAATATATAATATAACTAAACCAGGATTTAAAAAAAAAAAAAATACTCATAAAAATCGCCAAACTTGGTATAGATGACACAGTTGGGTTATTGCAAGAAGGTCTTTTAAACTTTGAAGTGAACATTTAAAAAAAAAAAACACTGATAAGAAAAAAGTGAGTGGATTGCAAAAACATACATTTATAGAGATGGACATGTCTATTCTTTCTCAATACTCCATAAAGTCTTTAACAATGTGATGCTATTATATTCTACGCAAGAGGAGCCAACACCACATATGATGACAAGAAAGTGGCTATGCTATATACAAAATATATATTTTCAATAAGAAAATCATGCTTTATTCCTAGGGCATTTCCTGGTTAAAAAAAAAATGCCTACCACAAAATAGGCCAGAAACGCAAAAGAAGTATAAATATATATATACAAACAAACACTGCAAGGAAACCAGATCTCCTGTTCGTGCCACTCCGTTCTTTACTCCTGCTATCTCTGGGAGTCCGTAACTCCGGGGAGGATTAGGAGTAGAGCAAATGATGCACGTATACACTTGCCAACATTTACTACTTACCAGGAAGCGCTTGGCTGAAAATGTATCATTTTCCTTCCAATGCAAGGTCATAGAAAATGATAAATCGCTTTCATTAACTATATGTGGGAATTCGGGTTGCCGGTATGTATTTTATTTTATTTCCTTCCCTGTTTCAGTGTTACCGGGAAAATAGTTACACACTTTGAATTCAATATTTAGCTGCGCCTTTTTATGTGTTTCCATACTTTCTTTGGGCTGCCATTGCCTGTGTTTGGGTTCCTTGGGTGCAGTATCTCCCTCAAAACCAATGTGAACTAATGGCATTATTAGTCATTTATTTATAAAGTACCAACGTAGTCTGAAGAGCGGTACAGTAATCACACGAACGAGAACAAACCGGTAGTGAGGGCCTAGCTTGTGAGAACTCACATCGCTGACATAATACTGGTTGTCATCAGTGAGCGAACGCAAATGTTTGCACATTTTTAACGATGTTAAGCAAATAAAAATACCGCATGTGAGCCCATTCACGTCTCAGACAGGTCTGTAACCCTTCTTTCCCCCATCATCTCGCTGCATACAGTGCTACCACTGCAAGTGGCAGGTGAGTCATCAGGAAGCGCATACCATGTGGGAACACATAAAAAATACTTATGGTGCAATATTGTGCAAATAGTGAAAAGATATTAAAAATGTCTAGCACAGAGTGTGTACTCAAAATACTCACAAACGTGAGGTAGGATACAGACACGTAAAGGTATCTTTACGAACTGGTGTCAATCTGTGTGGTTTGTTGTTTCCAGAGGAGTGTGGTTATCAGCTGACCTTAGGATAGGAAAACACTGGACATAGCGTAGAATGTAGCAAGATAAAAAACAGCATTTTTGATCACAATGATCTCTGCAAATTTCGCTTGATGCTGCCACCGGATAGGATCTCTCTCTCGGGTTTTCTCCTTCTCTGCTGTGCGTGTCACCAGTGCGTGTCAGCGACCAGAAGTGACGTCATCAGCATCCGAGGGTTCCGGTGGGTAGAGACAGCGTCACTCTACGCGTTTCACCTCTTGGCGTCCTCAGGAGTGACGTTGTGAGCAGTGTAGCTAGTATATATACACCCTCTAATTAACATTAAATTGGTTAACTGGGAAATGCTTGTAGACTATTAATGCCAAGGTTATACTGGCCCAGATAGCTGCTCTGATTGATTTCATGAATGATTGGGACCGCGATCCTGCAGGATTCTGGGTAATGACATGCAAATGAGCACAGTGCCAACCGTGACATTGAAGCCCACAGAAAGTAAGTCAGTCCATTCAAACATTTATTTTCCCAGTGCGAGATTTCAACTGCAATACTCCCGGCTTCCCTATGCGCTTAAAATAACTCAAGTACAAAGTATCCCTGCTATGATCCTCACAGCAGACTTCCTCTGCCCGATAAAAAGCTTCTTATGTAAGGGACAGTGAAGCCGAATGATAGAAGGTAACCGAGTGCCGTGTGGAATAAACATTCTAGAATGATTCCTCCTATTCCACTGCGAGAGAGAGGGAAATGTACATCACGCTGAGGGACACACAGGGTCATTCAGAATACGGCTGGGCACTGTCACTGGCGTAACTTTATTTATTTAAACGTTTTGCAAGTTTTTCTGTTCAAAGTAAATGCATTTTTAAAAAAATTCAGAGGATGAATACATTTTTTTGGTGTTTTGGCTCGGATTTTCAAACTTCGAAGTGTTCCAAGTTCAGATTTCATATGTGTCCATCCTCTCAGGACCTCTCTGCCAAATACAAAAAAGGTGCTTCTGTCTGCTGAAGTCAAATGTCCTGTCAGCACACATGGCTGTATTGATCAAATGTGACACACACACACACACACACACACACACACACACACACACACACACACACACACACACACTACAATTCTACAAAATCCATGCACAATGGCAGAAGGATGACTGAAAGCATGAAGGACCAGATCATGTATGCAAGTGTATTATGAAACACAACTGCAATTTATTGAGTGCAATACATCTACTTCAACAGAATAATAATAATAATAATAATAATAATAATAATAATAATAATAATAGTTTTTTAGCTGTTTCCCAATGCTTTAGTCGCTGTCGCCAATCTTTTACGCCAGTCACGCACCAAACCCCCGTTTGGGCCTACACAAAGAACAGGCGGCAAGGAAACAAACGCTCGGCGCAGCAGTGAAATGCTTATGGCTTTCCCTCTTCCTGATAAAGAACCAGATGCAGTTTTTTTTTTAGAGCATTACAGCCAAGAATCTAACACCTGCGCATGTGAGCCACAATGATAACATTTGTGTGGAACAGCTGCAAACTCTTGGTTAATCCGCATAGAATACCAAAAGAATAACACACTTCACATTGTAAACACAACCCCAGGGCCACAGGGCCTCCAGTCTTCTCTCCAGGAAAACAAGACCTTCTTGGTCACTCAGTCCTTGCCTGCTGCTTGCCATCTCACACCACCTTCATAGCTCGAGTCGTACAGTCTTTCCAGCTGCGCTTCCTTCAGTACCCTGGCAGATGACCAGGGTCAGCACATGTGGTCAAACGACAAGCCCTCCAGGCTACTGCAGGCACTTGACAGTCTCTTAGGGACTCTGGAAATGAGCAGGGAATTAGAGGCCTGCCTTTTCATTTCCCCCTTCTTCTACCAATTCTATCTGAGGCTGGAAACGCAATTCAGTGCTCATGGAAAAAAGTCAGGCCAGATGTGGAAGAAAAAGGGTCTCCTGGGTTTTGTAACATTAGGGCACACTAGAAATAACTTGATATCTGCCACATCTCAAGTTCTTGATACTTTCCCACAACAAAAGTCCAGTAACACTAAGATACAATGAGGGGAGCCAAAAGCATGAATGGGATGAAGGATCAACAAGTCGAATTGCTCATTTGCGCTCAAATTGCTTTGATTTATCATCAGTCCTGAATTGATAGGATCAACTCCAACAGTATCACAATATGAATAGTGTTATCCGTTTTAAACTTCAGTATAAAATAATTCTACACACAAAGTATATGTATTAACAGCACCTCAACGGAGGTAAATCACTAATAGAGAAAAGGTGTGGTGCACGGGAACAAAAAGAGTGACCCCTATTCCCTCTAAATTGGCAATGAAGAACATAGAGAGTGTTCCCAGCACTCAATAGAAATTATCAATGTAAACGACACTGGATGTTATGCAAAAAAAAGTGTTAAAATTGAAGAAGAAAAAAAATTGTACAAAATATGGCAAACAGTTTGCAATAGACAATGATGCTGTTCCTATCTATCAAGTACACCCACAAACGGTATCCATATAGCACACTAAGTGTTAAAGGCAAAAAGAAAATAGGGAGAGAGAGGAGGTATGGGAAAACGAAGGGAGGGGAGGGGGAAGAAATGAGGGAATAAGGGGGACAATGTTTCGGGGCTCCTAGACCCTTCTTCTGGCCTGTTCCCAAAGACCAAAAATGATCCTGGTACTTCCTTTACTCCTATAGAGAAAGAGCTCCCTTATTTAAACAAATGACAGAGCTGAAATAATCCTGCAATACGTGCAACAAACAGTCTAACTACTGGAGATTTTTCAGCCACAAGGCAGCAGAATTAACATACAAAGGTTGTTAACACCACTAGTACAAATAAAACAACGGGTTAATACTGCCACTAATGTCCAAGAAAAGGACAGCCCTGACAAGCACCTAAAGTCAAAATCACCACAGAATCTGATAAGAACTAAAAGTGTACGCCCTGCACTCCCTGAACTGCTGCTGCATGGTCTCAGTAAGGCCTCGGCCATGTTTACCGCTTGCTGGCGGAAGCGCGCTGAGGCGTGCTCCCGCTCAGCACTGAGCCCCTACAGCCGCAATTAGAGCGGCTTTAGTAGGGGCTCGCCTACGCTTCCGCAAGGGCGCGGAAGCGTAGGTCTTAGAGGAATTTAAAATTCCCCCGCTTGCCGGCGCGACAGGCCGGTCACGTGAGCGGTTCGCCCAATGAGGGCGAACCAGCTCCGTGATGCCAGCCCGCCCCCGGCCCGCCCCTTGACGGCGCGCCGGGCAAGCAACCGCAAGGCCAGGGAAAGCACCCGCTTTCCCTGAGCCTCAGCGCGCCTCAGCATGCCAGCGGTAAGCCTGGCTGAGGCCTTACTCATTACTATACTATTGGTTATGATCAGATTCTGTGGTCATTTGACTTTAGGTGACCTTTAGGTGCTTGTCGGGGCTGTCCTTTTCTTGGACATTGGTGGCAGTATTAACGATTGTTCATTTGTACTAGTGGTGTTCAAAACCGTTTTATGTTAATCTTTTCTTAAATATCAAATAGGGTTTATATTATCCAATTCAATGTCTTTTGAAACAAAATGATGTATGAATTAGACAAACAAACAATGAGTAATTAAGAGTCAGGGTACATGCAAAAGTAAGTGAAACCCTGGTTTTATCAGCTAAATTAAAGGGGATCACTAGAATTAGGTGTTTAAATGATTAGGTAGAACTTCAGGCGCGAGTTTGGGAGTCCCCACCCTATATAAAGATCAGAAACTCAATTCAGACGCTCATCAGTCTGGAAAGGGTTACAAAACCATTTCTAAGGATTAAGAACTGCACCAATCCACTTTCAGTTAGATAGTCTACAAATGGAGAAACATCAAGACCACAGTCACTCTACCCAGGCGCGGTTGTCCTACTAAAATCTCTCCAAGAACAAACCGGCAAAGCATCCAGGAAGTCACAAAGAACCACAGAGTAATATCCAAGGATCTGCAGGACACGCTCGTCTTGGCTAATGTGTGTTCATAACTAAACTATCAAAAAAAGACCGAACAAGAAGGGTGTTCATGGAAGGATACCCAGGAGGAAACCACTGCTCTCTAAAAAGAACATTGCTGCTCGTCTGAAGTTCGCCAAAGAGCACATACTGCACCGACACACTTTATTCGAGCAAATACCCAGTATGTACCTGGCAGATACCTGGAATGCGCCGCTCCTCACCTCTGACAAGCCCCGTTGCGTTTGCCTTCCCAGCCTGGGTTCATGCCTGGCTGACGGGCGGCTGATCTGTTAAATGATAATGATTAGGATTTAATAGGCTGCAATGCTTCGCGTGTCTACCAGATGGCATAAATTCATGAATTGTAATGCAGTATATATATATATACTGTGCAGTATTGCAGCCAGCGGGAATAAAATGCTTCAATCCCTGCTTGGAAAATACCTCAATGCACTCGGGCAGAAAACAGTCACAAACCTCAATACACCCGGGTATAACCGAATTCGTGGGACTAGCCGAGCTCGAATAAAGTGTGTCGCCAGTGTAGATGATCTACAAGACTTCTGGAACAATGTTCTCTGGACAGGCGAGCCAAAGGTAGAACTTTTTGGCCTCAATGAGAAATGTTATGTTGGACAAAAACCAAACACTGTGTTCGAACAAAAGACACTCATCCCAACCGTCAAGCATGGTGGTGAGAGTGTGATGGTTGGGGCTGCTTTGCTGCCTCAGGACCTGGACGTCTTGCCATAATTGGCACAAACATGGTTTCTGCATTGTTTCAGAAGATTCTAGGGGAGAATGTCAGGCCATCCGTTTGTGAGCTGAAGCTGATGTGAAAGTGGATCATGCAGCACGACAAAGACAATACCTACAAGCAGAACTACAAAAGAATGACTGTAGAGGAAGAAATTCTGCATTTTAGAATAGCTTAGTCAACATCCGGATCTAAAACCCATTGAAATGTTGTGACAGGACCTGAAGTGAGCTGTCCATGCAAGGAAGCCCTCAAAATGTCCCTGGGTTGAAGCGATTCTGTAAGGAGGAATGGACCAAAATGCCTCAAAATCAATGTGAGAGCCTGACCAGCAGTTACAGGAAACAGTTAAAGTTATTGCTGCTCAAGGGGGCGCCACTGAATCTAAAGGTTCACATACTTTCTCACACATGGATATTTAATGTTTAATCATTTGGGGGTAAATAAATGTTGAAAAAGTATCATCTTTTAGTGTCATTTGTTTGACCATGTTATCTTTATCTATTGGGACTTTTATTAAGATTAAAATTTTTAGGTTTGAAATGTGAAAATCCTAAGGGGTTCACAAACCTTTTCTCGCCACTGAGTTTGAAGCAGGGGGGCCTGGTTCAAATCCCGGGGTCAGCTCCTTGTGACCTTGGGGGAAGTCACTTTATATCCCAAAAACAGATTGTAGGTCTATAACAATCCTATGTACAATGAATGCAGCGGACTGAGTGCTATATTGTAATTGTGAAGCGTTTGAAGTCTCATTGGGAACAATATGAAAATAAAGTTAAAACACACCACACACACACACAGTATTAAGCAACAAACCATTTCATAAACTACTGGGCAAATATACTCCCCCCCCCCCCCCCCCCCCCCCCCCCTGCACCCCCCGTCCCCCCCCCGACACATCACACAAATATAATTCCAGTGTATGATTCAACACTGCATTGCTTCCTGAATTAAGGAAGACTTCATCTTTAGTGGTAATGGTGGATGAAATCATTGGCCCGCGGCTCTAGTCATTAAACTGAACTTGTTTCTCATTACTGCCCTGTCAAATAAACGATCTCTAATGCCAGAAGTTGGACTCATCCCCACATATCACAAGGTTGGTATTGGGCTTCACAGGTTATATACGTATACCACATTTATATACTGTACGTATACCTCCTGGGAAAATGACACATTTGTTGTAGGTTGAGATGCCTTTTAGCATACCATTGTTCTTCAAGCGTATGGAAGAAACCAATGGAGGTTTTGAAGAGTTCTGACCAATATTATTTCACGCCAATGTACATCACAACCCACAACAAATCTGCATATTGTAGCAACAGCTTTTAATTTCTTAAAATTATTCTGTCGTGTAATTATTTACAATTCTCTGAAAATAGGCAATTCAGAGCAAAAACCATAAAAAATGGTTTTTTTTTTGGTTTTTTTTAAAATAGAGAAAAATCTGAATGCCCCCAAGGGCTACAGGTAAGCTGCAGAAACACGCATACATGACACGCATGTTTAGATGCGCACTCGAGGAATGCAAAATTTACCTGCCAAGCATGTTATGCTTTAGAAGAGAACGGATTAGCACAAGACGTATGAATACAGCTCACCCTGCGGCTTCTTGAAACAAACAATTGCTGCAAGGTAACAATGAATCAAGCGATTGTACAACCTGACAGTTCCCCTTCGTGCTCCTTTGGAAGGCCTGTGCATTTCTCACAAGTACGGTATGTACTTTCCATTTATAATTCCGGCTTTTAATGTGGTCGGATCCCTGTCAGGTTTGAAGTTATTGTAGGGGTTGTTTTTTTTTTTTTTTTCTTCCCCGCTAGCTCACTTGTTCAGCTTAGCAAAAGGAGCGTGTTATCATAAAATGGGAAAGGATTCAGGAATTCCAAAGGAAGCCAGTGTGAAGTGGAATCTTCAAATCAAATACCACGGGTACATTCCTAAACCGATGAATGAAAAACAGAAGCTCCGTCCAATAAGAACAGCCACTGGGGAAGAGGAGTTCTGACATTACTCAAAATACAGGTATGTTATTATAACATAATACTATATAAATATAGAATTTCTGTGCAGGTCGGTCACATTTTATTTTTTAGGTAGAAATAATGTATCCCCTATCCTTTTAAATAAAAGTTATTGGCAAAGATCGCAAACAATAAGCTTGGTCATTATTGCATACTTAACAAGGTCATTAATACAGAACAGTAACCCACAGATATAAAAACTTTGCATTGTACGGTGGATGTATCGTCGGCCACGTCTGACATTTCAAGCACGCAAGCAGCTGGCTGCCTTTCTGTCTTGCGGCTTTTTGTTATGTAATAGAGTGAATTCCTCTTCTAAAAACCCCTTTGGGGCCAGAAAGAAAATGTTCCTTCAAAGAGAATCTGGTTACAGAGATCAGCATCACAATGCGGGCATGGTAAAAACGCCAAGGTGATAAAGACCGAAATAAAGTCGTTTATCCTGAGGTCCTTGGGAATGAACGCATTTTAGTTTGTATCCCCCTTGCACTCACTAGGCGCAAACAGAAGAAAACATTCTTCAAGACTATAGTTTGTAGAGTAGTTTTGAGACCTAACAAATCGCATCTTCCAAAGTCAACACCACGGAACAGAAGATGTTGCCACTAGCTACGCGAATATAGTATCAACAAAAAAAGGACTTGTGAGCTTGTGTGTCGACTGGAGATCTATAAAAACTCTTCGCTGGTCCATTAGAAAGAAAACGAGTTTCTTTTCTGCAGGACCAATATGGCCAAGTAACTATGATAGCAACTACCTAAGGGGTCTATGAATTCCAAGAGGAGCTTTTGGGGGGCGGGGGGGAGTTATGGGTTACAGGTTTATACATCAATGGCTAACCCTACATCTACTTAGAAAACGGACATCAAATAAATGATGCTCTCCAATAAATAAACACCCACACTATGTCATCCAGTTCTCTCCAAGTACCCCAATACTTTAAGGAAATACCCACGGGCTGGTTATTTCAGTGAGTCATAAAGGGGGAAGTGAAGGCACAATACAAAACCACCAATTCAAGCATGGACTTTTTTTTTTTACATTTGTGGCCATTATATTGTCCAATATCTTTATTAAGAAGCAGCTACCAGATGTTGAACGTGTATGGATATTGTTGTCCTCATTATACAATGGAGTATGTCCATGTTTATTTAGGACTTAATAATTCATCTCTGCGATGAGTATACATCCGTAAAATGTGTTTTTTTTTTTTTTTTGCATAAGTGTTTAATAAGCCCAGGAGCGATCTCCTCGTGCCATTTAATTACTCTTAACACCAAGAGTAAATCCACTATTGAGGAAGAAGAGTATTTACAAGTTCCACATGGCAGACGTAGCAAGCATCTTGGGGGTGATAGGACAGGTGATATGTTCTCTACAGGCAAGGAACTCTGGGAAGGATGAAACTATGTACAGTAGAGATACTCTGGGTCCTTAAATCAGTGCACGGGAAAATCCCTGTGTACAGTAACCATCCAGGTACGAAGTGCTTCTTAAGGTTTTAATCTAAATTTGGGGGGCAAAGTCCACCATTTGTTTGTACTTAATCATTCTGAAAAGATTGTGCATTAACAAGTGATTATCTGTGTGCCAGTGAGGTTTGAAGTAACTCCTTCACTGCCATGTATAGACAAGCAGCTGCACAGAGGGGTTATGGTAAGTAGCCTGCAGAAAGCAATGCTCTGCGGAGCCCTTCGACCACTAATGGGTTATAAGCAATGGAATAGGGAAATTTGTTCAAATATATTCTAAACACACCACCCACACCAGATCACCCCCAAAATATGGATAAAAGGAAATTAAAATAGGTAGTTATTACAGGAATACCCCGCATTAACATACGCAATGGGACCGGAGCATGTATGTAAAGTGAAAATGTACTTAAAGTGAAGCACTACCTTTTCCCCACTTTTGATGCACGTACTGTACTGCAATTGTCATATACGTGCATAACTGATGTAAATAACGCATGTGTCACAGGCTCTATAGCCTCCCCACTTGCGCACAGCTTCGGTGCAGGTAGGGAGCCGGTATTGCTGTTCAGGACGTGCCGACAGGCGTATGCGTGAGCTGCTGTTTGCCTATTGAGCGAAATGTACTTACTCGCGAGTGTACTTAAAGTGAGTGTCCTTAAAGCGGGGTATGCCTGTATTGAGTTATGAGGGATAGGTCATGTCAAAGTAAAATGTATTCATTTCTTTGAGAAGCCAAGTAGGAATTTAGACTTGGGCCCGGGCCATGCTGCCTTTGCCCGTGCGTCCGTGACGTCACCCGCGTGAAGCGGGTGCGTTTTTCGGACATGCTAGATGTGCCATCGTGGGTGGGTGGGATGGGGGGCTTGCCTAGGAGCGTGTGACATCATGAAGCTGGTTCGCCCTCATTGGGCGAACTGCTCACGTGACCTGCCTGTTACACCAAGAAATCAGTTTCAACTGATTCAACGCGCGCCCCCTAATGCTGTCGCCCGCGCGGTCTATGGGCGCGATCAACGCCTTAAGGCATTTGATCACGCGGATGCCTCAGCGCGGTCTGTGACAGCATGGACTCAGCCTAAGGCCGCGTTCACACTGGGGACTTCGCGATGCAGCGTGTGCGCCTCTGTCTGTTTGGCGATGTTTGATCATCCCCAGCAGACGGAATGATCCAACACAAGGCGACATCCTGTGTCTCCAAACCTAGAGAAGCAGCCATCAGCCCCACAGCCAGAGAGGCAGCCTTCAGCTCGTCAGCCAGAGAGAGACAGCCTTCAGCTTCTCAGCCAGAGAGAGGCAGCCTTCAGAAACTTTACAAACGCCAAGTACCAGTAAATATATATTTCTTATTTGCAAGTCTGCACTTAAAAAAAAAAAAATTTATTATTATTTTAGAACATAAATATTTAGAAAAATGAGGCCAGAAACACTGCCACAATATTTTCATATAAAATGTCTTCAAATGAGGAGCTATGATTGGCTGCTGAAATCGACGTCGCGCTGCTGCAGCCAAAAATCACAGATTCAAAAGTCTCCCGCTAGTGCAGCAGCGCCGACGCTGTACTTTGCTGCCAATGGTAGTTTCAATACTGAATACTACCATTGGTCGCCAGGAATCTTTGTACTGACAATGTATGCAGCACTGTACATAAACTGTAAGCCCTTTCAGGACAGGGGCTCCAGGAATGTTATTCTCAATGCTTGAGGCACAGGGAGACAAAGTGACTTGCCCAAGGAGAGCTCACGTTAGGATTAGAACAGAGCTGACCTGCTTAAACGGCAGTGTCCTTACCACCCACCAGCTGTAGCGTGGCTCACGTGGCCTGGAACTATGCTAAATCTGAAGAAAAAACGTTTTTTTTTTTTTGGTTTGAGTGATTACCAATGAAATGGGTCATGGCATGTTAACCCCTGCATATTCCACGGTTTGGGAGGGGGGCGGGGGAGTCATTTGACCTTTAAGAAAATAAATGTACTAGCTTTTGTACCCGGCTCGGGGAATGTAATATTGAATACATGTCTTCGCCCCCCCCCCTACCCCCCCCGGTGGGACACCTCCCCCACCCCCCCCCCCCCCCCTGCTGCTGGATGTAGTGCGGGGTGAGATTTGTCTCTGTCTGTGTGTGTGTATATGTGTGTGTCTCCCCCCGCTGCCAGAACATGTCCCCACATGTTATCGGGTGTATAAGGATATATATCTGAGAAGCCCCCACTCCTCTGTGTGGCAGACACACACGCCATCACCTCATAGCCACTGACCATCGCCTCACAGCAAACTCCCCTGCCACCCGTAAAAGGATGTTTAATCCGGATTCGCACTACTTTCCGGTCGTATTATTTGTTTTATTACTGGGACAGGGCTCCGCTAGTCACCGCCCCGGGGACTGGCCAACGCGAACATATACACATGAAATACGTGCTGCCGTACAGGAGGGTCCTTGCTCGGTATACTCACTCTGCCCTCGAACTGCTTCTCATCCACGTCGCTCATGGCGGCTGCTGCTCTAACAATCCGGATACTCGAGGGAAGGTCAGAGTGGCGGTGGCTGCTGCTCCCGCGCGTATCCCTGTCCCTCTGTGCTTTTTCCTCTCCGTCTTTTCATCCTCCCCCCCTGTTGGTACATCTCCCCCACTGGCAGCACATTTTTCCGCCCCCCCCCCACCTCCGTTGGCACCTCTATCACTCCCCCCCCCCCCCCACACACACACACACACACAGTGTCACACACACACAGTGACACACACACAGTGTCACACACACACAGTGTCACACACACACAGTGACACAGTGACACACACACCAACGTTTTCAGCAAAAGTAGCCTCTGTCCCTCCGCTCACATGTAAGGAGAAGCAGCAGCAGCTACCCCCTCCCCCCCCCCCTCCCCGAAGTGCAGGGCTGCTAGAGCGGCTCCGAGGAGGAGAGCGGAGGGGGGAGAGGGAGGAGCAGTGAGTGCGGGCGGCCAGGCGGCCAGGCGGAACCCTGGGACTGCGGAGCCCGGTTGAGAATCACTACACATGAAACACAGAGCTCCGTTCCCGGAAAGGACACGCCCCTTCCCTTAGTAGCCACGCCCCCTGCTTTTACTGCTGTCCAGCCGAGTGAAACTTAGAATGTCCATAACTTGGGAGGTGAGTGACATTGGAAGCTCAAAATAGTTGCGTTGACCTACAAATCCACAGCAGAATGTACAGTGAAAGTTTTGTGGTGCTAAGTGGTGCCGTTTGTGAGATTTGGATGCTTCTGACATACAAACGAACGGAAAACGAAATCCAACTTAGAATTATACTATAGATATGCAACCAAATGTCCACAGTAACCAAGTCACAGCTCAGAGGTGCAGAAGAGATGAACGAGTTCCCACAATGTAGGTGCATGTCCTGCTATAAGAGTCTTATCTCTGAGCCAAGGAGTTCAAAAACCACTATTAAAACAACAACCCAGACCACCCCATGTCCAGCACCCAAGGCAAATACAGATCAGAAACATCTTACCTCCAGAATTTCATCCAAATCCTTCTTGGTCAGGCAGGTGTGTTTCTTGAGGATTTGGTCTTTGTTGATTTTATACAGTGCAGTTGCCTGTTCCCAGTTGGGTTCCTCCAGCACTTGAAAAATTGCCGCCCCAATGGACAGGTAGAATATAATTCCAGATGTCAGGAGGGGACCCTTGTCTGCCATTCTAGCAGATATTTTAGTTTATTTCTGCACCCCCTTTCAGATATTTAAAAGAAAATTGCATGGGAAGGAACTAAAAAGTGCCTAAAAGTTTCCGTTGGAGGGGTAAACAAAGCCCCTTCTCCTCCCTCTGGATCTCTCAATGCTACTTTCGCCTTGCCCTCTGACAAGAAGACGCCAGAGGAATCTCTGATGCACTAATGGCACTGATATCTGATATCATGTTTTGTTTGGTCTTGGAAGAAAGTGCAAAGAACAAGCAGCGAAAGGACTTTGCACCAGTGGAGGGAAGAACGTTTAAGGGCTGCCCACACCAACAAGGGTTCTGGAACCCAAGCAGAATGCTAAAGGAGACGTGAACAAGGGGTTTCCATATGAACAGATTATCAGGCTCTACTACGTTTGATTTAAATGTTTGCAATTTTAAAATTTCTTTTTGTTCTTATTGATATCTGTGTTTTTTTATAAGCACTGACCAGCTGTGTCCACCATACAGATTTGTAGAACCTAGGAAGACATTACACCCTAGAAGACAGAAGGGAAAGTGGCGATACGATAAAGGGTGTCAGTTATTAAGGGTACATGGCTGCAAAACGGGCATTCAATACTTTTTTTGTCCCAATTTTGCTGCCTGAAAACATTTTGCAAAACTATCCCTCATACCCTGTGGATATCAATAAACATCGTTTGAAAGCCCCTTGAGGTTCTGCCCTACAGAGAGATACAGACTGAAGAGAAATTAGAAAAAGGATCAAAAAGGGAAAATAGCAGAAGGTGAAAGGAACAGCCTTCAACAGCCGGACAAACATTACTTTAGAACAGCTGCTAAAATGTACAACTTGTAAAACCTCCCACTCTGTGAATGGCAATTTTACATTAAGGTTAACAAAAGAATTATCTGCAACACAGCAACTTCAAACCATTGTCTCGGAATCGTTCCTCAGCCCTGCACCATTCGTTTGATAATCCCGGAGGAGATCATTAATACACTGTCCCAGACGCAATGCAGCTCTGGTTAATAATTACAATTCAGCCTTGAATGCCCTCACCTGTTCTGATAAAAAGGGACTGATTAAATATTTTCACTTGCAAAGAATAGCTTAGTTGGCTAAACAGTAAACAGGAACTCATCTTACAAACTTAGCCGAACAACAGGGAGGGGGGCGGGGGGGAAACAAACACTAAGTGCCTTATTGCCCTAAGTGCCCCTCTCTCCCACCACAGCGCTGACCCTGTGAAACCAACTCAACTGTGGTAACTAACACAGATCAAGAAGCTTTCTAAAAGTGCGACAATACACTCAACAAGAGAACTTGGAGTAATGAGGCTCAAGCCTCGGCATCCAATGTCACCACTGACAGATTGAATCTGTCAGAACAGAACCTCCCCTTTCTCCCCAAGCTTCAAGGACCACAACTTGATTGTACACTCTGTGGGCGAGCGACACCTACATTGTTACGCTGGGTACAGCTCGGTCATGTTTGCGAGAGTACTAGTCACAAACGTACATGTTTGCCAGAGTACTAGTCAGAAACGTACATGTTTGCCAGAGTACTAGTCACAAACGTACATGTTTGCCAGAGTACTAGTCACAAACGTACATGTTTGCCAGAGTACTAGTCACAAACGTACATGTTTGCCAGAGAACTAGTCACAAACTTATTGAATTTTACCATTTAAACGTCACCGTTACTTTGCATGGTCTGTACTAATGTTTGGTCATTATAAAATTATCCCAGGGCATAATCCTATCTTGGAGAAATTTGGAAGCAAAAGACCAGGTATCACGTCTTCCCCAATGAAGTCAATAACCTAACGCAGGGGTACTCAACTCCAGTCCTCAAGCTCAATCGAAGTCTACACCTGTGCTGAAGCTGGGATATCCTTAACACCTTGCCTTGTTTTTGGCGGGGGGGTTCTCGAGAACCCCTGACCTCATGTCGTCTGATCTTTCCGTTAAGAACCTTCACATTTCATTGTAGATGTGTAATATTTGCTACGCTGTTCTAACAAAAGATAAAAAGGCCCAATGCTGCATCCAACGTGACCAAATACACAGTTAAATACTTCAATGTTAGTATTCTTATGAGTAAGGGTCATTTAGTTAAACCCTTTGGCCAAAGCGTTGTAATCCTGCAGCCACTTCACGGCACGACCAGGATGCAGGTCCTAAATCTGCTTTACTGGATCGGACATTATGAAACAAGTAATCCTGGCAGTTTTCACCTCCTTACTACTCCAAATCACGCTGCACACAGGGACTTTACACCAACGGCCTCATTTAAATGAATCGTTAGAAAGTGCAGGTCCCACGTAGGAATCCTAGTGAACTAGATCTATTTTAAAACCCTTATAACTGATTGGCTGGCGAAGCCAGAAAAGAAAAGGTTTTAAAACAGAATACAAATAAAACTGAAGCCTGTGCACATTAACTAAAGATAAAGTGCACTAAAGGAGGAGGTGTAATTGAAAAGAAACCAGATGGGGGGGGGGGGGGGGGTACCGAGCAGAGCACCCCGCTTAAGGCCCACTGGGAGGTAAATGCTAGAGGCGGTGATGTTTCATCTCTTAAATCTTTATTGATTATTCCCATCAAAAGTATTTTAGTCATCACATGCAGTGGGGACTCAGGAAAAAACAGAAAAAAATTGTGATAATTATAATAAAAAAAATCCAGAGCTCTGTGCACAATTCTGCACACACACACGCCGTTTCCCCCGAACAAAATACAAGTCTAATTTAAATGCCTGAGGCGGGGAGATCAGGTGACTTTCCCAAGATCACAAGAGCAGCCGCACTGGGATTTGAACAAAATCGTAGGCGGTCGTCTTCCGACGACCAAGTAACTCCATCTGCGCCCAAACTTGTTTGCCCTAACCCAATAACACAATCAGATGATTTGCATGTGGGGCAGAACCAGGTAAGTAAACGGGATACGCGGCAAAAAAAAGAGAAAGAAAGCTGGTTCCGCGGTGAACAAATATTTGCTGGCTAAAGTTTAAAAAAAATGGTTTGAAAATAAAAGGTGCTCATACTCCAATTTGAACGTAATAAACATTTTCATTGCAATACAAAAAGCACACCGCATAAAATTGGTAGAGTGGGAACCTGCAGACCGGGTTTAACCTTGACGTGGTTGCAGGGTTAACATATTTTGGCCAAAAGGATCAACTAAATGGCCCATACTGATGAGAAGAAAATGTGGAAGTGAACTGAAGCAATGGGTCCTAGTTGAAGTGCATTGGGACGGCTTTGTTTACTGCTGCGGGCCATTGCTATTAGTGCCCTGTGGTCTTACATCACAATGCTGCAGATTGTTCCGGAGCTCATGTATTCAGCCACATACTTCGGCAGAAAGACCTCATGGAAACACGGCCAGTTCAAGACCATCAGCTGCTTTGCTCCTTGCTACGCAATGTGCAGCTTATCTGCAGATGTTCCTTCCTCACATGCCAATAAACAAATGTTATGGGGTTTTTTTTTTTTGTTTCTCCCCCCCCCTTCCTCTTCACTCACAGCTGCAAATTCTTTGGCAAATTTGCCGGAGATAGGAAAACTCGACACTAAAGACTATGCAACCCGGGGAGAGAGCGGCTCCTGTGATAACGCGAAGATTAAATACAGAAGACAATTGTTCTGCTCGCCTTAAACTTGGTTCAACAGATGTCAAAAATCCTTCTGGAAAATAACGGCAGCAGATAGAAAAGTACAGAAGGCAGAGCAGCAAGTGAACTCGTCAGGCGATATTTATTTTTAATTACAAGGAAATTTGCAGTAAAAGCAACTGATTAATAGAGGGAAGACGTCAGAATATCCTTACTTGCAAGAGGGAAAAAGGTGGTTATTTATTATCCCATTAAATGGCATTATGCGTAGAGACGGGCAAAAAAAAAAACTGTCAAAAAGCGTTGGACGGAATTTCCTGGGCTTTCCACTCGAACTCCGTTCCGGGGTGTAAAACCCGTAGACGGATTGTTCCGGTTTCAATCCGTGCGGATGAATCCAAAACCGCTGGTGGATACAAATCTGCCATGTGGATCGTCAGTGATAAGAAATAAAAAAAATCCGAAAAGACGAATCACACTTTGAGACCGATTTGCGGATTTCCGCCAACCAAAAGAAAAAAAAATGGCCAATCCGGGGCGGATCCAAATCCACAAAAAAATTTCGCCCATCTCTAAGGGTTATACCAGCGGTGCGCAAACTGGGGGTCGCAAGAATCTTTTGGGGAGGGAGGGGGGGTGGGGGGGAAGACCAGCTCACTTACCCGGCTTCCGTGTCCACTCGTCTACATGACAACGCAGCGTCAAATGACGCCGCGGGACCCCGTTGTGTCATTTGACACCCGATGCCATAGAGACGCGGTGTCAAATGACGCGGTTGGTCACGTGACATATGTCACATGACCCTGAAGCGTAATTTGATGCTGCAGGGGGGTGCAGCGCAAGTTTGCGCACCCCTGGGTTATACTATGCAGTGCCACGCATACAGAAGAAGGACTCTGATATTCTAGGGTCATTTGTTGTTGAAAAACAAAAATGAAGGTGTTGCACATGGCATTTGCATGAAGTTATAGAAGGTTCAATACGCTCTGCGCTGAGGGATTTTTTTTTATTGTGTTCCTCACATTTCTTTAAGCACTTGAAAAAAAAATGGTAAAAATTACACACTTTTATTCGCACCAAAGCAATGCTATGCTCTAGGGGGGCTCAACTCCAGTCCCAAGCACCCCTCCCCCCCCCCCCCAACAGGCCAGGTTTTCAGGATATCCCAGCTTCAGCACAGGTGGCTCAATCAGTCCCTGCTCAGCACAGGTGGCTCAGAGGTCCAGTCGAAGACTGAGATTGAGCCAAATTTGCTGAAGCTGGGATATCTGTAAAACCTGACCTGTTGGGGAGGGGGGGGAGGGAGGGGTAGTAGAGCATCTCATCTGCGGCAGCTGGAATCCGGAGAGAACTGCTTGCACTAACACAGAAAGAAACAGAGAGCGCTAGTAATTACTGCCATGCTTTATAACAACACAGCGTGGCAATAATGTAATTACTGTTTTGTGCTCTGATTTCTGTACTATACGTTTCCCGCCCATAGAAAAAGCTGCAGTTCAAGCAATTTCCTACGTGATTTTTTTTTTTTAAATAAATGATTTCTGTGCTACGAGAAAATACTTGTAGCATTAAAAAAAATAAAAATGTGTATAGACATATTTAATGTATTATAAAAGGTAACAGGCATTTTTGTTCCAAAAGCAACCAAATACAAAGTCACACCCCCTTCCCCTTCTGAAACTGCATCACCTTTTTGAGCTCCGCCCTCTCTCTAGCAGTGAACCAATTGAATCTAGTGCCTGCCTGGTCACATGATCTTCCTCACAGAACTTTGGCTGTCAGTGCAGCAGATTACCCAAAATGCATTTAGTGAACACCGAGCTGAATCTTCGCTGATCGATCACACGAGAACGGATCGATCGGCAGCTTAGCAGTGTGTGGATTGTATTGATGCACATATTGAATTAACTTTTAGTTTTTTTTTTTTAAACGACAGCTTGAGCTGCAGCTTTACGTGCTGATTTTGTTCCTACATTGCCTATTATTCCCTCTAGAGTGTAAGCTCACACGAGCCGGGCCCTCGCTCCATTTTCTATCGGTTAGCACCGAATATGTTGGAGTGTTACAAAAAAACAATAATAATATGTTAAAATGGGGATCACTTTCATACATGGTGTGTGGGATGTGGGGTGTGGGATGATCTGATAGACTGTTCAAAGAAACAGTGAGAAGATGAATGTTGAAAGGAAGGAACTGAACAGAAGGTGGACTACCCATGTCCAGACAGCCTTGGGAAACCTCTACCGATCCATGCTGGGTCAGGGCATTCCTAGAGCTGCACTGCACATATTACCGATCCATGCCGGTCAGGGCGTTCCTAGAGCTGCACTGCACATATTACCGATCCATGCCGGTCAGGGCGTTCCTAGAGCTGCACTGCACATATTACTGCTCCATGCCGGGTCAGGGCGTTCCTAGAGCTGCACTGCACATATTACCGATCCATGCCGGGTCAGGGCGTTCCTAGAGCTGCCCTGCACATATTACCGATCCATGCCGGGTTAGGGCGTTCCTAGAGCTGCCCTGCACATATTACCGATCCATGCCGGTCAGGGTGTTCCTAGAGCTGCCCTGCACATATTACCGATCCATGCCGGGTCAGAGCGTTCCTAGAGCTGCACTGCACATATTTGCGCTCCAGGACCTCACAGTTTTAGGGCTATTCGGATTATTAACTACTTGTGTCAGGAGCATTATTATTGCATCTCAATCTGCCAAGTTTACAGCTCAATGACTGATTTCTCTCTCCCCCCCCCCCCCCCCCCATTGCAGTATACACTTGTATGAACTCAAAGCCATACAGGTCAACGCATGCCAAACCGGCTGTGTGACCGACATCTCTCTTTGGGAGAGATTCAACAGGCGATGAGGTGGGTATCGCACCCCAATTTGTCATTAACAGCTATTCAAGTCAATGGTGGTTAACGCCGGGTTGGGGTGTGATATCTTGCATCGGCACTGCGAATCCTAGCCTTAGTAACAATAGGGAAAGATACAAACAACACATCAGCAAACGAGAATACAAATCCAGAAGTGTTTCAATGTCATATAAGAGGCCTGGAGTCCGTTGGCAGGAATACACATTTCACCAGAGACCCAATGAAATTCTAGGCCCATATAAGCTACAAAATGTTTCAGACCACTTTCTCTGCTCCATAATAAACCAATAAACCATCCTATTGGTGAAGCAGCCTAACAATTTATTAGTTACGTTCATTCGTTTCTATAAACTTTGTAAAAATAAAATAAAAAATAATAATAAAAAAATAAATAAATAATTATATATATATATATTACTGTGTGTGTAAATATAATTGTCAAGTGCCATTTTACGATTCATTTCCATGGAAAATCTTTAACCGGAAGCGTTCTAGATGGTAATTTATTAGTTAAGCAACATGGCACCATAGTTGACAGACACTAGGCTACAACATAAGTGTTATAGGTGAAATACTGCACACATTGGATAAACAAGGCAGTACAAGAACTAAACAAGGCAAGGCTTACAGTAAATAAATTGAAACCAAGTAAGAGATTCCCTGCCCCAAAGAGCTCATAGTCTAAGCAGTATAAGAAGATATAAATAGGTACAGTAGGATTTGTGCAAATGCTATAAAATCCAAGTAAAATATATTATTATATATAGTATAATATGACAACAAAAAAAACAATGTAGAATGGAGTTGGGATGAGGAGCACTTCGATTGGTGGCAATACATTGAAAGTCTTCAGTTTGGGGGGGGGGGGGTGGATTATTAGGTGAGTTTAGGATGAAGTGGTTACCTAGTGAACAGACGTTTGTAGTGAGTTCCAGAGGATGGAAATGCAAGAATTAATGATCTCAGACAGGACAGCTGTAGAAATAGGGGGACTAGAGAGAGTATGCATGACGGGACACCGTGAGAGGAGCAGTAGGGTGTGGAAAGAGTTCTTGTGTAGTGCCTTGGATAAGAATATCGCAGAATACAGGGGATTTAGTGGGCAGCCAGCCAAGGGATTTGAGGATGGATGGGGCCCATTGCGGCGAGGTTAGGAAGAGTTAACGATTATTCTAGAATAGATTAAAACGGGGGAGACACGAGATGCAGGTTAGCTGTAGGCAATGTCTACGTATTACAGCAGTGCGAGATCTTCATTAATCTATGGCTGGGAAACAAACATCTCGATTTTGTGTTCTACATGTCATTTGCTGCACTTGGCATGAAACAGCAAGGGTTGAGAACGCTGAAGGAAAAAGAACATTTCCTGGGAATTGGGCCTGTGTGCCAAGGGAGCCTTTGCGTTCGTGACATTATCTCGTTAGAAATAAGTTAACGGCAGATATAATCTCCGTTTTTTCCCCGCCTCATTCCCAGTGTTTCGAAATGTAGCCAAACACAGGATTCCAACGCACCGACCTCGTAGTTAAAAAGTGTAATGAAAAGTAATGGAATAAAACTTAGTCCCTGCCCTGTCAAGGAAACAAAAATATAGCAATAAAAATATAAATAAAAATAAAAAACACAAAGTAGTGGTACTTTATTTAAAAAGTTCTCTGCAATGCGTTGCAGACGAGGCTGAAAAATAAGGCGTTTAAAGAATCGAATCACATGTATTGGCTCGTGTCAATAAAAACACCAATTAGGATCACAACCATGAAAGCTTTTTAATTCGTGTGATCCGTTCGGAAACTGACGTCCACCCACTGCAAGACGAAGTCCATTGACATGTTGACCCAGGTTTTGAAATGGGACAAGACAGATCCCCAGAATCCCATTAGGCACCAACCTGAACCCATGACAGTACGGGTCAATGGAGTGCAATCTTTTTAACAGAAGCTTTAAAAATCCAATACATTTTTTCCTTGTATAATGCGGACAATGTCCACAGCGCTGGACATAGAATTCATACAGACACAGTCCATGTTCTGTAGAAATTACGATCTATGTTTTTGGTGCCGGGGGCTCTGGGAGATAAGGTGACTTGCCCAAGGTCACAAGGAGCCGACATCGGGAATTGAACCAGGCTCCCCTGATTGAAACATAACTGAGCCGCTCCCTCAGCCATGATATTATATGCCACAATACACGTTAGAATCGGGGTGCCCATGAAGATATATGGGGTCATACACAAGAGAAACATTTAGTTAGCAGAAGAATAATAAAAGACACGCAGAGAGATCCATGATTACACGGATCACGTTACTGAATTCTGAGAATATGAAAATCACGTGTACTACGTACCAATTTAGGATGTACCACGAATGAGCGCTCATTTTCTTTCAATGACATCACAGAACTAAGAGAAATGGCTAGAAATAAAGGGTAATAAAAACCCTAATTTGATGGGGGGGTGAAGAGTCTCCCCTCCCACGACTCATAGTGCTATCTGGCACTGAAGTTGTTAAATAGTGGAATCACAATAAGTAATGGGATCTGTACTAGGGAGTCTGAGAACTCACTTTTCAGGCACCCAAGATAATAGCTGCACAGGGAATGAGAGCGGATCCCTGGAGCAGGGGTGCGCAAAGTGGGGGGCGGGAGAATTTCATGGGGGGGGGGGGCGTGGCAGCTACAGGAGGTCCCGCACTCTCCCCCAAGGCATTTAAATTAAATGCAGGACGGGCCGCGCGAGGCCTCTGCAGCTTCTCCTACCTGATTGTAGGCGACGCGTCGCCATGGTAGCCAGCGTCAAATGACGTTGCGTGGTCACGTGACATCGCGTTGCCATGGCAACGTGACGTCACATGACCCTGCTACGTCATTTGACGCCGGAGCCGAGGTGGAGAGAGGGGGAGGGGGGCGCAAGCTGGGAGGTAGGCAGGCGGGGGGGCGCGCAGGTTAAAAACTTTGCACAACCCTACCCTAGAGTACATAACCAATACCCGCACTACAGATGACTAACAATTAATACGCAACAGTGGAAAACACGCTCCTCCTCACTGCCGTTTTTGCTGCCGTCAGCATAACATCGATATAGTTTATTTTTAGCACTAACTTAGAGATGCTGTATGAAGGACTCTTGTTATATTACTGCACAGTCATTATGATACGCTGCGAGGGACATTCTTTCTGTGCAGTGTCCACATGGTGACTCCTGCTGATTATTCTCATTTGCTCTACTCCCGGGGTGCATGGGAAATGGCTCTGTGTCGCCTGGTGGATCAGAGCAGGAGTGCGCAACTCCAGCCCTCAAGACCACACCCCCCCCCCCCCTAACCCCAAATCAGTTTTTAAGCTTCAGCAAAGGTGGCTCAATCAGTGGCTCAGGGCCGTTGTATAGTGGCGGGGCGTGCTACGCCGTGCGCGCACACGGCAGTTATAGATGGCTGAGGTCAGCCAGCCCTTCTATACAAGGGCCGCGCACACGCACGGCAGGGAGCGGGGAGCCGACAGACAGCGGCGAAGACGGGGAAAAGATGATTTCGCGCCGCTACCGGCGCTCAAATGATATGTGTGTGTGTATGCGTGGATGTGTGTGTGTATGTGTGTGTATGTATGTATGTATGTGTGTGTCTCAATGATTGCACAAATAAAATTAAAAAAAATATTAACTTTTTTTTTTCTTAAAAAAAAAAAAAAAATCTTATTTGTGACTTTCTTCACTCACACAACCCATGCACACCCACATATATAGACACACACACACACACACACACTGCAGCTCCCGGCTCTATAACAGGGAAAAGCATGCGGCACGTGCACACGCGTTCGCATAGGCACGCACGGCCGCATGCAGTATAGAACGGGCCTCAGTCCTCAAGGATTTCAGGATATCTCTGCTTCACTTTTTGAACCACCTGTCCTGAAGCTGGGATATCCTTAAAACCTGACCTGTTGGGAGGTTTTGAGGACTGGAGTAATCCACCAGGCAACCTAGAGCCATGTCCCATGCACACTACGACGGACCTGATCTATGACCCCCTCAGGGTGCCGCCTCTGCTGCGACTCTGGTGTTCCAATAGTCTGAAGTAAAGACAGCTGGACAAGACACCCAGAGCACAGGGCAGGGTGGGGGGCACGGGGAGGACCCTCTGATCTGTCTTTTCCTCCCTAATGTTAACCCAGTCCACGCTGGCTTCATAAACAGGAGCAGTGGGGGAGAAGGATGGTGCGGATAATCCTAGGGCCGCCTTTCCTGCAACTCGCGTTATCTCTAAGAGAGTCTGAGGTGAAGAAGTGAACCCAAGTGAAATAAGGGTGTGTGGGTGTGTGTCTACACACCTACTGTGTACACCGTGTCAATAGTTTAATTGTTGATTATACACGGTTTGCAATGCCTCTTGTAACATTTTATTTGCTTTATTTTAGAACAGTGACTGACAGTTATTCGTCCCCAACAACAAAGCAAGTCCCCCACTTACTGCCATGGGACGCCTGGAACGGCAGCAAAACGCTGTCTGGGACATTGTCATGGCTGCTGTGCTGCAACCTAATGGATGCGACTCTCCGTCGCTCGCTAAGGTAAGTAAACCCCATAAACTAAAACTCCCTACCCTAAGCCCTTACCTCAAAACCCAGTACAGTACCCTAAAACATCCTACCCCATTGCCCTTACCCTAAAAAAACCCAAGCGTTTACCCTAAAATCCACTACCCCAAGCCCTTACCCTTAAATCCACTTCCCTACAAACTCCTACCCTAAAAAAACCCTACCCCAACCGCTAAAACCCCTTAAATTAACCCCCTACCCAGTAATAAAATGTAGCTTAGAAGTGTCCGGGATTCCAGCGGCGGCAGAGGGTCCGTCTGTGGCGGCGACCATTTGGACGCGGCCAAATGTCCCAATAAATATTATTAAAATATTATTAAAATATATATATATCATAATTAGAACAATACTTATAACAGATGAAATGGAAACCAACAGCAGATCATAGTCGGGGGGCGGGGGGGTAAATCAGCTTAACGACATGGTGTGAAATAGGAGAAATAAGGAGCCAAGAAGGAACCTATAACCAGATCCAGACAATGAGATCTGGGACAAAGCAGAGCTCCGGTACAGAGCAGATATGGATAGGATTAGCCTCAGGACAATAGGAGATATGCGGCCCATCCAACTTTTCACAGAATCAATGACTGTTCAACTTACTACACCATCTTATTGCACAGATTCTTATACCTTGCAGACACCAAACAATCCGGGAAACAATGAGAAGTAACAATGACTTTGTGTATCTCACACAGACAAAGCCAACTCCTACTGAGTCACATCGGCTCTTTCATCTACTCGTATGACCCAAACATTTAAAGTAACAAAACACACGTAACATGTAGTAACTGGTTTGTGTATTTATGTTGGGGCGAGCTGTGCTTAATTGCGCAGTGCTGTATACAATTACAGACCTCAGCTAAACTAAATATTAATGCACCTGCCAGCCTGTGGGTTTAAAGTTGTATTTATGATCAGCAGTAAACATTATGAGATTACATGTAAGAAAAGCAACACTGCAACGTTTAAACGTCTCTCAGCGGAGAAATAATCCGGATATTTAGCAACTTGCATTACACACCCCGTGAGATTCAGCCACTTGTATTACACACCCCGTGAGATTCAGCCACTTGCATTACCACACCCCCGTGAGATCGCGCATTGCAATACACCACCCGTGAATTCAGCCACTTGTATTACACACCCCGTGAGATTCAGCCACTTGCATTACAACACCCGTGAGATTCAGCACTTGCATACACACCCCGTGAGATTCGCCACTTGTATTACACACCCGTGAGATTCAGCAACTTGCATACACACCGTGAGATTCAGCCACTTGTAGACACAACACCGTGAGATCAGCCACTTGCATTACACACCCCGTGGAGATTCAGCACACTTGATTCACACAACACACTGAGATTCAGCCACTTGCTACAAACCCCGTGAGATTCAGCCACTTGCATTACAACACCCGTGAATTCAGCCACTTGATACACACCGTGAGATTTCAGTCACAGTGCATTACACACCCCGTGAGATTCAGCCACTTGCATTACACACCCGTGAGATTCGCACGTGCATTTAACACCCGTGAGATTCCAGCCACTTGCATACACACACCAGTGAGAGTTCAGCCACTGCATTACACACCCCGTGAGATTCAGCCACTTGCATTACAACACACCGTGAGATTCAGTCCACGCATTACCAAACCCGCTGAGATTCAGCACTTGATTACAACCCGTGAGATTCAGTACATTTGCACACAACCAGTGAGATGCAGCCACTTGACATTACACACCCCGTGTGAGATTCGCCCACTGCATTACACACACACGTGAGATTCAGCCACTTGCATACACACACACACGTGAGATTCAGCCACTGTGATTATACACCGTTGAGATTAGCCATTGCACCACACACACGTGAGATTCAGCCACTTGATTACCACACTCCGTGAGATTCAGACTTCATTACACACCCCGTGAGATGCAGCCACTTGCATTACAACCCCGTGAGATTCAGCCACTTGCATACACACCCCGTGAGATTCGTCACTGCATTACACACCCCGTGAGATTCAGCCACTTGCATTACACACCCCGTGAGATTCAGACACTTGCATTACAACCCGTGAGATTCAGCACCTGTATTCACACACGTGAGATTCAGCCACTTGCATTACACACCCGTGAGATTCAGCCACTTGATTAACAAACACCGTGAGATTCAGCCACTTGCATTACACACCCCGTGGATTCAGCCACTTGCATTACACACCCCGTGAGATTCAGCCCTTGCATTACACACACCGTGCGATTCAGTCCACTTGTGTACACACTCCCGTGAGATTCAGCCACTTGCATTACACACCCCGTGGGATTCAGCCACTTTATACACACCCCGTGAGATTCAGACTTGCATTAAACACACGTGGAGATTCAGCCACTTGCATACAAACCCCGTGATATCAGCCACTTGGACATTACACCCAGTGAGAAGTGCAGCATGGAATTACACACCCCGTGAGATTCAGCCACTTGCATTACACACCCCGTGAGATTCAGCCACTTGCATTACACACACCCCGTGATATTCAGCCACTTGCATTACACACACCGTGAGATTCAGCCACTTGCATTACACACACCCCGTGAGATTCAGCCACTTGCATTACACACCCCGTGAGATTCAGCCACTTGCATTACACACCCCGTGAGATTCAGCCACTTGCATTACACACACACCGTGAGATTCAGCCACTTGCATTACACACCCCGTGAGATTCAGCCACTTGCATTACACACACCGTGAGATTCAGCCACTTGCATTACACACACACCGTGAGATTCAGCCACTTGCATTACACACCCCGTGAGATTCAGCCACTTGCATTACACACCCCGTGAGATTCAGCCACTTGCATTACACACCCCGGGAGATTCAGCCACTTGCATTACACACCCCGTGAGATTCAGCCACTTGCATTACACACACCGTGAGATTCAGCCACTTGCATTACAGACTGCTGCATAGCATATTAACAAGGAGTGAGAGATTGATGTTGGAAACTAGTTTCTGAAATACGTGGCTGTACAGGCATACCCCGCATTAACATACGCAATGGGACCGGAGCATGTATGTAAAGCGAAAATGTACTTAAAGTGAAGCAGTACCTTTTTTCCACTTATCGATGCATGTACTGTACTGCAATCGTCATATACGGGCATAACTGATGTAAATAACGCATTTGTAACAGGCTCTATAGTCTCCCCGCTTGCACACAGCTTCGGTACAGGTAGGGAGTCGGTATTGCTGTTCAGGAGGTGCTGACAGGCGCATGCGTGAGCTGCCGTTTGCCTATTGGGCGAGATGTACTTACTCGCGAGTGTACTTAAAGTGAGTGTACTTAAAGCGGGGTATGCCTGTATAATGTATCCACTTACTAGCAAAGTAATTTTTTTGGGGGGGCCTGGGTGAAAGAGGAAAAGGAAGGGGCGACGAGAAAGTGGGATCAGGGAGACAGAAGGAGAAGGGAGGAAGGGAGCAGTAAAGACAGAAACTAGCAGAGCTAGCTAAGCAAAGATGAAGACAACACAACAGTTTGGTAAAATAACACATATCCACCCAAAAGCACCATCATCCATCTATGCAGTCGGACAATACAGCTATTAAAATGCTGTCCTTCCACCAAACAACTGAGATCTAAAACGTACTCGCTATCCTTTCAATTATGGTTTTGGAAGCCTTTTTTGATTAAACAGTGCAGGCCACAGATGCACTGCTGCTATAATAGAAAGTTGAGCAGTCAGGACGTGCTGGTGCTAACTCCTGTAATGATATAAAGAATCCTTAAACCGAATAATAACACAAAGGCTGTGGAATTTCTTTCACTGGATCGCGTAGCATCCAGCGTTCAGACGTGGGAAGACAGCTGTTTGCCTGAACAGCTGTTGGAAGGTTTTAAATGCAGATGGCAAAGTGTTGTCACGTGTGCCTGCTGCTTGGGGTTTAGTGCTGTCCTATTACATGGTACTCAATCCCAAGCCACCCTGATGGTAAGTGTACACATTCTTCCAGGGACCAGCACATTGCAGACCAAGGATCACCGATAGTTTGCGCACCATTGGTTTGGCACCGCTAACGTGACAGTATTTGATCCTGCAGTAGAGATGTACTACAGGAGCTTAGCTGTTCCATAATAAAGTTGCTATCAAATTTGTAACATGAAAATAAACATTTCAGGCCTGCTAAAGTAGACAGCAATGTGACTCCACTGATGCACCATGAGCATCACTCTAGCCAGCTACAGCCCCTGTTGTCTGTCAGTGTGTGTGACACACACACACACACACGTCTCACCACCGACTAGCCCAGCCCCTCTGTCTCCTGCTCTCCGATGCAGCCGCTCTACGCACAGGCACACAGGCACTCACTAAGGCCTCGTTCAGGGTGCTGGCTTCGGAGGGAGGGCGTGCTGACGTGCTTGCTGCAGTGAGAAACAAAGTATTCAATTTGAATACTTGTTTTCAAGGTAGCTACTGCCCTGCCTCCGAAGCCAGGCGTTGCCGCTGACGACAGCTCAGTAAACGAAAATTTCGTTTCTTGGAGCTGAAGCCGCGTCACAGGGACCAAGGCAGCCAATGAAATCATTCTTCAGAATGATTTCATGGCTGCAGCTTGGATACTTTAACCCTGCAGCCTGTAGCCCCGCCCCCTCCCCAACGCTGAAAAGGCAGCTGGGGGATAATCACATGTCGCCAGCAAACTCCCAGCACTGCCTCCCGCACGCCCCCCCTCCGAGTCCTCAGCTGCCTCCCTGAACGAGCCCTAAAACACACACACACACCCCTCCGCTCTGTTCCGACTGGCTCCGCCCCTTGACTAGCTCTGCCCGCAGAACGCTGTTTAGCCCCACCCACAATTCTCAGGCGGACAATTCTTTCCCCTCCCTCCCTCACTGAGCGGCGGTGACTTGACCTGTCAAATCAGGACAACCTTCACTGCACACAGCCCAGGCGGGTTATTTTAGGCGCCCGAGATCTTTCCATCATTGGGTATTTCTCTTCTATATAAAGAGGAAAATCCAAATTCTTTAAAAAAAAACGACTGATTTGTATCATTTTAACTTCTACCAAACCAAGGATAACATGTCTCATCAAAACAGCCACATACTAAAGGTTTGAGCTCTCCGAGTTACTCAGAAAGCGGGGCTTGTGGTAGACATAGTAACGAATATCAGAGAAAGTACAATACATGCTGCATTCATTAAGGGCTCGTATCTATATAAGGAAAAAGGCCACAGCAGATCCAAAATTGGGCAGCGATTCTGGCACTTTGCAGAAGATTCACGGTGGTATTAACATTATTTACCATGTGCCAACGCACAATGGGGATGCGGATACAATAAAACAATTACAACATTAACAATAGCCGACGAGGGCCCTGCGGCAACGAGATTATAGTAAGTGGCCGTGTGCGCCAAAATACAAAAAAGGCCACTGGAGGATTTAACAAAATCAAGTGTTTAATAAGGATGAAAGATGATAATAAATGAAAATACAATTTATAGACTATGGGGGGGTTGCGGGGGGGGGGGGGGGATGTGCTGTGTGTTCAGCCCAAACGTTAGATTGCGTATTTAGATCCAACACGAGTTTGTCGTGTTTCCAGCTCATTCATTTACCAAACAATGGCTGCACTGTTCCTGAAATGTAGGAGGCGTGTATTTTTTATTATTAAAAGAGAGTTACAAATTGTATTTAGAACTGCTAGAAAAGTGAATAACGATTTCCTTTTCCCCCCCAGGTAAGAGGCAGCGGGAGTCTGCGCCCGGCGAGGAGAGCGCCCGGACAAAGCTTCCATTGAGGAGTCGGAACTCGTCGCCGGAGAAACACATTCCAAGTGCGGCAAGTGGTGAACCGATGCCGACTCGCTTCCAGAATAAAGCGTTGGCTTCCTTTTCCCCCATTGTGTGCGCGTGTACTAAGAGCGATATGATGACAGAGGGGGGGGGGGGGCGGCTTTGAAAAATGGTGTTTAACTGAAGCCCTTGTGGATTGCCAGCGCCATTTCCATACCGTGCAAATCCTTGTACAGTACTGCTTTTCTGCAGCTCCTTTGCTCTCTGGGGGTTAAGCAGAACATTGCAATCATCATACTAGGGATTATCAAACTTTTCTAGCACCCGTCACAGTTTGTTCCCACCCCCCACCCATTTTTCGGTTATTTAATAAAATAAGTCTATTTGCACACAATCGCAATGTAGTCTTTAGAAAAATGCAAAATCGCGCTTAAACATTTATTTGCTTCTTGTGTAAAAAGAAATTCTGTTTCTCTTCCCGTTCGTTTTATTTTAGACTTATCTGGAAACGACAGGTCTTGCCCAGGATCTTTATAAACTAATTAGGCTGTTCTCCTCAAATCACACCAGACAACAAAAAGGGGAAAAAAAAGTGTATACACTGTCATCAACATCCCTGAAGACAGAAGTTTGCAAACAGGTAAGGGATAGCAAAAAATACTCCAGTGTCATTAAATAAATATTCATTGGTTAATCACCGGTCACTGCCATTATATGACTTTGGTCCTAGCAGAGACAGATCCTAAAATGGAATGCCCATTGGAATGTGTAGCTGTGCATTATGCAGCGAGACATTTGGGCCTTAATTGGAAGAGCACAAACCAGTGAATAGAACATTCTACACTTGGGCGTGATGTTGCACGCTTTCAGCGGGAATGCAAATGCTACAGGGATCTGGGCTTTCGACGGGAATGTGCTACAAAGGCAAGTGAAGAAAGGTAAAAAGAAAAGAAAAAAAAAGGGAGAGGAAGAGAAACACTCAGCGTTTCAGAGAAAAAGCATCAGAGGGATCCCCCTCCCCCCCACGCCCAAGGGTAGGGCCCCGTCCGGAAAGTAGCAATGGAAAAGCATTGATATGGAGTCTTTTTGTTACAAAGGGTCCTTTTCAGCTTTGTTGCGTTGGTTGCCTGACAGACGTCATCACTGTGGGAAATAACAGGTCAGGCTAAACCCCACTGTAAGAAATGATATCAGAATCGTGTGTAGGTTAAATTGTCCTTTGTTATGGGGCAGTGCTCATCAGCCAGTTTTGGCGCACCCTTTACTCCGGTCCCAGCTTTAATCAATCGCTGGGTAAGGCTGCAATCTGCAGAAATGGGATCTCCACATCTGTACACAACTACAAAGACCAGCATTGTAAGTCATGCATGTGCCTGGGATATTTGGTTTAGGGCAGGGCTGGGCAACCCCAGTCATCAAGAGCTACCAAACAGGTCAGGTTTTCAGGATATCCCTGCTTCAGCACAGATGGCTCAATCAATGGTCTAAGACAGGGGTGGGCAACGCCAATCACACCCTCCCAACAGGTCAGGCTTTCAGAATATCCACACTTCAGCACAGCTGGCTCAATCAGTGGCTCAGTCAAATCCCAATGGACGTCAATGAAACTGCCGCACCGGTGGGATAAAGAAATAATTACCCCCATGGCCTCTCAAATGACTTGAATTGTAATACATTCCTGAACTCGCACCATTACAAATCATGCAAGGGTCATTTATTTCTCCCAAAGTACCGACGCTTGCACTGCCCGCAAAACCACGGACACTGCTAGGACAGCGAGGGAGTGCTGCAGAGCACAAGGTAAGCCACTAACAAAGCATTATGCTGGGACACATGTTGCATTGCCGCTGACACAGATGGATGTGGATGTCGCGAGAGCCAATGCAGGAAGCGACTCGACTTGAGCCGTCTGTTTGAAAGAACCACTTTGTTCTGAGAGTGAAGGACGGACACAAAGCCCATCCCCTGCTGGGGGTTTCTGCATCTCCGAGAGATGCGCTGAAGCCACTCCGAGAGTGGAAAAGGAGAGAGGACGTCCCGCTCACTCCATTATAAGCACACACTTAACATTACACTCTCATGCATCACTTCAGATGTAATAATACAAAACACCGAACTGCAGTATGTAGGTCAAATTATGGGTGGGGAGAAAATGGCATTGTAAGTATGCTCGCCAATACGGAGACAGGCCGGCTGTTTGGTATGTGGGTAAGAAAACGGACATGGATTGGTAATTTAAAGTAAAACATATTAAGATGGTGGTGAGAAATGGATAGTCTTGTGTTTAACCCTTGAAGCTTTGGATTCTACTGGGCGGCTGTTCCATGCAGCCACTACTCAATAAAGGGTTTTGTGCTTATTGTATTCTACCTTTCTATCCCAACCTTGTTCTACAACACTGGTGGGCTAATCAGACGTGTATAGCAACAACACACACACACACACACACAACAAAGAATTAGACTCTGTGACATTCATATTTTGGCGAAACCCTTATGTCACACACACACACACACACACACACACACACACGCGTATAATCTATATTTGATATTGCAGATACATAGATAAAAAAACAAAACCAGCCTTTAGTAGGTTCGCCTAATACTCCTGCATCGGCCCGGTGATATTGCTCGGAGAGAGGAAGGCAAGAAACACTGGAGCATAAAAAAGAGAAATGCCAATACACCTGCTTGCCTCATTCTACCATAACAACAATAAAATAAAAAAAAAGACAGAAACAGGTTTATCTCAGAAGTATATTTGACACCAAAATAATCTTTGCCAGTATTTGCTTAACAACGCAGACGTTAAAAAGGTCTATTGTGCAAACAGACATATTTCCCTGAGGCCACCGATCTCCAGAGAATGTGTTTTGTGACTTTTCTTAGCAATCTCGTATCATGTTTTGTGCGCTGTTCTATTTTTCCTTTTTGTCACAATATAAATCGCCGCTTTTATGCTTAAAAATTCAGTTTGTGCCACAAAGAACTTAGGACCGAAAGGGCGCGATTCTCCAAGCTGCGAGATCGCCGTTCCGTGCGTTCCGACACGGACGACCATTGAACTTAATGGAGCGTCTGTGTCAGATCGCACCGGACGGCGATCTCGCAGCTTAGGGAATCCACATAGTAGACGTTGTGAGCACTTTCATGCAACACAAACCCTCACTAATATACTGGTCTGCAGAAAATGTGGATATTTATTTATTTATAACCCCCTTGTAAGTGCATGCGGCTGACACATATACTGCCCCCTGCCTGCCTCCTTTCATGTGCTGCAATAGGAAACTACAACTCCCAGCTTGCTTTGCTGCATCAGGGAGCAACTTCTGGTGCAGGAGGATGTGACTTGTGATGGACAAGGTCTCGGCTAATGAGATAGGACCTTGGAGAGGCGGGACAGAGAGGAAATGAAGAAGGGTCCCAGGCAGGACATTCAGAGGCCAAACTGCAAGGGTAGAGCAGCTAGTACAGAGCTGGCACAGCAGCTCTGCACATACTCGATAGATCGTAAGACTGACTGCATCTGCGTCCCGCCGAGGGGCGTCCCGCGTCCCGCCGAGGAGCGGTAGACCAGCAAGGAGGCCCAGCAGATCACCCGAGTGGTAGCTGCGTGGAGGACAAGCACAATCGGAGAGGACACTCCTCAACGTTCATCTAAAGTGGTAACGAAGCATTTTGCGAAGTACAGGCCTGCAACACTGTCAGTATTAACGAGCTCCAACGGAGTGCTACCATCATACAGGCCTTTGACACCCAGGATTGGGTAGCCGCACTACCAGACACTGACATACACCTGCACAACCGATGGGGGGCATGTTATGTTGATATGTTATATGTACTGATCCTTTGTTAAGGATCACACGGTACCCAAAAACTCATTGTTACTTTTTGTTATGAAAACAGGTTATACCATAAACACTACTGTAGTTTGTCTGCCGTTGTCTGACCTAAATCCCCGTGTGCCATAATACATAGAGGCGGAGGACTCGGGCCCCAACCTCAGCGGCAGCTGTTAGTCTGAGGCAAATAAGAGGGCTTACATATTTATACACAAACGCTTGTAATAAGACAATACAAACGATGACGTCGCTGACAGGTGTTTGTGTAAGTGCGGCGCCTCTTCAACCTGGTAAGAAGGACAATTTATTTCAAGTTGCTCAGCAGGTATGATGTCATGTGAATTACGGTGTGTTTGTTCACTACAGGACGGATGGACGGACAGACAGACACCGAGACAGACAGACAGAGACTTATCTAAAATACGTTTGTTGCATGTTCGTAGCTGCAGTTGTTTTCAAATTGCATCTTCCTGTTTCCAGGATGCAGGAAGTCATTCACATTTGTTTATAGTCCGGAGAACAGAGCTGTTTTGGGCACTGTTTACAACTTAGGGGCACAGAAAGTACCAGTACGGGTTATCACGACTGTTGGACTAAACCTCCTGTTAATTTGAGTGGTAGTTAACGCAGGAACCTGGTGCGATAACCTGTACTGCCACTTGATGCATGTGCCCCAGAATATTAAATCCGGACATCATATGAAAATCGGTGCAACGCCCCGACACCCCGACAGGGACAAAGCACTCCTATATGCAACGGCCCGAGACACCCCGACAGGGACAAAGCACTCCTATATCCAACGGCCTGACACCCCGACAGGGACAAAGCACTCCTATATACAACGGCCCGACACCCCGACAGGGACAAAGCACTCCTATATACAACGGCCTTCAGCAGTTATGTAAAATGGTGTAGGTCTGCGTGTATCTTTGTGCATGGGCATTGTATACCATTCAACATGTGTGTTTTGTGTAGCAATAGATGTGTCCTGTGTGTAGTGTATTGGTAGATTGGTGTCGGGAGGCAAAGAGCATCAGGTGCTGCCATTAACGTTTAGAAGCTTTCAAAGCAGAGGTCACTCGGGCAGCCCTTTCTGACAGCTATAGGGGCTTAAACACGTACTTGCAAAATGTTTTCCCTACCCGAAATTCAGAGAAAATAAATGGATGCTACAGAACCTGCTTGCTAACTCCCTGCCCGCTTTAACAAAAAGTGCAGTTGAATTTCTTAGGAGCCTCTGAACAGGGAAATGTTGATCAAGCGAGTGTTTCCATTCTCCTTATCCCAGCCCGTCCTTACCAGAGAGCCAATAAAGATGGTGGGACTCTGGCTGTGGGAGCACGCTGATCACACAAAAAAGGAGTAACCAAAGCAAATCAATCCCCTCCCAAGTCAAACGTTGAATAATAATAACAACAACATCTTGCTATTGCGCTGCTAGTTATATGTCACGCTTTACAGAGACGTTTTGCAGGCACAGGTCCCTGCCCCGTGGAGCTTACACTCTATGTTTTTGGTACCTGAGGTACTGGAAGATAAGGAGCCGACACCGGGAATTGAACCAGGTTCCCCTGCTTCAAACCCAGTGCCTGTCAGTCTTTCCTCACTGAGCCGCTCCTTCTCCTTAAAACAATAAATACAAAATACTTACAGGTTTCAGAAGTAAAATAAATAAATAAAATGGGAACGATCGCCCAGAGGAGACCCTTAAACGTGTCACTCGAATTACTTCACTTTGTTCCTAAGAAATCAGATTGCCCCTTTAAAATAGGAATAGGGGGAGGGGGTTGTCCTGGTTTCCTGGAGATGCTAAAAAGTGTAAAACGATATATCCTTTATTACAAGGTAGGACTAGCACTTCAACAAAAAAACTGACTTGTAAAGTGAGATTGTAAGCAGTGCTATTAAAAGTTGCAAACTCTCCCCCCCCCCCCCCCCCCATGCTGAAGTTATAAAGCAGCAGGGAACGTTCTAAATCCACACAGCAGAAAGAGGTAATAAATGCATGATCAGGACGAGTCCCTCTCAGGCACGCAACAAGCTTAATACACTACACTTGTAACATTAACCTCTTAGCTGCTGTACATGCTTAGAACAAAAGGACTTAACGAAACACACAAGGAAATCATTTAGATTTCACGTCTTCAACATATGCCTGCCACAAACATCACTTTGATGCTGGCCTGGCCACAACCTTTGTGTACTCAGAACAAAACACACACACACACACACACACACACACTTTGATATTTTTACAATCACACGTTCAACTCTTCAATTCTGCTTTGTCCATCATGACAAACTGACAGGAAATATGAACTTACAATCAGCAAGATTAACTTCCCCTTTAAAAGCCCGTTTATCAGCAGGTGCAATCTCTCCCTTTTCTAGAGAACCAGAAGAGAAACGGAAAGCACTTTAGAAGATCGCCAGCACTCATGTACACAGACTTTTCTTCTTTACGAGCCCATATCCCGTACAGTACAATCTCATTTTCCCAATGTAATCTAATTGGAAGTGCAGGAATATAAAAGTTTTTAGCTGCCAATCCTCAAGAGGACACCAGGATTTGTTTTTTTGAAAGGACATTAATTGCTCGATACTTTGCAGGTTCTCAGTGATGGCTTTTTGTCAATTTTGGGGCCTGTTTTCTCCGTCTACGATGGAGAGTCTTGATTCAGCACCACGAAGCTTGCTACGTCCCTCTCAAATACATAGTTGATTGGCGCAACAGTTGACTGGTCGATCCCAAGTAGGACGACATTGCCTGCTCCAACAATAGTGATCTCCCGGAATGTAGTGACAGACGCAGTAGACTATGGAGTCTTGTGGGCCACCTACACATCAGAGCTCGTTTCACGGGAAGCAGCAGGAGTCTTAGTATCAGCCTTAGGGCTGTGATATATACGGTGTGCGGACGTGCGCCTGTGCGAAGGCGCGTGTCGCACACTGTGTGTATACTGTGCGCAAGTGAGGTACTGTATGTGTGTGTTTAAATACGTTTTCAAATAAATAAATGAATCCTTTAACACACACACACACACACACACACACACACACACTTCAGCGGCGGTAGCGGTGTGAATTCTTTATTTTCTCCATCTTCCCCCCTGTCGGCCGGTTCCATGCTCCCTGCCGTGCGCGCGCGGCACCATTACAGAATGGCTGACTAACCTCAGCCAACTAAAACTGCCGCACACACGCACGGCGTAGCGCGTGCACGCAGTATAGAACCAGCCTTACAGGCCCATCTGGCGCCCGATGAGGTAACTTCTATAGTGCCGTTCTTAGAAGCCGATTCTCCCCTCCTCCCTGGGCTCTTATGCGATATGAAGCCAAGAGACTCCTCTTTCACTCATGGAAATGGGGGTGAGGTGGGATCCGATTGCATTATTACTGTAATAGCGATATTTTGTGCCACTAGATATCGTTGTACTAAAAGGGTTAAAGTGAGAGGAAAAAAAATAAATAAAACAACTCTCCAAAAGGTGACGAAATGTGAAATGCTGCAGAGTTTACAGGTGACTTTGAGGCACTGGATGAGACATCTCCCTGCTTTCTTTGGCTCTAAGCAGCTTATTAGAACTTAAATATTGGGCAGGTTCTCGTTTCTTGGGCTTGGCCCAGACAGACCCCACCTACATATTTCACTATGTTTGGGTGTGCAGCGGTTCCGACTTAAACATTAAACAAAAAGAGAACAGGCGAAAGGGATTAACTGCTACCTGGAAAAGCGTGCAGATTAGCAAGGATTATGTAAGCCTATATAAAACATTAAATATACGTACAGCTTTCCCTGCAGCTGAGAAAAAAAAACGCAGCCACAGTTACAAACGTGCATTGATCAGAGAGCAGACACTAATATTATATACCGGTAGGTCTCGTTTCGTACACTTTCAGTATTCCCCCAAGCATGTCTCACAGTGCAGCGTTATCCAATGAATGTGCCCCAGTGAGGGCAGTTACACCCAAGCAACTGGACACCGTTTCTATGCACTCTCTGACACTCCCAAGCGTCAGTTCCTTGCTGCGCCCCCCCCCCCACCCTCCCGAAAATCTTGCACCCCCCAGTTTGTGTACCCCTGGTACAGGACGTAATACAAGGACAGGTGGAGTACAGCCACAAGGGGATGCGAAACCTGTTTCCTATGCTTGCTGCCACCATGGGGATATACAGCTCCGTGTGTGTGAGAATGCCAGCATGGTACACAACGGACAACGTCCTCAATTTGACGGTCAGGTAAGAAAGGCCCTCGGGTTTTTATGGTAAAGCTGTTCAGGGAGTATCGCTAGCCAGTGTCCCAGCCATTGGAAAACGGTCGGAACCAAAATTCTAAAAGACGTGCCAGCGCAAATATAGGTCACAAATATTTCCAGATTCCCGTCAGAGCCTGGACAGTCTTCCTACTGGTTTCTGCACCCACGGCGAAGCCAGCCCTGGCAAGCCCCCACTGCACAGTAGAAGTTACTAAGCTTCAGAAAGCTAGCCAAGGAAAACAATCTTAGGAAGAAATAGCTTGGCTTTATTGGCTTATTGAGACGAGGGTACGTGCTTTGTGTCGCTAACAACAATGTGCAGGAAATCTAAGTGTGATGGAGAGTGATGTCACCCCTTATCCAAACAACGCCTATTATAACCCTTTGAACCAGAGGGGCCGCCAACGTATTGAGCAGGACCCTCTGACAGCGAAGGGGTTAACTTTTTTGTCACACCACAAACTTGCTACAGGAAGCCTAAACTGCAGGGTCACTGGTCGGTCCTTGATGTATATGCTTTCAACATTTGGAAAGAGAGACAGAGTTACAGACACCATCCCCCCCCCCCCTCCCCAAACATAGTGGGTTCCCCGGGATGGTGGGGGTTCCTTACAATGTATCTGATCCCAGACACGCTATTAGAGAGGGTTGGGGTTCCTAAGGCTAAGGCCCCGCTCCCAGTCAGCGCACCCGCACTGCTGACAGGCGGTGCGCTGAGATACACAGACCGCGATATGCGGTCTGTAGGGAGCGGGAGCCGGAGCGGGAGGTGGGCGGGTGGTGGGCGGTTTGACAGGGAGGGGGGGCGTGGCTTGAGCGGAGGGACCCGCTACTCTCCCCCCCCTCCCTCCACGGGCTCGGGCTTCGGTAAGTATTAAACACACACACACGCAGGCACTCATACATACATACACACACACACACACACACACACACAGGCAGGCACTCACGCACTCATACACACACACGCGCGCACACACAGGCAGGCACTCACGCACTCATACACACACACGCGCGCACACACAGGCAGGCACTCACGCACTCATACACACACACACACACACACACACACACACACAGACAGAGACAGAGGCAGGCACTCACGCACTCGGGCACACACATACACACACAGACAGGCACACACAGACAGGCACGCACACACACAGACACACACACAGAGAAAGGCACTCACCTGCTTTCACTCCACACTCCTCCCCGCTCCCCGAAGCCTCCCCTCCCCATTGGCTCACAGCCACACACGTCACGCGTCGAAGCTAGGAAACACCATTCTGTGGTGTCTCCAGCGGCTGACGCGCGACAGCGTGTAGTCAGCTGTGCCGCCAGTGGGGACCGGGACCGCCTCGCGAGGATTCCCCTGCTGGTGGGGAACTCGCTACATTGCCGCCCGCGCCAACGAGCGCAGCGGGACCGAGGCCTTACAATGTATCTGATCCCAGACACGCTATTAGAGAGGGTTGGGGTTCCTTACAATGTATCTGATCCCAGACACGCTATTAGAGAGGGTTGGGGTTCCTTACAATGTATCTGATATCAGACACGCTATTAGAGTTGGGTTTCCTCAGAATTTCACAACAATATAATTATAGGGTTCCTTAACCAAAAAAAAAAAAAAGAGAAAGAGACATACATAGTGGTGGGTAAAAAAAGTGACCAAAAAAACCTCCACCGTAAAGCATATAGCAAATGGAAATATTACTGTATGCTCATTTGCATGTCTTAGACAAAAAGGTTGAAATAGCTGTCTGTGGATAGGTTTACTGGCTATGCATCTTAACCCAGGCTGTGCTGAAAAACTCTGCAATGCAGCACGCATAAGCTTATAGGGGGTCCATGTCAAAATGGATTTGAAGCAAAAGGTGGCACTGTGTGCTCATTTGCATGTCATTTCCAAGAATCCCTTGCTGCAATGGAAGCACTATATGCTGAGTGATAATGGCAAAAGGCAGGGTTACAGACCCCCAAGGACATGCAAATGAGCATACAAGAATATTTCCATTTGCCACACACACACACAATGTTGGAATATCCCACTGACCATCTGCCGCTCACAGCACTTCCTAAAGACAGATTTGTGCTACACGCATATTAAGTGTGGGCATTTAACACTAATGGTTGTGACTTGCAGACAAAGAGCTGCACAAAGGCTTTGTTTGCACAGTTCACCCATCAGTAGTTATCTCCAAGTCTTGTGAGGGAACAAACAAAGAGAGATTACAATTGCATTGCTCTCAGGAAAGAATGGAGCAGACAGTGGTGCTAGACGGGCTATCTGGGGCATTTCCCTCTGTTTGCTCACCTGTGTGAGCTACTTATGCAGCATAGTGTACCAAATACAGAACAGTCCTAATGGGACAATGCGCACTGCGGAGAAGTGGTCTCCGTGTGGCTAGAACCCCAGTGGCCAGTCCCACATAGGATCACGTGGAATTATTGCACCAATGAATGACATGTTTAAAAAGTAGTGACTGGCTCAAAAGATCACTTTTCTAATATTAACTGAACCTGATTGACGGCGATCTGACCATTAGAGCAGCGGTGCGCAAACTGTGGGGCGCGACCCCCAGGGGGGGCGCGACACTGCCGACGGGGGGCGCGGGGCTTACAGAGGCCCCGCGCGCTTCCCGAAGGCACTTAAATTAAGTGCCGGGGGAGCTGCAGGGCCTCTGTAAACCTAACTTACCGTGGCTCCGGCGGCTTTCAGTTTCCCACAAAACAAGAAAAGCAATATGGCTGCCAATTCCCGCATTGAAATACACTTCATCGGGGGTGGCCAAATCCAGTCCTCAAGGGCCACCAACGGGCCAGATATTAGGGATATCCCTGCTTCAGCACAGGTGGCCCAGTCATGACTAATCCCTGCTTCAGCACAGGTGGCTATTCTGAAAACCTGACCTGTTGGTGGCCACACCTGCACTACGTCACCCCCTGACGCTATCGAATCGTTTTATTGTCTGCCACTGTGAGGCTGACCCTGGCAGCCATATTGTGTCCATGGAAACGTATTCTCGCCCAGAGGATACGACAGTGAATATCTTGGTCCATGTATAAGGGGGGGACCCAGAGCAGTTTGATTGCCATTTAAATTAATACCAGGTGAAAGAGGCCTTAAATTGAACGATGTTTAAATATTTTCTCAAAGTGTATCCTTACAACGTTAGTAAACATAATAACCACAGTACCATTGTCATTAGCTCGCCGTAGCCCATAATGGCAGAGCATTAGTAATCAGTTCAGTAGCAGGAAGGTTCACAGATTATTGTGGCGATGCGGTTCGAGCATTCAAAAGCAGCCCAGAATCGATACAAAAAAAGGGGGGGGGGGGGAAGAGAGGCGAGGGAAGGATAATGTTTGCAACCAAGCTCACATTGGTGGAATCCATTGTGAGCATACAAACACTTTGTACCATTGTTTTATCGCAGTTTAATAGCTGCAGATTCAGGAGCCAAAGAAATAGGTCTAGGCTGGGCACAGCAAGCGCCGGTGCAGGTTAGCGCACCCCATTCAGGTTTAACTCCCATTGGCTTGCATAGTTAACACCGAATCTTGTGGATTTAATGCATTGGTGGGCAACAGGCCCTCAGGGCACAGCCCCGAAACCACTGGTCACCCAAGCAGCCCTCCCTCCCCCGTGCAGAGGGAGCGGAGAGGTAATCGTAGCCTGTCACCGCTCCCTCAGCTACCTAATTACCATGCGCTGATAAATACCCTGCTCTCCTGTGCTAATCACTAGTTCCCAGTGTGAGAAGTAGAGGGACAGTATTTACCAGTGTGCCGGCATCCTACATCCCTTCTGCATGCGGGATAGATGACACACACAGTTAATAAACCTGTCCTGTTTACAAGCCTCACCAAATCAACCCATAAATGGACAGAATCTGTAGTTAGCCAACCGGTGTTAAATAAATAGCACTTTGCCTACAAAATGTTGCATTTCCACCACATGGACATTGCACAAGCCTATTACAATGTTTTCTGAAGAACTCTTTCACCATTCCCCCCCCCCCCCCCCCAGCTCCCGCGCCGTCAGTATAGACGTGAAACGGGGTTCTGTTTTAGAACCATAATAAAATAAATAAAAATGTGAAGGTCGCTCCAATATCTTGAATACAACAATCAATGTGCAATAATAAAAATTATATTCGGTGATGATTCCGATGGAAAAAATAGTGATGTTTACAATAATACAGTGACAACCATAGTGCAAATAAAAATGCTGCTCAAAACCCTTGGGGGGAGGAGGGGGGGTGGGGGGCGGTCCAGGAGGTTCACCTAGCATAACGATTTTTAAAAAATATTTAGAACCGTACCCAGTGTTGTTAATGCACATAATCAGAGGAACAGCAATACACTGACACACAGCTACAATAAGCACATCCACACTGCCGCACTCAGGGCCTTATCTCATGTAACCGCGCTGATCAGGCAGAGCTGCTGCACAGCAGGGGAATAGGAGGTCCCAGCCATGCACCTGCCATAGCACTTATACTGAATAACACTACTTTGCAATGTGCTGCAGGTCCCACTGGCCCACAAAGGGTTACAAACGAGTGCGATATTTTTGGCCTGTATAAAACCCAAGCTTTTATTTGCACTTGAAAACACTGCTTTTTTTTTTTTTTTTTGGAACAGCATCGGCCATGACAGCAACAAGAGAGAGAGTGTCTGCCAGCGCTCAGCTCCAGGCCTGTGTGTGTCTGCTATTATCTCGCTGAGACACACCTACAGTGCGGTCTGTGGGGAAGCAGTATATGGTGCTCAGCTTCCCGCCCACGAAGGTTACGGACACAGAAAAGAAACTGCAAGACCAACCACAAGGCCCCAATGCACGGAGCACACGCTGGCCAGTGAGGAGACATCCCAGTGTGTACAGTACTCTCTGCCCACCATGTCAGGAGATCAGGGATCATGGGGATCCCCCCTCGCAACAGCCCGGGTACACCTGGTGTGCTGACCCATGATAACCCACTGGCTCAAGTTCTTAAAAAAGTAGTCGCACACTGGACCGCCATTGTTTTTAACCCCTTCAATGCATTTGCAGAGTCCTCTGGTTTGGAAGGGGTTAAAAAAAGACGACATTCTGTTAAATAAAGGGGCGCACATCTTTGGATACTGGATGCCTGCTGCAATTACGTTTAAGGCCGCGTCCATACTGCGAGCGACCGCGCAACGCAAACAGGCCGCACCTCAATGAGGCAGGCCATAAAGCGCGCAGCGGCGTTTTCAGGAGACGACAATTTGTTTTTGTCACGCGAGCAGTTCAGCCAATGAGGGCAGACCATCCTTGTGACATCACGGCTACCATCCCCGTCGCTGGGGATCTCAGTCCACAGATCGCTCTGTCGACAGGCGCGCGTGACGCCATGCGCTCCATTGCACGCGTGCCCACTATATCTGCCGTTACGAAAAATGAAAGTGTAGGTTTGAGAAGCATTTGATTTTTTTTAAATGGTATGGCTCCAACCTAATCCACAGCGCAGTACAAAGTGAGAGAGTACAACGTAGGACAAGAAGAGTATGTAAAAGTAAGGACAATAGGAAGACCAAGGAGCTTTCAATCTAAATAGTGGCACATTGTTAACGTCGGGCCTTTAGAAAAGCACAAATAAGAAGAGGTTACATTGTTGGTGAAGCCTGCACGGGATATAATTCGGGCTCAGTTAAACCTGTCCCGCCCGGTAAGCTTCCCTTTCATGGCAAAAGCTCACAACAGACACTGCCGTTGAGGTCCAGAACTACATTTGAATAATATTCATATTAAAAAGTGAAAAAACAAAAACAATGTGGCATTATGTTCCTTGTCCCTTTGTATACATATAAATAACACAAACGCACCGACGCGCTTACTGCCGCTGCGTTATAACGGCGCCGATAGGCCAGGGTAAGCAAAGGTTTGGCCACCTCTGCAATATGATACAAACATTGCGTAAGATCTCTGCAGACATGAATACAAACAGCAAGAGAGCCCGAGCGCGTCTCGCCGAGCGTACTGCACAAGCGGCTTAATGCAAACACAGAGGACACTGCTGCTCAGGTAGAGCATGGACGGGTATAATGGGGGTTCAGGTTACCACCACCTTTTCCAAACCCTTCAGTTCCACTCGTAAAAGAAAAACACTGATGCAGTGTAAAGCTCTCCCGTCTGTTATTCCCCATCATAAAAACCTTTATAAAAATTAAGATTTACCGCACTTTGGCCCACAGCCCGAGAGCTGCATGAAACCTTCTACTGCTACTTTTAGCCTCTGCAAACATGATTAAAGCATAAATCCCCCCTAGAAGCCTTGGAATTTAACGCAGTATCTTAGTATCTGGCCCCGAGCAAATTCTGCCCTTAAAAAAAACTAGTTAGCGCGGACTGCTGCTTTATTTCGTTCTGTAATAAAATAATGAAGTTACAGCAAGTGTGCACTGCTGGTAGCTGAATTTATTTAGATTAAATTAAAAGATTATTATTAACCCCTCCATTCCCGTCGCTGGAGCGCCTGAAATGCACTGGCAACGATTGGGTTAAACTAGAACATTTCCTTTCATACAACAACCGTAGAGAGACTGAACTTGTCAAGGAAAGGAGGTAGCTTAAATATTTAGGGCTGAACAGCGCAAAGTAAACCGAATACTTCTATACTATTTATTTTTTATTTTTACTCAAACCAACAATTGACATTTTAGGACAAGATTTTGATTGTTATACTCAGGGTCCAAAACAATACTCGCAACTGGACTGGGGCGGCAATGTCTATTTAATTCAGGGCTGAATACCATGTCAGTGACCGGTTTCACAGGACGTTAACAATCGTTGCGTGAAAAAAATTAAATAAAAGACAAACAAAAAACAGTCAGCAAATGAATTCAGAAGGTGAAACTGTACAGACCCACCCAGAGCAGTGAGAATTACTGCGAGAGATGAACACAGCCGCAATGAGACTATATAATAAATATTTTACCTAAAAACAGGCACTTGAAAAAAAAAGTTGTTTGTACAATGTGACATTATTATAGTCAATAACCCAGAAATGCCTGTCACTGATTTTTCAGATATACTCACGTCTACGCATGCATATATTTGTTAACATTGATGTAGCACCAAATCCTACACAAAACAGACAATGCAGGGAACTATAACACAAGTGCAACAGCCAGCGTCAGACAACAAGACAGCTCTGTGCCGGGGAGCTTACAGGCTTATAAAGCCAAACTGGCTTCCTGTCAAAGAGCAGAAGATATTTCATATCTGCACTGTGTTTATTCTGGGTTCATGGCATGTTAACCCTTGCACTGTTTGGTTACCATCAGATAAACACACGGGGGGGGGGGGGGTGAATGATTTCATTTTACCTGTAAGAATATAAATGTATATACAACCAAATACCTGCAGTAACCAAGTCACAACTCAGAGGTGCAGATGAGATGAATGAGGTTCCCCCACAATGTATTTATTTATAAAATATTTTACATACATCTCGTTTTCAAGTGTGTCCTGGGCACAGAGTTAAGACAAATAATACATGGTTACAAATAGGTTTCATAAGTGAACAGGGTATACATTATATACAAGACATAGCAATGTAGGTACATCCCAATGTAGGTGCATGTCCTGCTATAAGGAGTTTAAAAAAAAAAAAAAAAAAACCACTATCAGACCCACAACAAAGACCAGCCCCATATCCAGCACCCAAGGCAAAGACAGATCCCACGCATCTTACCTCCAGAATTTCATCCAAGTCCCTCTGGGACAGGCAGGTGTGCTTCTTGAGGATCTGCTCCTTGTTGAACCTGTACAGCTCAGATGCCCGCTTCCAGTTGGGTTCCTCCAGCACTTGGAAAATTGCCGCCCCAATGGCCAGGTAGAATATAATTGCAGAGGTCAGCAGGGGACCCCTGTCGACCATTGTAGCAGAGGTGTGTGGTTTATTTGCAGCACCCCCCTTTTAGATCTTGAAAAGAAGACAATTGCATGGGGAGGGGGGGAAAAAAGAATAAAATAAATAAATAAAGGCCCCACAGGTTGGTGCAGGATGGGGGCAGACAAAGCCCCCTTAATAACAGCTGTTTGAATTTGGTGCACTTTCTGCGCAGGCGCACTGCGCTTCCTCCAGCTCTTTTAGCAGGGGGGGAAGTTTTGTGCCCAGCCCTCCTGCTGCTCCCTTTAGGGTTTGGGGTCTGGGCTGCTGCATGGAGGTGCACACAGGTCCCAAGCAGCGCCCTGTTCTGCTTTGAAGCATTTATTCAGCCTGTGATCCCTCTCAGGAGCTGGTTTGAGCAGCAGCTGCCCCCTGCTTGTGCTGGGACATGTGCCTGGTGCACTGAGTCACTTTGCTTCATATTTGTAGTGAGAGGGGAAGAGTGAAGACCAAAAAAAGAAAGGAGGAGATAGGGGCAGAGAGACCCGCCCTGGGGAAGGAGTGGTCCTGGGCTAATAATAAGGCTGGCTTTGTTTATTGGAAGTTTGTTTTGTATTTGTTCTGTATGAAACTTACTGTAAAAGTTTTGTAGTACACGGAAATAAACTTGTTAGAAGTTTGTAGATGGGGCAGGGAAGCTCACCCGGTCCTGAGCATAAAGAATTATTTCATGTATTGTATGTCTTTATTGATGTAGCGCCAAAAGTGTACTCAGCGCTTCACAAAGAATACAGTACGGGGAATTGTAATAATATAATAAGCGCAGCAAAATCAGACAATAGGAAAGGAAATCCCTGCCCCGAAGAGCTTACAATCTAAGATTCATGTCTCTTGGGACAGCTGCCAGTTACAGACACAAACTGTGTATTATTTTTGTTTGGCGCATAAGAGATTACGTTATATTTGTTAATTAATATATTATTACCCCTTTTTATTGACTTTCATTCCCCTCTGAAATAGGAGCAGCTACTGGGGGGGGGGGGGGGAGGACTACCCCAATATTGTAAGGGATATATGTGTCCAAGTCTGCAGGCTGCAAAACTGAAGCTAAAATAACTGCATACTGTAGTTTATATGAAGGCAAAAAAATTCCATTGTATCCTGGACTTTTTTCTTTGTTAAATCTGGTACAATTTTTTGCTCTAGCATTGAAGGGATTCATTAAAAACTGCTGAGTGTTTATAGCAGTTCTCAGTTGTACAATACAATATTCTCTGTCCTATTTTGCAGCAGCACGCTTTATTGAAAGGGCCCTCTGTGTTCTCTTATAAATGTCTGGTTATAACCATGTACCAGCTTCACATTACATAGCCAGCAACCAGCCCTCGCACTGATGAGTACCAAAAGGTTGAAACTGCTGTCAGTGAGTAGGTTTACTGGCTCTGCACTTCTTAAACCCAGGCTGTGCTGAAAAGCTGTGTAATGCGGCACGCATAATCTTACAGGGGTCTGTGTTAAAAGGGATTAGAAGTAAAGAGTGACGCACTGTACTCATTTGCATGTCATTACCCAGAATCCCTGGCTGCAGTGGAAGCGTTGTATGCTAAGGCTGCGTCCACGCTGCCGCTGACCACGCTTAGCGCGGTCAGTACAATCAATTTTAATCTGTCTGGACATGCTCATCTGGCGCGCCTGAGCGCGTACGCTTGTGGGCGCTAGGCGCTTGCCGAGACAGATAAAATTGTATTTGAGGCGCGCTGAAGGGTCACATGATCTCAGCCAATCAGCGCCAGTTACTGCTCAGACCCAGCCACGCCCCCCCCCCGCCCCCCCGCTCACGCTTACCAAAAAACACTCATGCTTGGAGAGTTGGTGACATCACCACTCTCAAGCCTGAGCGCAGTCAGCGGCACGGGGGGCGCAGCCTAAGCGATAATGGGGACAGACAGGGTTGCAGATACATCTGAGACATGCAAATGCACCACGTGGTATTTTTATTTACTTCCCACTTCAGTAATCTCCTTGTCCACCATGAAATGTCAAGTGGCCCTGATGTATCTGACTTCCGCGTTCCAACTCCAGTGATCATTTTAGCTTGTTTTGGAGCAGCTGAAGACGGGAAACGTCTTTAACGTTACCATGTTTATAAACGTACACTGAATACATGTGAAAGTGGGTGTGAATTCACCGACATGATCCGCATCACTTTGGTGCTGAGAAATACTGTATTAAATACTGTATTAAATAAGGCACTACCATTGGCTCACTGGGGTTCAGAAGGATTGTACATATACATTAACAATAAGCAAGGGAGCGCCCCAGCCTCTATTCTTTTTGTCACATATACATTAACGCCAGGGTACGTTCAGGCAGCAAAGGATTAAGGTGATTGCCTTTGAAGTAGGGGGTCCTGGGTGGAGATATATTGTGAGTTTCAAGTTATCTGTTAGGTCTCTCTGGGGCTTCTATATAATATGAAGCAACGACCTTTCAAAACCACTTATTCAAGTCAATGTAAGTTTTGAACCGATCACTTTGTGATCTGCTACTTTGGCAGCGCAGGGATCACTGGGTCTACATTACTCTACATTAAATAAGTTATTGGGGGTAAAATAAAAAGTCACAAAAATCCTCCAGTTTACAGCAAATATAAATATCACTTCTGAGCACGTGTCTGTGTCTTGTGCATGTCGGAGGAAGGGGTCAATTGTTTCCAAGTACCATGAGGTCACCAACGACCAATAATTATTTATTGTGATACATACAGTAACTACAGCTCAACCCCCTTATAACGCTCTGCTTGGGGCCCAAAGAATCACATCGCGCTATAAGCGGATCGTGTTAGAAATAATGTACAATAAAGTATTTAAGACACCAATAATCGTGTTGTAAAGTATTCATAAATACAAAAATGTGGGAGCCACTCTTACATCGCGTTATAAGCGGATCCGCGTTGTAACGGATCTCGTTATAACTGGGTTGAGCTGTACCTGTGTTTCTGGATCAGTTCTTTGCAGAGTAATATACAGCAAATAAAAATACCACGTAGGGGGTGCCAGTATACCTGCGGAGTTTAAAGGTCCAGGTCACATGGGATGATGTCACGGCTTCCTATTGGCCCGTGTGAAGCGGGAAATATAAACGCTGCCATTAGATAAAGAATCACGGTTTCTCTGCCTGCTGGGATACCAGCGTCGCTACAGAGTTAAGTATCTCAGGAAGCAGGGGGTCCCCGGAGCTAAAACGAACACCGTTCACATCCAGAGACGCCCCTGCTTCAAAACTGTAATTTAAAAAAAATTACATTTATTTTAAAAAAAATACAAAATTAATCCGTATTGCTGCTTTAGGGACACTGCCTGTGAAGCAGAGCAATACAATTGTTTTTGTGATTGATGATAAGTGACCTTATCGTATTGTACCTCAGGCACCAACAATTTGAATGTAATCTTTAAAGCAGAGACTCTTTGTGTCTCTAACGTTCCGTGCACAGCACCGTGTACATGGTCATCGGCTGCATTTGGTGGAACTTATACTGTGGGACTGGAGCTTTTAAACCACCAAACAATAGAGCTGTGTATTAATGCTTTGCTAATCCTTTCGAAACCTCACCAGTCTCTTTATCATGTTGGCCCACTGCAAGGAATTAGAACTAGCAGTGAATTCAGACTTCTCCAGGACCAGTATGGCTGCTGGACACTTTGAATGACCAATACAAAGAAGGGGCAGTGTATTCATCTCCTGAAACGCATGCGTAGTGTAGCTTTTTATTTTTCAGTTGGAGTCTGTGTTAAATGAAAACAATGTTTCAAACAAGTTGTTTTTGGTACTGTGTGCGTGATGCAGATCTTCTTGCCAAAGAAGTTTACGCCACCTGAGACCAAACAGACTGATTTGACACAAGGAAAAGGGCTAATGTCTGTGCCAAATAACTCATCCTGTAACTGCTATCCTATTGCTCCAAGTAACCACTCCCGAATCGCATACCAACGCACGAGACGCTAACGCAGCCAAAAGTGACATACATGGACATTAAGAGGTGCGCGTTCAAACTGCCGCGCCCAACATTAACTCAACTTGAGGAACTGCAGCCATTCCTAGCAAAGGCCATTCTGCTCTTAGTTTCAGGGCTGAATAGGCAAAAATATCCCATTTCTACGTGTGTATTATTATTATTATTTTTATATATATATTAACAGCTATTTGTCATAGTAAAATAATTGTAACCCTCTCAAATTCTTCACTGCCTGAAGGACAGAGAGCTTCATCCCACAAAACAAAAATAGTTTTAGTTACCGTATATGATATATGTGTGTTCTAGTATATATATATATATATATATATATATATATATATATATATATATATACAGTAGTAAGAAGCCTAAGACGTACCTATATGGGCCAGTCACCAAAGGATCCTTCTCTGCCAACAATTTCTAGACCTAATGCTTATTTTTCAGTCATATCTACGGTCAGGTTGTTGGTCTGTGCTTTGGATGTTGTTTGCTGTGAGCCAGAGACTCAGGTTAAATAAACTGTCATCTCCCTGTTAAGTTATTTACATAAATTGATGATGTCATCAAGATCCGCAGGAAGTGAAGCGTTAAAGAGAATGGAAGGCAGGAGCGTGAACCAACATGCATTCTGCATGAAATGACTGCAACTGAACAGAAACGGAGTCAGATTTAATCAAGGTCGCACACAGGTTGTATTTTTATATTATTTTTTTAATAATGTTGTTGCTTTATAGATATGGAATAATGTGGCCGCTGTGTGAGGCAATGACTAACCACAGCTCGGTGACCCACTCCCAGGGCACACTAAGCGCACCGACTCCACCCTCACAGTTTTACTGACACTCCCAGTGCATTCCCATTACTTAATTCTCACACTATAGTAAGTACATTGTTATGTAATGAGTAAGCAGAAATAGGCTTGGTTATTATAGGCTGCCCTTGTGTTAGAGGAGCAGCTGAAGATGCATTCCCACTTAGGACGAACGTAAACTAATGACAGTCATAAAAATAAAAATGAGACGCTATGTTAATGTTAATAATACCCGTTAGACAAATGCCCACTCACATGATCTATGATACAAACGTGCATAGTACAGTATATAGAACTGGCAGAAGATTACTGGACAACCATCCCAAGTATAGCAATCTCAGGTCTCAGCGATAGGCGGGAAGGAATGTAGAAAGGAGAGTCCTGATTATGGAAATGATCAGGATTCTGTGCGGCGAGAGTTTAAACCAGGAACCAGCTCCTACAAACGATAGTTTGCCATTTTCAGGACTCACAATACAGTCTCTGCCTCGTGTAGTTCATGCTATATCCCAGTGTGGTGGTGGCAGTCAGTTTCTGAGAGTGTATGGAGAATACGGAAGTCCAGCGTGATCATGTAAGGATTTGTCCCTACGCGTTTATTCACCGTCAGGAGGATTTCATCATGGATGTATACAGTATATAGCGATCCATATAATGATAATTGATCAACTGAAACAATGTAGGAGAGAAAGAGAGAGAAAATGGGCACATCTGAGTAATATGCTAACAGTGGTCATTAGCATACCTGATTAGCATACCTGATTAGCATACCTGATTAGCATACCTGATTAGTATGTTTCCCACTTTTCTCCACGTGTTGTTTGAAGATGTTTTTTCTCAACTCCTATGACCTACATTTTCTTCAATTGGGATTCCACACACAGTATACTCAACTTAAGCCGGACTCACTAAAGTAGCTAATGACCTCCATATTGCCAAGTCTCAAGGAAACTTCTCCGTTCTGATTCTTCCTGACTTCTCCTCTGCTTTCGATACTTTTGACTTCTCTAATTTCGATATTCTTGACCTCTCCGCTGCTTTTGATATTCCTGACCTCTCCTCTGCTTTCGATACTGTTGACCGTCCTCCTCAGGACAGTCTTCACTCTCATGGCATCTGTGGCACTGCCCTCTCCTGTTTTTCTCTCACTACTCCAATACTCTTATATAGGTCCAAAACTCTTCTCTCTATATACACTCTTGCAGGGTGACCTCATTACCTCATTACCTCATTTGGCTTCAGCTGTCATCTCTCTGCTGATGGAAGAATAGACATGAGCACTCACGTTATAAAGCTGTATGCTGCTATGGGAAAGGTCCACAATTTAGGCCTGAAACGTCGATCTTCGATAAAATATCTAGATATTTGAAGACCGTGTGAGTGCTGCATTTGTACCTTTTTCCATCTGTGTGCTGATGACACAGCTACTGTATGTACATATATATTTATATAGCGCCATACAGGTACATAGCACTTTATAATAAGGGAACTTTGCACGTGATATAATATTATAACATATAATGGGAATAAGCACTTCAGTCATAAAAGATTAGGAAAAGGAGTCCCTGCCCTGAAGAGCTTACAATCTAAGTGCTAAGTGGGGACATCATACAGAGACAGAAGGAGGGCGTTCTGTAATTTTATATAGTCTGAAGCAGCGATTTTGGCTGAAAATCTCCATTGATGTTACTGGGGGATTTGCTGCTAAAAACGGCACAAATGACCCCGTAGGAATAAAGCCCTATATCTATCTGTACCTGGCTGTAAATCTGCAGTCAAAGCCATGTATCTGTCAGGAATCGGCGTCCTCCGCGCTCCCCACACAGAGCACTCTCTCCCCTCAGGGAGTCCCTGGACACACAAAACAATCCTGTCTTACCGACCTCCGCGGCTCCTCGCCCCTGCCGCCGTCGCGGGATCACTCCCCTCGGCGATTCCTCTGCTCAGCGCCGGGCCCGCCCACGCCCTCCCGCACACACCTGCACCATCCACTGGCTCGGTCCACGCACGTACACGCGTTACGGAGTGCGCTCATTCTGCACACTCTTCTTCCCGTCCCCCGGACCTCAGGCTCCGCCCCCGCACACTGCACGGGCATACTCAGGTTACCAACAAGACTCACCTGGCCTGTTATGCCTGCACCAATCTGCAGTGTCGCCCTGTAGCTCTTCCTGTCCCGCCTCCGTTCCTAATTGGACCTTCCTGCTTTATCTAGCTTCTCTCTGCTCTCAGTCTTTGCTCGACATAGTCTCTGTATGGAAGTACTTCTGGATTCTCTCAGTGTTTTCACAGGTTCTGACGCGGCTTGAACGACTACCCCCTCTGGCTCTCGATCTCGGCACTCCTTGGACAACGCTCACTCTGGTAACCCCTTGAACACGGCTTGGACTACGCCCTATCTCCACTCTCCACTCCCTGACCTCGGCAAGGCATTCTTCACTCTATCTCTACAACCGGTACCGGCAAGTATTGTCTACCTTTCTACACCTGGCCTGGCAACACTTTATACCACACTCCGGACACGCTCCCTTTGCTGCGGGTGCGTGTATTACCACTTCCCCCTTCAGCTCAGGGGATGGGTCTGGTCTGCGGGCAGCACTGCGTAACAGTATCACTGCACATTCTGTAGCTTGAACTCTTTTGTTCTGTCTGCATGGATTAGTTGATCACTTCCACATTACCAGCTGCCATCACTATGTTTCCTCCAGTTTTTTATTCAGAAAAGTATATTTTTAGTTGAAACACAATGTCTAAACCTTTTTTTTTTTTTTAATCCATATAGTTGTATTTCAGCCACCGTTCACCATTAAAATGTTGACGTTTGTAGGATCTGCTATTACAGAATCCCTAACACAACATTCGGTCATTTCTAGAAGCTAAAACCTAATTAGCTGTCTGGCCAATTGCATCATAACTTTACCCTGTTGTGGCAGCTTTAAGATCTGTTATCTTGTCGAAAACATTTACCTCTAACTACAATTGTTTGTCGTTTAAGAAATTCAGTAAAATAATAATTAGATTTAATAATCTTCAATGCGCAGTATTGATGCTTACCAACGCATTTTGCAGTAATAGAAGAAAATGGATAACCCTCTTTTGTGAACTGAGATATGAGAATCAGCCCCAATCCGTTTTCCGGATTTTCCCCCCAAAATCCATTTCGCGGTGTAAAATCCGCAAACGGATTTGGACAGTTTTTAATCCACGCGGATTCATCAAAAACCGCCATTGGATACAATCCATTGACGGATTTGTAGAATTCAATCTGCGGATTCAGAATCTCGTTGGCAGATTCATAAAAATCCATCAACGGATTGCTGAATCCGCGGCGTGTATTGGCAATAATAATAAAAAAAAATCCACAAAACGCGAATCGCCCTTTTTGAGATTGATCCACTGAAATCCGCAGAACAAAGGAACCAGTGGATCTGCTGCAGATCCAAATTCACCAAAAAAGATTCGCCCATCTCTAGATATAAGTCTACCTGTATAATATAATAAGTGCAATAAGTGTAGGTCTGTTGTGCTGTGTAAAACAAAAGAACAGATCCTGCTCTCCTCCCAATTTGGGCTAAAATATACTAGTGATGTTTACATTTGGGATCTAAGTCTGTGTGACTAAGGAGTCATTTGGTTGCATCTTTTGATCCAAATATGATTCAAGCCGTCAAGTGCGTCAAGGTAGATCCCGTTTAGCAGGAACCTACAGTACACTGAATATATGTCATTTCTTAATGTCCCGTGCACTAAACTTTGTGAGATATGTGAAAATGCCCTGATTGGGTTAAATAAATGAAGCATATGCTTTGGTGATTGCGTGCAATTAAAAGCTGGCCAAAGCTAGTGTAGCGGTCATGTAAAATGCCTACAGTCATCTCTCCTGCTGGCAGCAAGGCCTGGTAAGTGTGGGCATGCCAGCAGTAATCATGGAGGTTTTCCCTCACACCCTGGTGGGGTGCCCTGTGTATGGATGGGACTGGTCACACATGCTCTGACTCCATGGTTAGTGATGTCAGAGTTTGGTTGTCAGCCTCAGAAGTTACATAAGGCACAGCACTGTGTTCAAAGAGTTAGTTCGTCAGCGTTCAAGGCGGAGTACAGTTGCTGGAAGTTCTTGCAGGTTTCAGGAGGAGTTCACAGTTCTGCAGAGTGGTTAGTTATGTTCTAGTAAACCATGGGAGACTGTGTCCAGGGACCTGGCAAGGCAGTGATTTCCTGCGGGAATAGTGAATCCCTCATCTAGGTGACATACCTATCAAAGGGGAGAGGGCGAGATGATGGCCTAAATACACCCATTGTGGAGGGCAGCTATGCCCACCGTGACAATAAAGATGGAGCTGATCAGAGAAACCCCTGGGTGTGGAGAGTCAATGATTACACAGGAGGTTGCAACCACGAGGAGTTCCTCGTAGGATCCTCCCCATGCGGACGCAGGGCCCTGGTGAGGTGGAGGCGCTGCACTGGAAAAAGGTGAGACATCAGCACACTACTCAGCTGCCTGTCTGACGGGTCCTCCCCACACACCATCATGGGGAGACTCAGGATTCTTGTAGCCAACAGGTGCACCATCAGGCATATCTACACTGTAATGGGGTCCGGTTAGACCACAGGGGCCAATGTGAGATTGGGGGGGGTCAGGCCGGGCCAGAAAATACCGTTACATTTGGAGCGCGAGCTGCTGAGATCAGATCTGTCATCAGGACAGGCTCTAGCTAGGCACACTGGGGAACAGGGATAGAGTCTCTGCCACTCTGTGCTGCGTAGGGACGGACCTAGGGGTGGTCAGGGGGCTGACGGGATATTGTCAGTTCGCAGGGACAACAGGGGCCTGAAAGGAGATGAGGGGTTTGGAGCCGGGTATAGCTGACCGAGTCACTTGAGGCAGTGCTGAGTGGTGGGGGATGCCAGAAGGGATAGCCTGTTAACTTGGTCAGGAATCCTGGAGAGGGTCTGCGCTAGGCTGACCGAAGAGAGGTAGACGCCCCAAGTACTGCATGGCAGAGCCAGAGTACCTAGCCCATTCCAGACACTCACCGTAGGGAGCACAGACTGGGAGGGGAAGGAGTCACAGCAGACACTGAGAGAGTGAGGCCTAGTCTGAGGTAGTGCCACACTGGGTCACACCTAGATAAGGTACACATGTGGTGGTGCATTGAAGCTAATCTTTATTGTACCGGTGTGGTCGCTGCCCCGCAGATGTGGAGCCCCATTTAGATAACTGTTCGAGAGAGTGGAGGATCCGCGTGGGGCGGAAGGGGGAGAACATGAAATGGCGGACAGAGGCTGATTGGGAGGGCACCCGTGGGTGCAACCCACTGAAGAGCAGACTGTCGCCGAGTTATATCATTGACCAATCTGCTCTGGAGCGGAGCGAAGGCCGTGGCTGCCCCGTTTTTATCTGTCTGGGACCGACAGCGAGGCCACCTTGAAAGAGTGTGAGGAAATGTAATAATTGGGGGAGAACCCCGTGAGGAGAGCAACCAAATGGACTTTTGGGCGTAAAAGTCAATCAAAATGGCGGTTCCCGCTTGCTAGGGAAGCGCATGGCGCAGCGTCCAGAAAAAATGGCTGATGCAGGACTTGCAAAGAGCTGGCCAGGAATGGCGCGAACAGCAGAGCCCGCCCCTGATGGGGGGCATGGCGCGAAAGCTTTGGCTGCGCCGGGAATGGACAGTGACTAACTCAGCCCCTGTGCTGAGTCAACCGCTTAGTCTATGGGACCCTCCCTGATTCTACCAGGGGGAGTGACTTTCAACTAGGCCTGTGGGAATGCACCCACTGGGCCCAGGGACTGATATCCAGACGGCGCCACTACAGAAAGTAGTTCCGGCCGTGGAGGAGCCGTGCAAAAAGGATGGTTATCTTGCCCGGGGGCGGCTGCAGGAGAAGCGGGGGAACTAGCGCGGAAAAGACCCCACCCTTGTGGGGAAATTGGCGCCAAAACGCTAACCGCGCCCACCAGGACTGAGAGAGGTGCGGCCTTAATTAAGGGGCATGATATTCCCCTGTGGACCCGCCCATTATTGCAACCCCCTGGGGGCGGGTTCCAGCTTCTGTCAGAAAAGGGGAGGAGCCGAAGCAGGGAGTGGCGGATCCAGCAACTTTCCACCAGCCAGTTGCGAGGAACCACTAAGCTGGAAGACCTTTACAGAGGTGGCTCCTGAAAGAGAATGCCTGCTCCTCCACTGTGGGCACAATGTCTCTACACAGCCTACTCAGTGCCTGGCGGGGGTGTGCGTAGTGGTGAGGGGGGCCCAACGAGAGGTTGGTTGGGCTATGCCTACAAGCGGGCTGCCCGGAGGCACGGTCAATACGGCGGCACGTTGCCCTCATTGCGGGACTTTGTACCTGTGGCCTATGCCCACATTTATCTCTATACAGGCTGTGAACCCCCGGTGGACGTGACAAGGAGCTCCGTCGAGTCCCGGGCGCGTATGGATCACACGCTGCGAGTCCCGGAGACAAGGGACTGGAAGCGTCAAGTCGGCTGGGTCAGTAGTAGCGATGAGGGCGCTGATCAACCCCCGCGTTCGGAGGAAAAAAGAGACTGTCACCCGCGGAGACCCCTAAGTCAGGGAAAAGGGGATTACTCAGACGAGGACCCGTGAGCTGGCGGTGGGTATAAAAGCGGAGCTGAAAAGGCAGACCGGAAGGAGACACCCCGTGGGTGAGTGGAGGACGTCCCCGCATATCGCGACCGACGACGGACAGTCCCGCCATCCCAGGACCGGCGGAGACAGGAGAGAGAAAGCCTACACCCCTACGGACGGTGGTAAGCCAAGCAGCCCTATTACTACTTGGTTGCAGCAGATGGCGAAGCGCTGGAGGGCCGGCCAGACCAAGCGCACGGGAAGGACGGCCATCACTTCGGCAACCCGGCAACGCTACGCGCGAGCAGCACCCGGATGTCGTCATAGAGGGAAGAGATCCCGCATGGGGGTTCCCACGCAGATGGCACGCTTCCGGGTTCCGGGGGGAAGACATCGCTTCTGGTGGTGACGCGGAACCCATGGAGAAGATGCAGCGACCGCTCGGCGATCGGGGAAGGTCCCCGATCACTTACAAGGCCCAGAGAAATTGGAGAGACGATTCAGGACTGAGGGAGTGTGAGACATCATCCTTGGACAGTCTACGGACAGCCAGGAGCGGGTCGTAACCCCGTGGGGTCCCGTTCCGTTGCCCCTATGCCAAACCCCCGCCCTAGTTAATACCCCTACCCCATCACACGGTCACCGGGTTTCACCGCTAGCCTGGAGTACGTGGACAATTCACAAGGGGGAGAGGAAGACGGACTGGGGAAGGCAGCGCAGTGGCGCTACGGAGGGCGATTCAAGGGAAGGGGGGAGAATTGAGAGTGGCAACTACAGCACCCCAACCGTAGTAAAGGCCTCGGCCGTTTAGGTGGTCCGTTACGCGATTGAGAGGTCATCGGGGGTTAATTTCATGATGATGTATTGATGATAGGGACTCAGGAGGGTCAAACAGATTCCGGGAGAACCGGTGGTGGGCCCATTATTTGAAGGGTACTCGGCCTGGATGACCGCACTCGGTTCCTCATCGCGAATGAGGATGTAGGGATATTGGGTGGGGCAGAGGGGAGAGTTTACCCCAGAACAGAGGGAGGACAGAGAGCTGCAGGAGCGATGGCTGCAGAGATTGAGAATAGGGAAATAGAGCCTATGGGTCCCAGTATTTGTCAGACCCGTGGACCCTGACGAAACCCCTATCCTGGGTGCTGCCTGGGAGGGGAGGGTAAGGCTGACCTGACTAGAATTAGAGGGCCGAGAGAACCATAATGGCTCGGATATATAAATCTTCCCACGGGTTGGAGTACCCGTATGTCCCTGAGCCCTCATGGATGAGGATAGAGACAACCGGATAGGTGGCTTAGGGAGGCCATAGAATGCACCTAGTGGGGAGAGGGAAGTTCCGTGATAGGAAAGAAGGCCGAGGAAAGGATAGAACATTTAATCCGCATATGGGCCATGGGAGAAATATCTATAAACATAGAGTAACATATAGACCAGAGGGGGGATTACCAGGCATTTCTCAGTAACAGTTCTGGATATGGGGTGGTTTAGAGAAGTGGAAGAAACCGGACCCCTATCACTATTTTAGGTGGAGTAGCTTGCATCAGCGGGGGGTCTTGTGGGGGAGGCTGGTCGGGCGGGTGCGGTGACTGTCATTCAAATTTTTTTGGGGTCGTGTGGTACTGCATTGATGAGGGGGGGAAATTTGTGTGTGATGTTAATATGTTTTCCGTTCAGGCTTCCGGAAAGAGGGGTATACAAATTTAGGCCCAGCGAGCGCGGCGGATGGGATTCACAGGGGGAGAATGTAGCGGTCAGTAAAATGCCAAGTCATCTCTCCTGCTGGGCGGAGCGTGGTAAGTGTGGGCATGCCAGCAGTAATCATGGGGTTTTCCTCACACCCTGGTGGGGGGCTGTGTAGGATGGGACTGGTCACATGCTCTGACTCCATGGTTAGTGATGTCAGAGGTGTGTACAGCCTAAAGAGTTACATAAGGCACAGCACTGTGGTCAAAGAGTTAGTTTGTCAGCGTTCAAGGCGAGTACAGTTGCTGGAAAGTTCTTGAAGGTTCAGGAAGGAGTTCAAGTTCTGCAGAGGTGTAGTTATGTTCTAGTAACTCCATGGGAGACTGTGGTCAGGGACCGGCACAGGGCAGTTGATTCCTGCGGGAATAGGGAATCCTCATCTAGGTGACATACCTATCAAAGGGGAGCCACGGGCGAGATGATCGGGCTAAATACACCCATTGTGGGGGCAGCTAGCCCACCGTGACAATAAAGATGGAGCTGATCAGAGAAACCCCTGTGTGTGAGAGTCCAATGATTACACAGGAGGTCTTGCACCACCGAGGAGTTCTCGTCAGGATTCACCCCATGCGGACGCAGGGGCCCCTGGTGAGGTGGGGAGGCGCTGCACTGGAAATAGGTGAGACTCAGCACACTACCTCAGCTGCCCGCGTTCTGACGGGTCCTCCCCACACACCATCATGCGGGAGACTCAGGAGTCCTGTAGCCAACAGGTGCACCATCAGGCATATCTACACTGTAATGGGGTCCGGTTAGACCACAGGGGCCAATGTGAGATTGGGTGGGTCAGGCCGGGCCAGAAATACCGTTACACTAGTATCAGAGTTCCCTTATTATAAAGGTGATCTGTGGGTTCACAAATACCCTAGTGTGAAATATTAAAATGTACGCATCTCTTCTTTCTGTCAGCCATAAACACTCACCTGCTCTTCAGTGGAGGGTGATGTGTAGACTGACAGTGAGGTGTATTCTACCTTTATGCTAATTGGAGAATTGGTAAGAGCTCTGTCCTGAAGGGAGGAACCATACACTTCTATAATATAATAAGTACAATAAGTGTAGGTCTGTTGAGCTGTTTGTAGATCATTTGCTTCCTTTTGTTGTACGCAATTGAGCAGGTGCCAGGTAAGTGACTCAGCATTGTCCTGTGCACTGGAAATGATCTCTCATTAAATCACACATGTCACCTTTACTTTGCTGACTCAAAACTTAGGCACATTTTATTAAATCGTTTGTTAAATGTTGTTGGTAAACATGGGAAGTTGAAACATGCGAGGGATATGACTTTCCGTAGCTCCTACCTTTTGTGTGATGTCTCCTATTTGATCATTGGCGTTATTTCATATTTAGGAGGGCTTTGCCACCTACAGTATGTTGTGTGGCTAGTCCACAAATCCACCACCCTTTCGGTGACTAAGTACTTCCTCACATTTCCCCCCGAGGCTCCCACCCTCCAGTGCCAGAGAACGAGCTCTTGTTCTAGTGCTTCTCTTTCTCTGAAACATGCTTCCCTCCTGTACTTTGTTGAAACCCTTTATTAATTTGAAAGTTTCAATTATATCCCCCCCTCTCTCTTCTATCCTCTAAGCCAAGGTGTGCGCAAACTGGGGGGGGGGCCAAGGGAGGGGCACGAGATTTTCCAGGGGGGGCACAGCGGTTAGAGAGGTCCCGCTCTCTTCCCCAAGGCATTTAAACTAAATGCCTGAGAACCGCACAAGACCTCTGTAGCTCACTTACCTTGGCTTCCAGCGACGCGTCGTTATGGCAACGCGGCATCACGTGATGTCACGTTACCAAGGCAACGTGATGTCACATGACCCCGTGGCGTCATTTGACTTTCGACGGCAAGGTAAGGTAAGGGGGTGGGGGGCGAACAGGGGGGCACGGCATGCAGGGGGAGACGTTTGCGCACCCCTGCTCTAAGCTGTACTTATAAGCGTGCTTTAGTCTTATACTATAAATTATCCACCATTTTTGAAAATTATTTCTGTTTTTTTGCAATATTCAATTCGCAGATGAATATTCACATGGGAATGTATGCAATTCCGCTGGTGGCCACCATGCGCACATTCGATTCACCCAGAACATCATTGTAATTATTTGAGAGAACTGTATCCGATACCATGACTAAAGGACCATTTTAAGAGCAAATTCACTCTCCAATATGCTGTGAAGGTGCGCTGTCCTGGTTTGAGAAACATTTCAGCTTCATTTATGTGATTGGAGATTAAATCTTCCCAATCAAGAGGAAGATGGCCTTTGTTCACAATTAATCCAAAACCCAATTAGCGTGATACGCACCCTATACAATTAATTAAAAAAATCAAGTTTATGGAAACAAAAATCACAAATATATACAGTATGTGTTTGGATGATCTATGGGCGGGCTGAGACAAAGCTACACTATTTCTAAAGGGCTAAACAAAGCCAGGACAAGTATGTGTGACCCTGCAATATATTGGAAATAGAGTAAAAGTGTAATCTCCGAGACTTTGATTAACGTAGTTGGGTATTTGTAATGCTGTCTGCAGTTATTACTGGCCTATATTTCTTTACTTCTTTTCTACAGACCTGTCCTGGCTAAACCATGATGTTTGGTATCTGTAAGTTTGGACCCTATGTCTTAAGTGTCACATTTAAAGTGTCTGTACAGTTAATTTTGAAGTTATCATCTCTGGATGTTTTCTTTCTATATCTTTAATCATGGATGCATTCTGAATATCTGGGCTAACATTCTGATTCATTTCTTCAAACAGGTATATTTCTGTGAGCTGAATTCTCCTATCAACTGCAATAGAACTTAAAATCTAATTAACTTTTTGGTATGTTTCTATGAGTTGATTAGGAAAATCCCTCCCTTAATTGTTAATCAAATGCATGTGATCAGAGAATTTAAGAAAGTCTATCTTGGTTGTAAGCCATATGGCTGTGTAACATCAAAATGTCACATTTAAAGTGTCTGTAGAGTTAATGTTGGAGTTGAAATTGGAAGTGAAGATTAGAGGAAGATCTTGACTCTGCACAACAACAACAACTTTACAACTGTGAGAACTTGACTTTCTAAATGCTGTGATTATTTGTATTCTTCCTATCCTCCAATAACTGGTAAGTCTCTCCTCCTGCGTCTCACTATGCTCTCCCTATTGCTTTTTCTGTTTACTGTTTCCTCACTCCTTTGTGAACGTCTCTATTCTTTCCAACTTCCCCACTCCCCACGACACCATTATTTATACACCTCTCTCCCAATAACTTCTTTACCCCTCAATAAAAAAACACCCCCACAAATCCTCTATTCACATCCTCTATCTACTCCTTCCTGCTGCTGGGGATCTCCCCTAAGCCTGAACCCAGCCATATACACCTGATCTCACCCACGCCTCCCTGCCATCTCTTCTCCTGTAAATGGTGTTAACGTTAACCTTCTGATTTAATACTGACTAACCTTAACACTCGCCCCACAAATCAAGCATCCCAATAGCCTGCACTCATGGCTATCGTCCCACACCCAGTCACTCCTACCACCCATTGTGGCCAAGCACTGCCATCTACAGCACTTATTCCCTCACCTGCTGTCTCTGTAAGTTTTCCATCATACCTCTTAGATTGTTCTGGGCAGGGATTTCCTTTCCTATTGTCTGATTTTGCTGAGCTTATTGTATTATTATAATTCCACGTACTGTATTCTTTGTGGAGCGCTGAGCACACTTTTGGTGCTATATAAATAAAGACATACAATACCCTACTTTTTTGCTTGTTTCTGGCAGTACTGAGAAAGTGCTTGGGACTAGTCACTGGGGAGTTCTGTGCGCCCAGGTGAGGATGTGTTAGTTATCACGAGACTCTTTCTTGTCGGGCATTTCAGTGAATACATCATTTTGTGTTTTCAGCAGTGAAAAGAAACTCTGTCTATCAAGAATAATCCTTGCCTTCTTGGCTTTAAAAACTGTTTAAGCTATCTGTCTTTCTGCCTGTCTATTGTGTAAATACATATATACATACGTGTATTTAATAGTTTGAGGAAAAATATATAAATATGTATGTAACCCTCTGTGCCCGGCTCCTGTGGAGTTTATATCAGTGCCGGTGTTAGCGCTGCTCAGGGCGCCTTGCCTTGTTCAAGGTGCAGGCGGTGTGCAGGCTGGGCATTGGTACAAAATGATGGGCGCCAGGAACTATATTCATTCAAACAGCAGTTTTATTATCTTGTAGGCACAGTCTCACGTTTAATATACAGAGGTCATCTTGTATTTCCTGTTGAGGGTCCTTTACCTATACTGTTTGCACGGCTTTCCTAGCTGCTCCCATCTCATCTCACTAGGAAGGTGCTGAGGCTTTGTAACTACTCTGTTACCTATAGAGTCCCTCTGCACTGCATCGCTGGGAGTGACCCATATCCACGGGCCCCCGACGGGCCTGGTATTACTCCCTCTGTTATCAGATCCTCATTTCAGGGCGGCCAGCCACTATGTGGGCATCTGGATGAGAGCCAGCGACGAACCCTCCGTTGGGGCCCAGTCTGTCTTTCTGTACACCTGGGGAGCAGTATAAGATCATCTTGTGTGACTCATAATCAGGGTACTTTGCTGATGTAAAACAATAAAAGGGAATCCTTACCCTATCGTAAACATATGAACTATATATAAGCTATTCACAGTGAGATCCCTCTTCTGGGTCTCCTCCTGGGATCTGCCTTCCAGAAGCTTCCCCCCATCTATTTATAGCTTAGTCTGATGTCACTGTCTCCAGGCGGGGGTGGGGGGCTTAACTTCTGCTTTGTCACTCCAGCACCATGTGATGGGGGCGGGGCGTTACTCTGTGTGAACCCACACAGTTAACCCCTAAAGGCTCCAGTAATCCCAAAGTGGGGTTGCATGTGTAGCCAAGTGTAGCCCTGGCTATAGCCTTCTACTGGCCTCAACACTATAAGTCCTGATAGGAGCAGGCAGTGTTGGGGTTAAACTCCTGCGCAGGGCCTAGCCTGCTGTTGCAGCCTGGAATGGGTACTATGTTGCCTTATCCAGTGGCAGGCCTAAACCGGCAGTTGAAGTGTCATACCTGGGTAGGGTTCTGACTGGGTCACAAGTATATGGTGTGATGCCTGTCAGTACTTGGACCTGCCCTGTTATGGGGCAGGGTTACAAGCCTTTCCCCCCGGGTATAAAAGCTGACACTTCACCAAATTGAGTGAGCTCTGAGGTGGATAGTTATTGTGCCGTGTATACCCTTTTCCCTATAAAAGGGTTGAGGAGATTAGGAGGGGCTCTTGGGGCCTCAAGCCCCTGGGGTGTGCTCCAGGAAAGGAGATGTCATCCTGTACATGCAACAAACTCTATATGGACCCTATATGCTGTGTGGTTATTGGGGAGGAGTATGGCCAGTGGGGACCATCCTGCAATCCGCAGGCTCCTCATGAGATGAAGGTGCTGCACAGTAAGAACTACAAGAAAGCCTGCCCTGTTGCTGCTCCCAAACTCCAACGGGGAGCAACTCAGACCTCCTGTACCAGCAGGTGAGCTACAGTACCCAGGGAAACACCCATGTAGTGGCCAGATCTTCCGTGGCAGGGGGAAGAGGTGCTAAACATGTGAAAGGTGTAAAAGCCCTTCACCTCTCTGAAGAGATATGTCAACCTAAAAAGACCAAGAGTTGGCTGTTTGGACCAGAAAAGTAATGACTATTATCAGTAAAACTCTACCGAAGTCTTAGGCTTGTAATATAGTGCGCGCTGGTGCGTGCACAGCGTTGCGCGTGCACGTGGAGTGGGTGTTTCGTTTGCAGAGGGTAAGCGGTGACGCTCATGGCTAAGGGGCATGGCTATGACGTTACAACGCTAGGCCACGCTGTGATTTGTTCTTAGCGTCACGTGGCACGGCGACAGCACGAAAATACAATTCTCTTGTACTTTCTATGGTCTGCCGCACCACCGCTCACGGCCGTGCGAGCGCGCCTCCCATAGTCAATTGTAATTGACGCGCGCACGGGAGCGCAACAGCGCGCTCTATAGGCCTTAGAAACGTGGTGCTAAAAATCAGTCAGACTGACATCAAATCCACGAGACTCTGAAAAACAGGTGACATGTCGGCTCTTTTGCAAGCAAGGGGTACATACAAGGGGTTTAAATTGAAACTATTGAGAAGTTGAAATATATATTTTTAAACTGTAACATTTCCATAGCAATCAAATGCTTTGCATGGTGTTTTTTACCCCCAATCTTTTACCGATCTCTTTTGAGATAAAATGTCCAAAGAGTCTTAAAATGTACAAGATTGCCAAAAAAGGACTGGAAATTCGCAAGAACAGGCAACAAAAAAACGCTTTTATTTTTCAGAATTAAAAAGTTTACTTTGAGGGTGATTAGATTGGAAAAGAACCAGATTACATTGAAATGTTGCTTGTTTTTGTTTTTGTGTGTATATGCATAGTTATATAGTGCAAACACTGTACACAGCACTAAACAACAAAAATCAATATAATCCAGTATAATAAACAATACGTTTATCAAACATAAACCTAGAACATGAGAAAGGGACCCCTAGCCCCGGAGAGCTTACAATCTAAGTGATATGTTGATCGACTTACAGGGACAGCGTATTGAGGAGTTGGTTGGGTGGATTGCTGTGCCTGACCACAATGGTTAAGTGCCTCTGTGGGGAGAAAAGCTTGTGGGTCCAGGCTATTGAGATGCAGCATAGAGAAGATACGGCCCCCACTCAATATGACGTGAAGCTGCTGCCCAGCACAGAAGAAGAAATCAGCCCTATTTACATGAATGGGATTCACATCTTCTCCAGCACAGAGAAGCATCTTCTACAGCTTACTGGGAAAGGTCCTTCACAAGACTGTCCATCTAAACCAGGGGTGGCCAAGTCCAGTCCTCAAGGGCCACCAACAGGTAAGGTTTTAAGGATATCCTTGCTTCAGCATAGGTGATAGGTCAATGACTGAGCCACCTGTGCTATAGCAGGGATATCCTTAAAACCTGACCATTTGGTGGCCCTTGAGGACTGGAGTTGGCCAGCCCTGCTTTAAATAATGTCTTCACTGTGAACCTGCCCTGCCATCTTCAGTGGTGATGTGAGCAGCAGGCCGTCCTTCTTCAGATCTTCTGACCTTTTAGAAGGAATAATAAATACATCAATTTATAATCCCCTCATCTGAATGCAGCCTGTGGCTGAATACAATGCCCCTATTGTATGCCGTCCTTGTCACAAGTACCCTCCCCCCACCTCTGAGAGGGGGCCTCTACACGCTTCTACTGAATGGGACTGGGACACATTGGATTAATGGAGACACAGTTACTACTCATTATTTCCCCAAGCAGTGCCAACTCTTATCTCACTTTGTAATTAAGTGAAAACAAATACGCATCCATATATTTTTCTGCCATTTGTATGGTATAGTATATGGTATAGGTATAGTATATGTATAGGTATAGTATATGGTATAGGTATAGGAGATATGGTATAGGTATAGTATATGGGATAGCGTATAGTATAGGGTATAGAGTATTAGTGTGTATGTTATAGGATTTGTAGTTATTTTTATGGTATAGGATAGGTATATGGTTATAGGTAAGTATAGTGATGGTTATTAGGTATATGAGGTATAGGTATAGTTTATGGTAAGGTATAGTTTATGGTATAGGTATAGTATATAGTTTATAGGTATAAGTATATGGTATAGGTATAGTTATAGTAGGGTATATATAGGTTATAGTATAGTTTATAGTGTATGGTATTATAGTTAGTATATGGTATAGGTATAGTTAGGTATTTATAGGTATAGTTATGGTATATAGGTATATAGTATATGTTATAGGTTATATAGTATATGTGATAAAGGTTATAGTTTTATTTATATTTATATTTTAATATGTTTTGTTATTATATATGGTATAGGTATAGTTATGGTATAGGTATAGTTTAGGTTTACTTTAAGGGGGTAGGTATAGTATATGGTATAGGTATAGTATATGATATAGGTATAGTTTATGGTATAAGTATAGTTTATGGTATAGGTATAGTTTATGGTATAGGTATAGTATATGGTATAGGTATAGTATATGGCATAGGTATAGTTTATGGCATAGGTATAGTATATGGTATAGGTATAGTATATGGTATAGGTATACTTTATGGTATAGGTATAATATATGGTATAGGTATAGTATATGGTATAGGTATACTTTATGGTATAGGTATAATATATGATATAGGTATAGTATATGGTTTAGGTATAGTATATGGTATAGGTATAGTATATGGTTTAGGTATAGTATATGGTTTAGGTATAGTATATGGTATAGGTATAGTTTATGGTTTACTATTTATATTCAGTAACTTTGTAACGTTAGGCTGTGATTATACCAAAATCAGCCGGCGGCAGCGTAGCACCGGCTCAAAAACAAAATGCAGAAATCCAATTGAGCGAACATACCACTCGCGACGGCCGCACAGCGCCGAACTGCAAAGCGGCAGACTGGAGAGCAGACAGGAGATTTTGTTTTTCAGGAGTGACGGGCGCGTCACGTGAGCGGTACAGCCAATAAGGCTGAACCGCTCACGGCCACATCTCCGCCACCCTCCCTGTCTCCGCTGCTTGTCTCCTGCCTGCAGTTCAACATGCCGCTCGCATCACGAGGATGATGTCACCCGACCACGCGGCCGCCCCGCCGGAGCAGGTATAATCATGGACTTAGGCCGCAAAGCCTAACTTTAAACAGCAGTAACATACCCTTTAACTGTACTGTACCTGCTTAGCAGGTTCTATACCTGTTTTGTTATGTGCTGTACCTGTTAAAACGAGCTCTACCTATTGTACCTATTTCTGCCAGTGTCTGAACTTCAGCTGCTGGGATAATGATGACTTATCTGCTAATGATCAGCTGGTTGGAGGGGGGTTATTACCACTTCTATTGTGTGTGTATAAAAAGAAATCCATAAATACACCTCTTATTGATAATATGATATTTGCATGTAGTAAATAGCACGTGCTATTGTGCCAAGTGATGGAGGGGTCACTGGCCTCGAAACTCCTCGATCCCACATTAAGGTAGCAAATAAAGTGCACCTATTTTTATGTGCCAAAAGTGGAAAGGGTCTGCAGTAAGAAATATCGCACAGTATACAATTCTGTACATGCTAGTTTTACTACGGGCTAATTAGGGAGACAGCTTAAGCTGCAGCATCGATCCCCCAGTTGGGCTGAGCAGGGCTGAGTTATAAAGCAGCTACTGGAAAATATCAAGTGCTGCCACTTAAGGGAGTCATTCAATATATTCAAGTCACTTGGGATTTTTGGCTGGTCACAGTGTGATTGGCCATTTTGGGGTATTACTCTGGCCTTTTTCAGGGACAAATCACCATTGAACTCTATGGGGATGCTAAATGACCACTTTGGTGTATATAAAATAAGCATGGGCGGGCTGACCAGGCGGGAAAGGGATGGCCCGAGTGCCAAGGATCAGGACCGATAACACCTGGTAGTGCTGCTGCAATCTGCAGCAGGGATGGACCCCGGGAGGTAACGGGCGTTGCTTCTGGCCAATGGGGCGCTATTGGTCCTCCTCCCGGTCTCTACGCACTCAGCCTGCACACTGGATGGAAACTGTTCTTTCTTTGATCATACGGGAGAAGCGGCCAATGTCTTGAATGAGCCACATGGAGCGCGCCAGAGGGTGCAGTAACTTCTGCTATACATCTGTATGTAATTCAGGTCAGTGTGTCTGGAGTATGGGTATCTATTATGTGTGTGTGTTTCATGTGTGTATATGCTGCATACCGTACACTTAGTGTATGTGTGCGTGTAATATGTATATATATATATTTATATATATATGTATGTATGCATTTCTCTCTCTATATATATATATGTGTGTGTTTGTGTGTCTTTATAATATATATATATATATATTAGATAGCCGAGTACCCCTACCCTGCTTCCGGTGCGGGGGAGCTGTCGGTTAGTTGTTGGCCAGAGCGCTGCACTAAAGGGAGGTGGGGGCAGCAATTTTGAGTAATTGCGCATGCGCAGTGAGGTGTGCATGCGCAGTGTGAAATGTATCTATGAAAAATTGCATGATGGGCCATTACACAGATTCTTCTCTGGTGTTTCACCTTTGTCTGGATATTCTTTGTTGTGGTATCTCAGGTGTGGTGAGACCATGGATCAGATCCCAGGGATCCCTCACATACATGCGAAGGTCAACACGAAAAAAAAAGAGGAAAAATGAAAGGAAAAAGGGAAAAAGTGGGTGATTAAACAAAAAGGCAAAGGGGGGGGGGGAAAAAAAAATGAGAAAAATTACTACTATACCCCTCTTCTACATAACCGCGAAGAACAAAAGTACCATATCCACAACTAACTCTGACAAAACCGATAAATCAGATGTCTGCTTTTATCGGTAAAAAACATGAAATAAAAAACAGCAAAGGAAAAAGAAAAAAAAAACAAGGGAAAAGAAAAAAAACAACAATAGGGCACGGGGAAAAAAAGAAGCGACATAACGCTGGCCCCTATTAGCTGGAAGGCTGAAAAAGAGATGCATGTGAAAAAGGAGAGGTAGGAAGAAGAAAGGGGAGATAAAGGAAGAGAAAATAGAGAAGACTTTATACAAGAGACCTCGAACGTGAGAATATAATCTAACAATAAAAACTCGCCATTACCAATCCCCCCCCTTTTTCCGCATTCCCACTCCCCCCCCTCGCATTCCCACTCCCCCCCCCCCCCCTCCCCCCCCCCCCCCCCCCTTTTCCCCCCCCCCCCCCCCCATATCCCCTTCCCCCCCCCCCCCGCCCCCACACGATTCAGAGAAATTAAGAAAATTCATTTGGGGAGGATTGCCGCTTTAACATGTAAACTACTACTGCTACTTCCACCATGTTTATTTGCATAATTATTGATAAATACAGTTATTATGCTGGTCTCCACCCTAGCTTGAATGTTGCGTACAGTAAATGTCATGGATTTCGCTTGTGATGTATTGTAAATTGGCACAAGTAATGGGATGAGTGATACATGACCCTATCACATTAGCACAAACAGGTGATTAGATCTCCACCTTCATGGTTATAATGAACTCTCTCTTTCTCTCTCTGTGCTTCACATGCTGCACAATGATGCAACTCGGGATGAAAACTCATCACAAAGGCTTTCTAAGGCTGCGGCCATGGTGCGAGGGACGGCGCGTGTGACGGCGTGCGCGGCTGTAACAAAATACAGGGGATCTATGGGGCCGGCCATAGTGCGTGCGAGCACGCGAGGAAGCGTGACTGCATGGCAGATTCTTCCGCAAACACATTGTTTTGTTTCTGCCATGCGACGGCCAGGTCACGTGAGCGGTTCAGCCAATGAGGGAGAACCAGCCTCGTGACATCATGGCCACACCTCCGCGACACCTCCCCGTCGCTGTTGGTCTCGGGCCACAGACCGCTTGGCGAGACGCCATGCGCTCCATCATGCGTGTGCGCCCACTATATCCAGGACCTCAGGGTACTTCTAGCATCAGTGTGAACCAACAGCACTTATCTATTTCATGGGTAACATCTTGGTGTCTGACGCTTTGTTATATAAATCAGACAGGTATAAGAGCTCTGACAACATTGTTCAGGGGTAGTTTGTAAACCTGGTAATATGGAGACTTTCCCGTCCATCAGCTGCTCCCTTTTTCATTGTATCTGGTTTACTGCCATCATCCAAATGCTGACCCCCAAGCAAAAAGGTGCTAAAGCATGAAATAGACGTAAAAGTTTGCTGGCTCTGTACTGTGTTTCCTTAACCAATGTCAACTATCAAAGCTGGTAAATCCATTTAGTTTAAAGCAATACACTGGCTACCTAAACCAGGAGGCCCCTTGGAGACTATCTGGGGTGCTCTGACCGCAGGTGACCCCCAGTTCCCAAGTTACAGCTTGTTTTGTCCACCAGGCCAGAATACTTTCTTGGTGAACACATTATGGCAGCAGAGACGAGCCCAGTCCTGCAGCCTATGGAAAGTGACTTTCTATTGGTTACCCAGAGGCCATATTTATAGTCTTTTTTTGTGTTACACACACACAAAATCTCAAATAACTTCAGTTTGGGGGACCGCAGATCAGCTCTCCAGTTTAGGTACATTAAAAAAGAAAACATTAAAACCCCCATAACTGGAACTGCTGCTATAAGGGACAAAGTTACAAACGTTCATACTAAAATGTCAGCCACCACCCTATCAAAGCGCAAAATGTTTGCTGGAGAATTACGTGTTAACACGTAAGATTCATACGCTGAAGGTTCCGCTGTGCAACTAAAACGTTGAGTGATGACTGGTAATAAACATGCATTTAATAGGGCGAATGCTCAGTACTGATAATGCACAAATCTATGCATAGCCAAAAAAACCTTTATAGGTTTTGCTTCCTCATGTGTTTATATGCCTGAACAGTGTAAAAAGTGCTATATTTACTGTGCACATTCACATATGCTCTGCAGGAATCTTCATACCTGTATGATTTTAAAGAGGCTGTAGCCCGCGGATCCTCTATGAAAAAAATGATGTTTGTATTTTTGCCACATTAAAACTATTAAAAGGTATTTTTATTTATAGTGGAACTAGCTGAAAGTACCCGGTGTTGTTTGGGAATTCTAAGAAACCAACCTCATCCCTCCCCTCCTCCTCTCACCCCTCTATCCCCTTCTCTCTCCCCCCCCCCCCATCTCTCTTCCTCCCATCACTTTCCTTTAATGCCTTATGATGTCCCCAATTCTTCCCACGTCTCTCCTTCTCCAGCATTTTTACTTTCTCCTCACGCGCCAACTGACTTCCTCTCTTTCTTTCTTCGTCTGCTTTCTGTGTAAACTTTATAGCGATCTGACTCTCCTTATCTGCCAGCAGGTTATGTGCATTATGATGTCACCAATATGATGTTACGTACCAGATACATAGCCTACCAGATACAACACCCAGTGCGTGACTTGCTCAGAGAAATTGTAATAACTCACAGAATTAAAAATAGAATGTATCTAATTTCCAAACATAGACAAAAACCTGCTCCTTCACCTCAGGAAACATCGTGCATAAATTTGGTTACGATATCTTAAGAGGTGTCTAAAAGCACATCGACCAGACAAACAACTTTCCAAAATATATAGTAAAGAGATTCACACAGACTCTGCAGCCCTTTCCTGACCTGACGGGCTTCTTTGAACTCCCTGTTATTGGAGCAGATGGCAGTGTTTGCATTAAGCTGGTCTGCATGCCACAAATGGGGGAAAAAAACTAGCACTTAAAGGAAATCCCCAGTCACTTAGGTCTTGTGCATTTGCTGTACAGATGTTTCCTGGGACAACGCTGAAATAAATAGCACAAGTCTGTATTCTAACCACAGAATACCAAATATAAAGGAGGTTTCATGGTAAACTAACAAGGCTGACAGTTACCAAGTTAGAACAGTTGTTTGTGTGTGTGTGGGGGGGGGGGGGGGGGTGGAATACACAAAAAAGCCCCAGAAGGTAAGAGAGAAAATCGGAAGGATCCATTCATTTCTCGCTGACATGCCAGAAGATGAGGACCTTCCCTATAAGGTGTAAGCAGAAGACAGATGTGTGAAACATTTGTGCACATTCAAAATTTAGGCACATTTTTAACGTGTGAACTGTTGAGACGTAATGGAAATGTCAACGGTGACCAAAAAAACAATAAGCCCCACTATTTTGTTTCAGCCCTTAAAAATAGCCCAGCTGTCCTCTACTATTGTGTTACCTCCATTAAAATGGCTTCATCATAATTTCATATAAATAGGGCAACAGGAGGGTTTCCCCTGATTCCTGTGGACCTCAAAGCAGAAGAGGCTTGTTTCTTTCTGGTCTCCAGTGTCTGCCCCTTTCACTTCTGGGGGATTACTGTCATTGGGTAAGTTTTGTCCCTACATGGGAGTGAGCCTTTAATCCATTAACCATATCCCTGTTATTAGGTCACTTTGGTACCCACATCGGCCTGACTCTATATTCAATTATAAATATCACTGAACAGACCCTTTACCCCATTAACATATCCTCATCATTGGGACGAACTGGCCCTAGCATAGTGTGTGCATTAGAGGGACCTAGAAGGCATGGTAGGGGTGCCAAGCAAGGACCATATGAGCCCATAGTGGACAGAAGAAATGTGTCACATATTTGCTGCAGCCAGCCCTGGCATCAGCACATACAGTAGACCATGTGAACATGTTGCAAAAGTTCAAAAGTTCTCGTGTAGGAAAGTAATGGACCCCCCCCCACGCACACAAATTATACATTTTCAGTTTAATATCAAGGAGTCACTCAAATAAAAGAAGAAAAAGAAGATGGCTGCTACCGAGTAACACCAAGCTGCCTATTTAGAGGCATGGAATGCTGGGACTTGTAGTTTTACTTATGTATGATTAAGGAGATATGGTATAAGCAGGGGTTCTCAACTCCAGTCCTCAAGACCTCCTCAACAGGCAGGCTTGCCACCACGCCGGATTTAACACGGTGACTACGGGTTTTGGCGACATACCTGCGGGCTACGGGTTTAGTCTGTTAGTCTCCGGGTGTCGGTTGGGTGCGATAGTGTCTCCCGGCACTCACCATCTCCCCCTTCAGCTCCCATAAACATGGCTGCACGGCATCAAGTAACGCCGCATTGCCATGACAATGGGACGCTACGTGATGTAACAGCGTCACGTGATGCCCATTGCCATGGTAACGGAACGCTATACTACATCACGTTGAGTTGGAGGGGGAGATGCAGGAGAATGCCGGGAGACACCGCACAACGCCACTGCCAGTAAGGGAGAATATGTTTAACATTTTTCTCCGGATTAGCCTTCAGTAGAAGGTGGCAACCCTGCCAACAGGTCAGGTTTTAAGGATATCCCAGCTTCAGCACAAGTGGCTCAATCTGAGCCACTGATTAAGCCACCTGTGCTAAAGCAGGGATATCCTGAAAACCTGACCTGTTGGGAGGTGTTGAGGACTGGAGTTGAGAACTCCTGGTATAGAGCAGGACAGAGTAACACAACTGTTTTTGAAAAACTTGTATTTTTTAATTTTTATAGAAAAGAGTGATGTGTCAATTTCAAGCAGCAATCTCCCAGAAACCTATATGAGTTTAACTCATGAAAATGAAAAGAAGAAGAGAGCGCAAGGCACATAGTGAAGTCTGTCATTTATTAGTACAAGAAAAAACGATTAAAATCACTCACAAACGTAGTTTGTTATCAGGCACACTATTGTGTATTAAGGATGGCTGTGGGGTCAAACCAGGTCCACCGTAGCATCCATGGTGCTCTGCTGAGTCTTTTCCTTCCTCCTGAGTCCTTCACCCTCAGCGCGCGTGGACATCCTACTTCCGGGTCACGTGGTCACGTGACATCTGTGTAGCACGTCGTCCTCGCGTCACCAAAGGGGCGGATCTTCAGGATGGTAGCGATTTGGCTCCCGCAGACCTCCGCTCAAGCGCTGGACAGTCCCAGAGTACCTCACAGCTGGCAGGCCATGCAGAGATACAGCCCTACGTGTTTCAAGGAAACTATCCTCTTCGTCAGGTTTTCTGTATCTCTGCGGCCTCTTAGCACACTTTAAATAGAGTTCAGTAACCCTTGGCAACCACCATAATAAAGCCTTTAAAGTTACAGCAACTGAAATAGCTGCCAAAGACAAAGGCCATTACACTCTGCTCATATTACTCGACCTCTCTGCAGCATTTGATACTTCGTACCACCCTCCTCTCCTTTACATTCTCCTTAATCCTGGCATTCATAACAAAGCGCTATCCTGGATCTCCTCTTACCTCTCTCATCGTACTTTCAGTGTCTCTTATGCTAACACCTCCTCCTCCTCTATCGATCTCTCTGTGGGGGTACCCCAGGGCTCTGTCCTGGGACCCCTTCTCTTTTCTCTTTAAACACTCTCTCTAGGTAACCTAATCACATCTCTTAGGTTCAAATATCATCTCTATGCTGATGTCACACAAATGTACTTTTCTACCCCTGACCTTACACCTGCTGTACAGACTAAAGTTTCTGAATGTCTCTCTGCTATATCATCCAGGATGGCCCTCCGCTGACTTAAACTTAACATGGCAAAAACAGAGCTCCTCATACTTCCTCCCAAACCTGGCCCTATTTCCTCCTTCCACATTCACATTCACCCAGTAGCCCAAGCACGCTGCCTAGGGGACACACTCGACTCCTCTCACAGATTCTCTTCTCACATTCAAAAGGTAGCAAAAACTGTCGTTCCCCCCCCCCCACCCCCAAGATATGCCCTTTCTTCTGTTGCTCTACTGCAAAAACTCTGACACAGACCCTCATTCTCTGCCGTCTTGACTACTGTAACCTCCTGCTGTCCGGCCTTCCTGCCTCTCACCTGTCTCCCCTACAATCTATCATAAACACTGCTGCCAGAATCATTTTACTATTTCCGAAATCTGTCTCAGCGTCTCTCCTGCTGAAATCCCTCTCCTGGCTTCCTATCAAATCCCGTATCACACTCAATTCTCCTCACTTTTATAACTTTACACTCTTCTGCCCCTCCTTATATCTCGGCCCTTATTTCTCACTATGCACCATCCCAACTCTTGCATTCTGCTCAACGATGTCTTCTCGCTATCCCTTTGTATCCAAAGCCCTCTCCCGCCTTAAACCCTTCTCACTGTCTGCCCCACACCTCTGGAATGCCCTTCTCCTCAATACCCGATTAGTGCTCTTTCGGAGCAGGGACTCTTCATTTTCCTAAATGCTACTTTTATGTCTGAAGCGCTTGTCCCCTTTATTTATTATTTATATAATTTGTTATTTATGATTGTCACTTATATTAATGCTGTGAAGCGCCATACATTAATGGCGCTATATAAATAAAGACATACATATATACATACATGAAACATGAAAAGATGCCTGCAACAGACCCTAAGGCATTAAGTACCAAAGTCTGCTGAATATATGTATAAAGTGCACAACTGCTGACGGTGCTGGGGACAATGTACAATGTAAGCGAAGAGAGAAAGAGAAAGTATCCCAACAAAAGCACCCAGGTATACTAAAGCAGCGGTGCGCAAACTGGGGGGCGCGACCCCCAGGGGGGGCGCGAGACTGCCGACGGGGGGCGCGGGGTTTACATAGGCCCCGCGCGCGTCCCGAAGGCACTTAAATTAAGTGCCGGGGGAGCTGCAGGGCCTCTGTAAACCTAACTTACCCATGGCTCCGGCGGCTTCCTCCCTGCGTCGCCATGGCAACGCGGCGTCAAAATTACGCTGCGAGGTCATGTTACGTCACGTTGCTATGGCAACGTGACGTCATTATGCCGGAGCGCGGGTAAGTTGGGGTTGGGGGGGGGGGCGCGGGAGTGAGGGGACAGCCGGCAGGGGGGCGCAGGGAAAAAAGTTTGCGCCCCCCTGTACTAAAGTATCACATTTATTAATAGTAACATCACATTTTATGTCTGAAGCACATCTTCCCTTTGTGTCTATCCTATTATTTATATGATTGTAACTATTACAGCTGTGAAGCGCTATGTACATTAATGGTGCTATATAAATAAAGAACAGAAGGGAAGCTGAGCACACCAAGAGAAATGCTATAATTGATAAAAATATTCATATAATTGACTGATTACAGTCACAAACCATCCAATGGTTTGTGACTGTAATCAGTCAATTATATGAACTTTTGATAAATGATTGCATTTCTTTTGGTGCGCTCAGCTTACATGCAGTTACCCTGACTAGGTTGTTTCTGCTTGCAGCACCCACTACTTTTCCTGTTTGTTGCACTTGTTCCCATAGAGTTGGGGCATCCCAAGTTGCATTTATCTTGTGTGTTTAGCTATATAAATAAAGACATTCATTCATTCATCACAAACAACACTTATAGAGTAAAACAATCCCCAGTATCCTATAAGTAAGGTGATTGTAGCTAACACCTGTGTTAATACACTTAATGATAAACCTCTGAAAAGCAACCTCATGAATGATCTAATTAGCACACAGTGGATACAGGGTGTGGAGGCACCCAATCAGCCTCCCACCACACTGACCGGCCGGTCTGACACAAGAACCTGATGGAACAATAGGACTCCCTATTTAAGGCAGGACACTAGCATAATATCACATGGCATAATAGCACTGAATATATATAGAGGAAATAATATATCCTAAAATAGGTAAACATGAACTCCTATAAACTGCTATAAATCATGAAGGAGTTCCACATAGGTGAGAGTCTATAAAGCAGAGGTGGGCAACCTATTTTTCAATGTAGCCACAGGTGTGGCGAATTAGAAGTGAAAATAGCCACACCATGTAAAAATTGAGGTATTATGTTGTGCATGTGAAAATTTTAAACACACACTGTTTGAACACGTCTATAAATTCTCATGGCCGTTCTATAGTGTGTGCGCGTGTGCCTGTGCGAACACGCGTGCACGTGACACATGCTTTTTGTGTGTATGCTGTGAGCGAGTGACTTACTGTGTGTATGTGTGTGTGTATATGTATATGTGTGTGTTATAAATACGTCTGAAATAAATACTTTAATAAATTATTTATTAATATTGTACATGCGTACATACACACACATTTCAGCGGCGGTAGCAGCGCGAAATCTTTCTTTTCCACATCTTCCCCCGTCGGCTGGTTACACACTCACTGCCGTGCGCGCGCGCGGCGCCATTATAAAAAGGCTGACTAACTTCAGCCAACTATAAATGCCGCGCGCGAGCACGGCGCAGCAAGTGCACGCACTATAAAATGGCCCTCAGACCGCAAACCCCCTCATCCTCTCATCCCCCTTCATCCTCCTCTCACGCCACCACCACTACTCTCATCATCATCATCATCATCATTTCCTCACCCCATCACCATCATCATCTCATTTAACCCCCGCTCATCCTCTCCCCCAGCACCCTTGTCCTCCCCCAGCACCCCTTGTCCTCCCCCCAGCACCCCTTGTCCTTCCCCCAGCACCCTTGTCCTCCCCCCAGCACCCTTGTTCTCCCCCTAGCACCCTTGTTCTCCCCCCAGCACCCTTGTTCTCCCCCCAGCACCCTTGTCCTGCTCCGAGCACCCTTGATCTCCCCCAGAATTCTTGTTCTCACCAGCACCGTGCCTGCCCCCAGCCAACCCTTGTCCTCCCCCAGACCCGTGTCCTGCCCCACACCCTTGTCTCTCCCCCAGCACCCGTTGTCCTGCCCCAGCACTATGTGTCTCCCTCCCACCCCAGACCCTTCAGCAGTCCCCCTCAACATCAGTCCCCCCCCCCATTCCTACCTGATCGCGGCACAGAGGCGATGGAGGGGATGGAGCGCGCGCATTTGGAGCCCTGGAGTGGGCACGCGCGTCACGTGCTGGAGTGGACGTGCGCGACACGCATGTGCTGGAGCGGCCGGGGGTGAGGGAGGGGAGCGCGTCACACCGCTGGAGCGCGCTCCTTCCCCACCAGGGGAGGAGGCGCACAGGAAGTCCCGGCAGCCCTTTTTGCCACAGTTTCAGTGCCAATTCGCCACAAGTGGCGAATGGCGACAGGGTTGCCCACCCTGGGTATCAGTCCATAAATAAACCACATATAGATGTAATCAAATGAATACTTAGCCAAAGCCAAGCGTTTGGATGCAAAGTATCTGAGTCAGTAACTCATGTGGTGGTAATGGTAAGAGTCACAGGATCGCAGGACATAAGTTCACCGGACGGCTCGCAGAGGAGAAGGTGTAGTGACCATGGGGGTTCTGAGGCGTACAACCAAGGGAGACCCCCGACGCACACGTTTCTGCTTTGTTCGGGGGGCTTAAAGTAAGTGCCAACTCGAGATCTATTTAGGGTTGCATATCCCGTAACGTTTGACCCATTGGGTGGGGTTGACGTTCCACAAAGTACGAGTAAATGTTAACCCTTAGCACCTGTGCACAGGGGAGCAGCTCTTGGGGAGCCCCATCAGGTGTCCGTCTGCCTTTGGGGCAATGTTGATATACACTGAAGGGGTTCAGATTGAACCTGAATAAGAACTAGACTAAAGCAATTTTACGCGTAGGCCTCAACATAACTTGAAAGCTAAGTCCGAATAGCCAGTCTGAATTAGCAGAGAATAAAAAAAGATTGAAAAATGATGCATTAGAGATGTCAACTTTCAAGGAGCAGCATCAGCGAGACTTGAGGGTCTGAACCCCAAAATTGTATTACATTTGAAAAGTGTTGATATTTACCAGTGGCATTCCATTGATCTCCATGAGACGATGATGCTAAAAACCAGTGAGACTGAACCCTTCAAACCAGTGACATTTACAGAAAAAACAGGTGACGGGTCTCATCCATGATCTTGGCTGACTTTGGTTCAATCTCTGTTAAAGGGACTGCAGAAGGGTCAACCCTCTTATCAAAGGCTAGGACTGTTGGGGCAGCCATCAAGTAGCTAACTCCTGCCTAGAGAAGGCTGAAACATTAATGAGCCACTTGGGTTGGAAGCTTTAAAATGCCGGCAGCGTACAGCTCACAGTTGCTGTACATGGCTTGCAGATGGGCACTAGGAACGGTGTTCCTGTTATTTCCTATGTATATAGACTTGTGCTGTGTTTTCTTGCTGAACTTTGGCTGAGGAAAAGCTGTCATTTTTTGTTGTTGCTGAACTTTGCCTGAATTAATGCCTTTGTTTACTTTTTCAAAGGCGAGACTCCTGTCGTTTCCTCTGTACGCATCGCATACAGTAACATTTTTACTTATTTATGTCCTTGGAAAAAATGATTTGAAACGATATTATTTGTACTTGTCTCAGTGCGTAAAGGCACAATAACATGTAACCTATTTAACCAGTTTCTCAACATTTTTTTTTAAAATTCAACGCCAGAGGCCACCTCCACGGGGGTCTGAGAATTTAACCTACTGAAACTGAGGTTCTCATAAAACTGGTTTGGAACCAGAAATATAAAACATGTTCACTGATAGTTACATTTACAATGAATCGTATAATTAAATATAATTTAATATTTCAGTTTTTCTGCTTTTCTTAGACAATCCAATATATATATATATAGGGTCGGAGCTGAACCCTGTTAATTTCAGCTCTGGGGACCCCCTGCGGATTAGGTGCTCTCCTCCGCTACCAGGGTTCACAATATGTCCTCTGTTCACAGATATCAGACCCTGCGGGCCAATAGGAAGCCATGACATCATCGGTGCAGCTTCCTATTGGCCCATGTGACACTGGAGCTTCAAACTTGAAAGCGCTGCTTGCTGAGACGGAGCACCTACGTCGGAGGTTAAAACAAATCACCGGCTTGGTTTTCCCCTTTAATGGAAATTAAATCTTCGATACCCTAACATCGCATCATAATTAGCTTTGTTCCTAACCTGGTTAAGAAACAGTGTATTAGATGGTATTGTCCATGTAACACATAAAACCTCCATACTTTACCTCTGAGACAACTATTCAGTATGATGATACACAGGACAATGTGCAGCTAACAAGGCACTGACTTCCATTCAGTTGGGAATGAATGGAAATTACTAGAGATGGACGAACTTTTCACCAAAGTTGGAGTTCTCCGCAAAATCGTCATATCTTATCGAGTGCAAATCGTCGCGGACACGTCTGAGATCGGAAAAACCTGCCGCTGTTTAAAAAAAAAAAAGATTTCTTATTTCGTATGTGGGAACTTTGATCTTCGCCGCCGCAGCCGCGTGACAAAGACTTCGCCGCTCATATTTTTATTTATGTTTAAGTTTTGTTTGTACGAACTTTAGTTTTTTGCACACCAAACAGAACGACACAAAAATAATCGCAAAAAAACCAGTAGTGAAATGCAGGCTGGGGGCGGGTTTCCATGCTTTTGTGTGGGTTTGTCAGCACAAACCGCGCAGACTAACTTTCACGGGTTTGCGGAGAATGGCGAATCATGGGCCGAACTTTCATGTGTGCGCACATTTATAGAAGTTGCGGCATTGTTAACTGCACATTACCCCACTTCAAGTAAATGGAAGTTACTGCATTGTTATCATGTTAGCTTTGGATCATACTGAATAGGGGACCTAGGCCCATGTTAACTAAATAATGCTATAAGACACTACTCAATGAATGGGCTGTATGGTGTCTTCTGGAGTGGGAAGGAGATTTATGGCAGGGCCATAAGACTTCCGGGTCGGACCGCTGAGGTGCGCTCCCCCCCCCCCCCCCGGCAGTCCTCCTGTGCTGCTCCTGCTCTGCTGACATGGTCCGCAGTTCAATTCTACTGCCGCGGGCTGCCTTTCTCCTCTACTCCCGTGGTCCTCCACAGTCCTCTTCCGCCGCGCCGATCACCTCCTCTGCTGCTCCGCTCCCAAAGTCCTCCTGAGGGCTGAGAGAGGGAGAGGGGTGAGAAAAGAATAGGAGAGGGAGAGGGAGAGGGGTGAGAAAGGAATAGGAGAGGGAGAGGGATGAGAGAGGGAGAGAGGTGAGAGGAAGAGGAGAGGGGTGAGGGAAGGAGGGTGAAAGGGGTGAGAGGGAGAGGGGTGAGAGAGGGAGAGGGTGAGAAAGGAATAGGAGAGGGAGAGGGGTGAGAGGAAGAGGAGAGGGGTGAGGGAAGGAGGGGGGTGAGAGAGGGAGAGGGGTAAGAAAGGAATAGGAGAGGGAGAGGGGTGAGGTGATGAAAGGGGTGGGAGGAGGAGCGAGGGGTGAGAGAGGGAGAGGTGAGAAGAGCGAATAGGAGGGGAGAGGGGTGAGAGAAAGAGGAGAGGGGTGAGGAAGGAGCGGAGGGGTGAGAGAGGGAGGAGGGGATAAGAAAGGAATAGGAGAGGGAGAGGT
>CM071570.1:5283415-5307030 GCA_036426205.1 Ascaphus truei
GAGGGGTGAGAGAGAGAGAGGAGAGGGAAGGAGATGGGTGAGAGAGGGAGTGCACGCCCAGTTGAACATTGCGATTCAAAAAAAAATTTCATGGGGGGATCAAGACCCTTTTTTCTCTGGCGAGTGACATTTTTTATAATTAATCGAGCTACATATATATATATATATAAACATGTGACAATGGATACTTTTACATTCTTACCTAAGCTGGGAATCATTTGGTGCTCCTGTTAAAATCCTGATTGTGTGCCTAATATAATGGTCGCCTTTCAGTTTCAATTAATCCTTCAGTCAGTGTAACTCAGCAGCTACAATGTATCCTTATATTACTACGGTAACATTATCTATTGTTACAGTCTGCAGCTCAAACTGCTGGGAAGATTGGCAACAAATTATCCCAAACAGGAAAGTGTCTTGAACTGCTGGGGAGGTGGGCCAAAATCTGCTATAGTAATCTAAGGACGCTTTAAATCTCATTAAAAATTGAATTAAGATTTGAATTAAAAAAAAACACTACTAAACTGATTTATAAAAAAAAATAAAGATTTCATGTTTTCGCTGCTTTAAATGTGGTTCTTAGGGGACAATTCAATATCCTCCGAAACATCAGTGTGTATAGAATGTAGTGTTCATACAAAAGATACCATATTTAACTCTCTTACCGTCTCTGGCGGTGGCAGCTCCCCCTGCATGGTCCCGACAAGGAAACTCTGCGACAAACGGCGCCATGTTGCCATGATAATGGGACACCACATAACGTCCCGTTGTCATGGCAACACAACACCATTTGACGTCGTAGAGCCATTTTGACGGGACCGTCCAGGGGGGGCGGGAGCGGGAATCCGCAGGCGCCAGAGAAGGCAGGAGCCAAGGCCCCCGCATACGTATGTCCCTGCACCAAATATCCCAGCCTGCCCTGCAGTAACCCGGAGATTTCACATCTCCACCCGTAGTCCCTGGAGTGGTGGCAATCCTGGCCACAGTGACAAGTGAAATTGTTAAGTATATAACCTGCCTGTACAGCGCAGTGACCTTTTAGCAAGCCCACAAACACTGCAGGGGGTGATATATCTTAACCAGGAGGGAAAGAATCAGGCGTTTTATTGGAGCAATTCGATTTGTACTGTGCTAAAAGAGACCAGGGTTTTATAGGAACTATTTGAAATTGTAATACTGTCCTAAACATTGTGTCACCGTTCAATTTATCTTGTGTTACTTGCCAGCCACTGGAATATTTTTTTTGTCATTTTAAACGAATAATCTCTGAGCGGGACCCACTAATTGCAGACTGCTCCCCACTAACGCCTGTAAGCCTCCTATAAAGGCACAGCTGGAGTTACGCATTCATTTCATGGGCACTCGTGCAAGTTCAAATAAACCTTGTGAACTTGTTCTTATGTCTGAGTGAAGCTTTAGAACACATTTTCCGAATTCGAGGGCAATTGCAGCCAAAACGCCAGAAAGGTTCATTCTTTGCACTCGGTTTATTTTTTAAATGTTTTTTTTTTTCTTAAATCAAACTGTGAACTTTACATTTTAAAAACATTTCCTGCTTATTTTGACTGTTTCCATAAGTTTTTACAATTCCAAGACAAAGTTCAAAACCGTTCGAATTCCAGCTAAACCAAAACACAAAGAGATGTTAGAATGAAAACACCAGGGAGAGTGACCACCCTGAATTCTGAGCCCTGTTTCCACTAGCAGAGAGGAAAGATGTGTTAATGGCACCATGTGATTTGCAAGTTCAACATGGAATCCTGGAAAGTGTTTGCTAATGTTCCAAACCACAGTACTAGCATTTGCACCATGGGGTTCACCGAAACTATACAGTACATACAGTGTACACTGTATGACTTATCAAGGTCCTTGTTCAGTTAGACGCCCAATGCAGATGTACTACAAACGAACTAACTAATAACACTCTCTGTCAGCGCTTAATCCAACTAGCAAACGTGAAGTGATAATATACACTAAACAAAATATGGGTAAGTGTAAAAAATCAATATGTGAAAGACCAGCTGCCAAGGGGACAGCAAACAATAGACAGTTCCAAATCTAACAAAACATAATACATATACAAAAAGCAATATCCCCGGCGCTAGTGAGTTAATGTCCACAGTACCATATTCCAAAAGACAGTCCTTGGTAGAGAAACAGTCCTGGCAAATGGGTGAATTAACCAATAAAGTTCTGAATGGATTGGGTGGTCCTCAGAAAGTGATCCAGATGGTCTCTGCAATGAAACAAAGACAAAGACACACCAATTGCGCAGTAAGATTACAACAACAACCCTAACTAAAGCGGGAAAACCCCCAACTTACAAGATGGAATCTTAATAGTTCAGGGGAGAGAATCTGTACTGTGCCGCGTTTTCTCCTCGATATCCACGAACCCCACGTGGTTGAACGGGGTGATTTCCCTGGTGCTTGATGGTGCCCTCACGGATTCAGCATGGGCCACCGCAGCAAGCGTGCAAGGAAATACAAAACACAGCCCATTGCATTTGCGTTTCCTACAGTAGTTATGGGCCAGATCCTCCGGAGGAACCTCGTCGGGATGAGGATGATGTCTTCTCCTCAGCCTCGTCTTCCTCCTCTGGCTCATCAGCCTCAGACAAAGGCTGTTTGCTTGATGGTGCTCTATTAGGAGGGAGAAAGACCACAGTGGGTCTTGCAAGTTTTGCAAGTGACTCATTCTGCTGGATATAGACCCACTGTGGTCTTTCTCCCTCCTAATAGAGCACCATCAAGCAAACAGCCTTTGTAACTTGGGGTTTTTCCCGCTGTAGTTAGGGTTGTTGTAATCTTACTGCGCAATTGGTGTGTCTTTGTCTTTGTTTCATTGCAGAGACCATCTGGATCACTTTCTGAGGACCACCAAATCCATTCAGAACTTTATTGGTTAATTCACCCATTTGCCAGGACTGTTTCTCTGCCAAGGACTGTCTTTTGGAATATGGTACTGTGCCCAATGCAGATGTGCTTGGAGTTTGCACCAGTCTTGTGGATCTTTTATGTGTGTATAATATATATATATTAGCTCTTTCTCATGCTTTTCCTATTGCTTCATGTTATTTTTTATCTTATGCATGCAGATGGAGTGGGACATTATAAGTCCTGTAAGGATCACTGTTTGCATTGCAATATGTTGCACTGAAATCGCCAACACATCTGTCTGCCATCGGCCTCAATTAAGGTGGAAAATCAAAAAGAATGGATTAGTTAGTTGGGACTGGGGTTTTCACTAAACTCTATAGTTTTGCTTAAATTGTATAGATGCATGATTGTAGGGTGTAAGGAAATGTCCTGTCTATTTCTGGCTTCATGTCATGTCTTATCTCTGGAAAAGAGCAGCCTAATGCTGACATAACAGTCACCTGGTAACACTATCATTAAGTGGGAGAGATGTCCTAAGAACCAACCATCATCCCAGCACTACCGATGCAGCAGGACTGGGATATGGGATTTTGTTTGCATTCCTTTTTATCACCCGTCTCCTGTTTGGTATTTGGCCATTTGTTTAATCGGGGACGAGGCCAGTTTCAGTCATGCCCACTTAGACCAAAATGGGTTATTTTTGTGTACACCAAATTTCAAAGGTTAGAGGATTGTTTAGCAAATAGAAACACATTCACATCTCAGACGGGTCTGCAGCACTGCTTTCCCCCATTATCTCCTAGCATTCAGTCCTTCCACCGCAGCCAAGGATTCTGGGTAATGACATGCAAATGAGCACAATGTATCACTCTTTACTTCTTATCCATTTTAAGGCACGTTCTATAGTGCCGGGCGCGCGCGGATTTTTAGTTGGCTGACGTCAGTCAGCCTTTCTATAGAAGGGCCGCACGCGCACGGCAGGGAGAGGGGAGCCGACAGACAGCGGCGAGGATGAGGAAATTCATCTTTTCGCGCCGCTGCCTGCGCTCAAATGTATGAATTGGTGTGTATGTGTGTATGCATGTTTGTATGGATGTGTGTGTGTATGTGGGGGGGTGGGGGGGGTAAATAAATGCACACACAAAAAAAAAATTATTAAACTTTTTTTTAAATTTAAAACATCTTACTTACACTCCCTTACACTTACACTTACACTCACACAACATATACACACACATACACGCACATACACGCACATACACTTACCTGCAGCTCCCGGCTCTACATACACGGAAAGCATGCGGCACGTGCACATGCGTTCGCATAGGAACGCACGCCCGCACGGCCGCATCCTGTATATAACAGCCCTAACATGGACCCCCTATAAGCTTACTGTATGCCTCCCTTATTTACATAGCAATGGTGCCGCAATCCCGAGAGGATACCGTGCCAACACATTTCTCTGATCCGTAGGCAGGGGGCATTTGATCCCAAGGTACTTCCATGCCAGTATTTTTACAACCGTAAAGTTGCAACATCAACACTGGTCATGCGCCAACTCTGTCGCAGAGGTTTCTGGAAATAATAACTCATCCAATCCTGTTCTTCACATCACCTGGAAAACAGTGTGGAATGTGCTGCTATAGCACGAACACACGTAGGGAAAAACCCAACTCATTTACTGGTATTGTCAGTCGTTTCCAATAAGACCAGGCTTGCAATGTGCTTACTTAAAATTAATACCGTGCCTCGGGGCTGTTAGTGTAATTGAAGATTATCCGTAAGTAGTCAAGGAGGTTAGACCTAATTGCCTTTAATGATACTAATGTATCTCCTTTCATATAAGCATTCAAATTCCCTTCCTTCCTTTCCCTGCCAATACCAGCGTTACGTTTGTTTTTATTTTTATTTTTCATTTTTACAATAAAACTTTTCTTTTTGCTTTTGACAACACACGATAGTGACCGCCTGTACTGCAAGTCTTCTGTGCTTGGGCCGAAGGAAGGCCTGAAATAATTGTTTAGATTAGAATAAAAAGAACATCAAGGATTTCCAAAGCCCAGCAGAGCAGCAAGGATTATTGCCAAATTGTATAACAATCACCATATTGAACAGTTCAACCAGCGGCCACTCCTCCTCAGTGGCGGAACTACTGTTCCGGAACTTATTTTAGAAGACGGAACAGTGTTCCGGTATTTCTTAAAGCCCCCTTCTCTCCACACTCCCTCCTCTACCTGTTGTGCAGGGCCTTGAGGAGGGAGCCCACTTAGGTGGTCCTAACACCGGAAATCGAACCAACTTCCGCAATCACTGCCTGGGTGGACTCCCTCCATCTCTGCCACATAAGGACCCGCAGCATAGGTAGGGCCCGGGAGGAAAGTGGGCCTTTTTTAAAACTTGTGCCAGGGGCCCATTGGTGACTAGTTCCACCCCTGCTCCTCCTTGTTCTCTATCAGTTTGCTCTCAGTTATGGGAACCAAATTAGCTGCTAGCTTTCAGTGTCATACGGTATCAGCCCAGTTATCTTTTAGAGGAATTGACATAGCTGGATCCTAACTCTGTGTTTGCTGGATTTGGTCATATCAAACAATGTAAAAGTAATAACAAATATTTAAGTCCTGGAACATTTGGGTAACAGTGATCATAACATGGTCTCATTTGAAATAAATTATCAAAAAATAGATTTCTTGGGTTCAACAAAGACCTTAAACTTTAGAAAGGCAGATTTTAATAAACTGAGGTCTAATCTAAAGTAATACAATGGGATGATGTTTTTGCAGGGAAAAATGTAGAAGATAAATGGGCAGTCTTTAAAACATTGTTAGAAAAGCACACTTATCAGTGTTTACCCTTGGGTAATAAGTATATAAGAAATAAGTCAAAACCAATGTGGCTAAATAAACAGGTAGGGGAGGAAATGGACAAGAAGAGGAAGGTGTTTAGATTCTTTAAGTCAGAAGGGACGGAGACATCGTATCAGAATTATAAGGAATGTAACAAAAATTGCAAAAGGGCAATCAAATTAGCAAAAATGGATAATGAAAAAAGGATTGCAATAGAAAGTAAGGTCAACCCTAAAAAGTTCTTTAAGTACCTTATAACAAAAAAATGAGAAAAGAAAATATAGGACCCTTTCAGTGTGAGATGGGTAAACAGATTATTGGAAATAAGGAAAAAGCTGAGGTATTAAACAAATTCTTTGCCTCTGTGTTTACCAGGGAAGAATCAAGTTCAATAGTAGTGCCGCAGGAGGAAGCCACAACCTCCATATTAATGAACAATTGGTTAACTGAGGAAGAAGTTCATAAGCGACATGAAAAATAAAGTAAATAAGGCACCTAGCCCCGATGGCATACATCCAAGAGTTCTCAAGGAGTTACAGTAAGCTCAATAATAGCCAAACCATTATATTTAATATTCAAGGACTCCATTTCCACAGGCTCAGTACCACAAGATTGGCGTGAAGCAGATGTGGTGCCTATATTTAAAAAGGGAGCTAGATCACAACTGAGAAATTACAGACCTGTAAGCCTGACTTCAATAGTAGGGAAACTACTTGAAGGTTTAATACGGGATAATATTCAGGAATACCTAATGGAAAACAAAATTATTAGTAATAGTCAGCATGCAATTATGAAGGATAGATCTTGCCAAAGAGGAGGTAAGTAGGAATTTAGACCAGGGTAATTCAGTTGATGTGGTCTACTTAGATTTTGCAAAGGCGTTTGATACGGTTTCACATAAGAGGTTGGTGTACAAAATAAAGAAAATTGGACTCAGTAATAATATATGCACCTGAATTGAAAACTGGTTAAAGGACAGACAACAGGGGGTTGTCATAAATGGAACTTTTTCAGGTTGGGCTAAAGTCGTGAGTGGAGTACCTCAGGGATCGGTACTGGGTCCCCTGCTTTTTAACTTGTTTATTAATGACCTTGAGGTTGGGATCGAGAGCAAAGTCTCCATCTTTGCTGATTATGCTAAATTGTGTAAGGTAATAGAATCAGAGCAGGATGTAATTTCTTTTCAGAAGGACTTGGAGAGACTGGAAACGTGGGCAGGTAAATGGCAGATGAGGTTTAATACAGATAAATGTAAGGTTTTGCATTTGGGATGCAAGAATAAAAAGGCGACTTACAAATTAAATAGAGATATATTGGGGGAATCCTTGATGGAGAAGGATTTAGGAGTGCTTGTAGTCTGCAGGCTTAGCAATAGTGCCCAATGTCATGCAGTAGCTGCAAAGGCAAACAAGATCTTATCTTGCATCAAACGAGCAATGGATGGAAGGGAAGTAAACATAATTATGCCCCTTTACAAAGCATTAGTAAGACCACACCTTGAATATGGAGTACAATTTTGGGCACCAATCCTAAGAAAAGACATTATGAAACTAGAGAGAGTGCAGCGAAGAGCCACCAAATTAATAAAGGGGATGGACATTCTAACTTATGAGGAGAGGCCAGCTAAATTAGATTTATTTACATTAGAAAAGAGGCGTCTAAGAGGGGATATGATAACTATATACAAATATATTCTGGATGAAGCTATTGCGAAACGTACGTCAGAGGGCGTCATGACGTCACGCACTATGATTTTCATCATGGACGCCAGCAGCTTCCAGCAGACCTGATCGCAACACCGACAGAGCCTCCCTCAGCTGCGCACTCACCACGCTTGCTTCACAAGGATTGTGTCCCCAGGGCAAGCACAGATAAGTGTTTTGAGGGTCTTCTTTCCCTCTTTTCTGTCCTCTCCCCACCCCTCTCCCCCCCGTGTGTTGTAGGGGTATGTTATTGAGGGTCAGATTTGGGGGACTACACGATCCTGCTGCATTGCCCCCCGCAGGGTCAGCATATATTGGATTTCCCACCTCCATTCCCTGTCCCTGTGTGTAGTTACTGACGATCAGGGTCAGCTTATGTGGGGTTTTTCTACTTGGTTTATTTAAACAGCTACACATCCCAGCGTTTTTGACCACTTACCTGAGTGGCTAAACAAAGCAAGCATTCACTAGTGTGGTATCTAGCCAGTGTATGGGTTTACCCATACCTTACACTGCTGTTCATTACACCACAGTTTTTCCCGCTTTTGTTATTACTTTTGTTATTACTTTTACAGTATACATATTGATGCGTGGCGTCACATGTTAGGTGCCTATACACACACACTAGTGCCTATCGTGAGTGCCATGATTTTTCAGCGATCCAGTGATGTCATTTACCAGAACTAGCCCCTATAGCCACGATACATCAGGCATAGGTGTGTGTGTTTCTGGATTTTCATAGTGCTGAAGTTATAGTTCTATTTGGACTACTTTTTGGCAACCTGCCATTTAGAGACCCCCTATGGGGCATCAGCACTGTATTATTTTCACTTCACCTTACTCACTACATTTATTGGTACCATTCCATTTTAATAATAATCCTTAATAAAGTATTTTAACACAATCATTATCATTGTTTAGTCCAGTTTTTCTCCTCTGTACTGCATATTTAGCAGGGTACTCTCTCCTTTCAGACTCCGAGTGCACTATATAGGGCCTTATTTGTATGTATAGTGTCTTTGCCTCATACAGTGTCCATTGTGTTTCATAAATTCGGGGACAATACAAGGAGCTTTCAAAAGAACTATTCATCCCACGGGCAGTACTAAGGACTCGGGGCCATCCCTTAAGTTTGGAGGAAAGGAAATTTCACCAGCAACAAAGGAAAGGGTTCTTTACAGTAAGGGCAGTTAAAATGTGGAATTCATTACCCATGGAGACTGTGATGGCAGATACAATAGCTTTGTTCAAAAAAGGTTGGATATCTTTTTAGATGGGAAAGGTATACAGGGATATATCAAATAAGTATACATGGGAAGGATGTTGATCCAGGGATTAATCCGATTGCCAATTCTTGGAGTCAGGAAGGAATGAATTTTTCCCCTTAATGGGGTTTTTTGTTTGCCTTCCTCTGGATCAATAAGTGAGTATAGATATAGGATAAAGTATCTGTTGTCTAAATTTAGCATAGGTTGAACTTGATGGACCTACGTCTTTTTTCAACCTACTATGTAACTATGTAACTATCCATCCTTCTTGTAACATCTTTGATAAATCTCTCTCCTCTGCATATAATAGCAGACAATTTTCCAACACCTGGGTATTGTGCACCAATCTAAAAGTTAGCTTTATCCAAATGACCTTGCAGGTGGTCACTGAGACTCTACTTCTGTAATTTGGTGCCGAATGAGCACTGTGCAACTAAGTCTAAATATTATTCAATATACAGTAATATGGATATTGACCATTGCTCATTATTCTCTGTATTCCAATGAGTTGTTGTCATGAGAGACAAGAGCGATTCACAGAGATCAAGCACCAGACAGGTCACAGAGGTCAAATAAAGAGTATTTATTCTGTCTAGAGCCAGCAAACACAATTCAAATCCCCCATCAGAGCTATACTTACTCCAGAAAGGGAATACATAGGGAATCTTAGTCATCCCAGGTGACCAACGCAGCTGCCACTCCAGCAAAGATCCGGAGTCTCCAGGCAGCGCTGATGCAAGCTCCAAGCAGGTTTAAATCTCCTGCTTTAGAACAGAGCGCAGCCTCGTTGTTTGGTGTCTCCAGCAGAGCCTCTGAGCAGATCATTTAGTCCACCTGCACACAGGAATGACCTGTGAAGCCCAGATCGGCTCTCCCTTTCATTAGTTTCCCCGTCTCCATGTGAAAGCACAGAGAATTGGGCACCGAACAATCACAGCGAGGATCCCGTGTTTCTGGCCAAACATAATGCTAGAGCTTGCCTGTGTTGGCCAAACTGGGCCGAGGGCGTAACGAGGGGCTGAGGCAAGTCAAGCGGGAATTACAAACTGGTCAATGAGAACAGCACTTATGTAACACATACCCAGCCCCTGTTCTCAGTGCCAGCTTGCTATCACCCCCTGACATAGTCGCCTCTCTGTCTGGGGCAGACAATGGCTCCGCTTATCGGACCAACACCTCCCAGATAGGAGGGTTGCCCATCCCCACTCTCTTTTGTCCTCAACCCCCTTGTAGAACCAGCTAAACCCGGATCCCTTGGCGTGCTGGCTGGGTAAGTGTATTACTAGCCTAGCATGCCAATGGAATAAAGAAATACAAAAATACAGTTTAAAACACCACAATTGACATGGAATACATCCTTTCCTATACGTTAGCTCTCTACAACATATAGTTTTTTAGCCAAATGATCCACAGAAAGATGCAGGGACATCCTGCACCTCCAACAGATGGGTAGGGGTAATGACTGGGCTTAACCTTTATTAATATGAGCCACATTGGCCCTACCATCACAGTTGTATTATTATTACTTTAATGAACTCAATATAGAACTAAGGTGACTATGCAGATGAGTAAACATTGAGGAAGAATAGGCAGAGGACCCAGTATTGGACAATTGTCTCCATAAGGGGTTGGGTGGAGACATAACAATTAGGTCAGTCAGGACCCCTCTGGACTGATTAAAATGATGGCCTGGCTAGCAGGGGACTCTCTAGCAGTGACCTGGCTGCATGCAGGAGGCCAAGTAATTTAATCTTGCAGGAAACCCTTGCATGCCGCCAGGTGTGATTTGGAGGTGGTAGACCTGGGAGCAGGGACAGCAAAGCAGAAATCTTTTGAGAAAGTACCTCTCTTACCCATCTCTAGTATAGGTTTATCGGATATTGTTTTTAAGTTATGTCAATACAGGATTTATTGTCACAGTAGAACTGCCATACCAGCCAACTTAAGGATTCAGAAAAATGCCAAGAAGTAGGCTCCATTTGTATGGTCAGGCCAGTGGTTAGTAGCAAGAAGACATTGGTAGGCTGGAGGTGCTGGCTGTATGGTCGGGCGGCTCTGCTCAAATCACAAAGTTGAAATCGCTGTTTGCCAGCTCTACGGTTGTGCCCAAGCAGCTACAGGGGGGCTGTTAGTTAAGCATCCTGAGGGGGGCCCTCCCCCCATGGCTTGGCTAGAACCTATGGTTCTGAGTCACGTGGTAATTGGCTGGAGGGCAGTTTTTGGATGTAATTGTTAAATACAGCGGTGACCTTTTCTCCAGTTAACTCAGTGTGTGTCTCATTTATTTAAAGCCGGCTGGAGCAAGGGTTCAGCATCTCTGACCTGCATGGAATCCTTGCTGTAACATGAGCTGTCAATACTGGTGTGATGGAGTTGTTCTCCCCAACTGGCAGGGAAGATTACATCTCGTTTGTTGACTTTTTTGCCTCTTCCCCCAATGCATCCGGTGAATTGTCATTCTAGTTTCCTTACCCAAATATCCTGATAGAACTGGATAAGACGGTCAGAGGGACCCATGACAATATACATGTATCTAGTAGATGTAACAGAATTTGACATCATTGGACGGCGGGTAAATTGCATTAAATAAAATGTCATGTTCATACTGGTGGGATAATGTCTCAGCTGAAGGCTTGTTTGCAGGAATATATGGATTAGGAAACGCTACAAAAAGTCCCAGTGTGAGCAGGTCTATAAAACAGCGTAAATAAACCAGAAATAAGTGTAGACAATGTAAATTACTTAGAATATTAATAGATTCGATTTTTAAAGTAGTCCTGCAGTCTATATTATATTGACGGTGCAATTACCATAAATTTAAGTCTATGTCAATGTTTCTCACAAGATTTCACCGTCACAACAGCTTTGCCATTTCCAGTGGAATAACAACATGCTTACAGCATAGTACTGTATGTGAGTTATTGTGGATCAGGCACAAGATGTCAACACCCTTTTCTTACTTCTAGTCTTGCAACACTTTGTCAATCAAGAAAGACTAAAATGGAATGTTTGACCTTTGAGAGGATGGAAGGGAACTGGCGGCATTTTCATGTAGCACCAGTGTCATGGAAATGGCCCCTACTTATTTTTAACCATTTTCATACTCCATTAATGACTCTGAAGCCAAAAAAAACACACATGTGTCAATTTACTATAATGTAATCAGTATTTCCAACATGACTCCATTGGGGCAATAGCATAATACATGTATTAAAAAAAATATATATCAAATAATTACATTTCAAATTAAAGGAACAGTCTGACGTATCGCGCAAAAACATTTGGTAAACAAATTGTCATTGTCTTCCTTGTTCAACTGTAATTGTCCTCGAAGCAGCTCTTTCTGGTTTCTTTGGGAATGAAGGAAAGTGATGTTCTCCGTGTTGACTCCATAAGGCTAGGTCCCCGGTGCCTGCAGGGACAAGAACCGCCCCACAATGGGACCGGGCCCACTAGCTCCACCGTGTTGCACGACCATTTTTTCCTGAAGACAGTCAAATTGTCTTCAGTACTGGCGATGAGCGCGGTGGCCACGCCCCCGGCAGTTCAGCCAATAAGGGCGAACCTGCCGGGTGACGTAATGGCCGCGCCCCCCACACCACACCCCCCGCATCTTTCCCCCTGCAGCTCACTGCAGACCGGGAATCACAGCTGCAGGCGCTGCCTAATGCAGAAAGGGCAAGTCACCTAATCACTGTTTTTTCAGTGGCATGTGGGAATGGGAAGGGAGACCGTTGTTGGAACACCGCTGCTGCCCCAGTTGCTATGATCAGCTTTCTAGTAAAAGTAAAAAAAATTCACACATAAATGCAATAAAAAAAAAAAGTAAACAAATATGGTGCAATTACAACAAGCCCTTGGTTTTAACTCAATTGATGTTTACTCTAGGTGGGACTGCACCTTTACTAGACCAAAGAGCAAATGCACCTTTTAGACATAAAAGTGACAACCCCCTCTGGGCGGGCAGGCAGGCGGGCGGACACGAATGCACAGGTAATACAGATCCGGGTTGTTTTTCCTTCAGCTCTCATAAACAATAGGCGAAAGGTGAGCTATGTGTGAACATTCAGAGAGCCAGGAATCTACAGAGCCCATAAAACGCGTTACAGCCACTCGAGATGTTATCTCTTCTTTCAATTGATAGCGTTTATACAAAGTGCCTCCTGCCTTATCTGTTTTCTGAGCACATTCACCTGGTTTCTAGGGTCATAACCGGAGGAAATATTATTTGATTTCAAGACTTTACAGTCACTGACACTTTCAAATGACCTCTTCAACATCCTAGGGTCCAAGGCGCTATCCTTCCACCCACTGTATATATATCTCCTGAGGAACATTCAGATTTACCTGTCCATCTCTTAGCCTTCAGTTACTGAAGTTATTAAAGGTGCAGCCTCACCCACACAACATATTTTTTTTTATGTTGTTGTAACTTTTTAACACGAGTTTCTATTACTATTTTTTTTTAAACTTTTATGCGTTTCCTTCCTGAGAAAACGGCATCTCGTTTGGAGACTTTTACCCGTTTTGAAATGGCTGCCATTTCTTCCAGGTGCCCGTATGAGGCCTGGGTGACAAGGAGTCCTATTGTTCTCAGTTCCGTTTGCTTGGGGTGAACCCGGGGACTGAAGTGGTTGGTTAATTCAGGGGTGTTCAACTACTGCCCTCAAGCCTCCCCCAACAGGTCAGGTTTTCAGGATATCCCAGCTTCAGCACAGGTGACTCAATCAGAGGCTCAGTCAAAGACTGAGCCTCTGATTGAGCTACCTGTGCTGAAGCAGGGACTGATTGAGCCACCTGTGCTGCTGAAGCTGGGATGTTGGAGGGGCTTGAGGACTGCCATTGAGCACCCCTGGGTTAATTCACGGCTCTTGTTCCTTCTCTGCTCCACACTTCCGTCCGCTGAAGATCAACGACTGAGCCTCCGATTGAGCCACCTGTGCTGAAGCAGGGACTGATTGAGCCACCTGTGCTGAAGCAGGGACTTATTGAGCCATCTGTGCTGAAGCAGGGATATCCTGAAAACCTGACCTGTTGGGAGGAGAGGGGGCCTTGAGGCCTGGAGATTTGCACCCTGTCCTGTGCACTTGTTGGAGTACGATAAGACCTGGCAATATCACTGCGATCGTCGGAGACCATAAGTCAAAACCATGAAAGTGAAACTCTTAGGCTAAGGCCCCGCTCCCTCCGTCAGCGCGCCAGCACTGCAGACAGGCGGGGCGCTGACAGACACAGAGCCGGAGCGGGAGTGGGAGGGAGGGGGCGTGGTTTAAGCGGAGGGACCTGCGATAGCCCCACCCCCTTCTCACAAGCAGCTGATTCACAAGCAGGCAATTTTCTGAGCTGGCAGTGTCATTTTGGACTGTAATGTGTCAAATCCAATTGCATTATTCATGTCACCCCCCCACCCCCGCCGGCCACGGGCTCGGGCTGCAGCTGAAGGAGGGAGCTGCTGCGGGCTGCCCTACTCACACGCTGACACTCAGGCACACACACACACACACGCAGGCACTCATGCACGTACACACACACACACACACACACACAGGCAGGCACTCATGCACACACACAGGCAGGCACACACATACACAAACACACATACACACACACAGACAGGCACTCACGCTGATTTTCCTCCACTCTCTCCTCCCCGCTCCCCGAAGCCTCTCCTCCTCCCGAAGCCTCCCCTCCTCATTGGCTCACAGCCACACCACGTGACGCGTCGACGCTAGGGATTACAATTCACTTGTATCCCCTAGCGGCTGACGCGTCACAGCGTGTAGTGAGCTGTGCAGCCAGGGGGGACCGGGACCGGCTCGGGAGGATTCCCCTGCTGGGGGGGAACGCTCGTGCGGCCGCCCGCGCCGCCGGGCGCAGCGGGTCCCAGGCCTTATGCCTCGCCTGCCCTTTGAGTGCAGTAGCCTTGTAACATCGGCTAAAGGATCAGTCCCTCCCAGTATCAAAATCAACTAACAGCAGTGGCATGTTTAATACATTAAGTATAGGTCGTTGGCACCTGTAAAGAAAGCAGGCAAGTAATATCCCCAAATAATTTTTCAATGAATAGATCTCTTAAAAACAAGGTATCACTTAATACTGAAGTACTCATTTACTCTGCACTATCGCAACTGGACTAACACGGCTATTTCTATTTCATTTAAGATACGTTTGTAAAACAAATCTATAGTAACAAAAAGCTTTCTATATTCACTGATCACTTGTACGTTTGGTAACTTTGACTCCCGAAATGGTGACTTTTCTTGTAGCAACTTTTGTTTTTCACTCTGCATTCTCCAACCTCCTCGCTCTTTAACTGTCTCCAATGATTATTTATTTATAAAGAAAATGTTTTACCAGGAAGTAAGTAATACTTTTAGAGTTACCTCTCGTTATCAAGCATGTCCTGGGCACAGAGTTATGATGACAGAAACATGGTAACAAATACAGTTACATAAGTGAACAGGGTTATACATGATATATAAATACATTGCATTACATTAGGTAAACAGGGTTTACATTGTATATAAAGACATTGCATGGACAGTTAAAGATAAAATAAGTTATAGGCGTATTTAACAGTAAGAGACCACATTAAAATGTGAGACCGCTTTAGTTTTTAAAGGCATTAGACCGGTGGCGGCTGTGAGAGTCTCCGGTAGACTGTTCCAGTTGTGCGGTGCACGGTAAGAGAAGGCGGAGCAGGCGGATACTTTGTTGAACATTGGGACCATGAAGAGTCCCTTGGAGTCAGATCTCACGTGATAAATGCTGCGTGTGGTAGGGGTGAGGAGCTTATAACTTAAAGAACACTTATAAAGATTATTGACCTTATTCTACAAACTGTTCTACATAACTTTATGACCCACATTCTATAAACTTGGAACTCAGATGATGCCTTTCCGTGCCATAGCGCCGGTTTGGGGTTTTGAACTTTGAGATGTTTAGGTATTCTTGGCTAACCAAACAACGCAGCTACATACACTATAACTACAACCAAAAGACTCAACTATTTTACTGTGACATCAACATTCACAACATTTTTGCAAAACAAAGTTGGTTTATACTGATGAATTTAGAAAAATACTGGTACATTTTGACAATCAAATACAAAATGAAGAAGCATACACTTATTGATCATGAGAATTTTCCAATAGCCTTAGCTAAAATGTTTAATTGATTTGCACATTTCTTTAAGAAAAGACTTGGGAGGATTTGCAAAGTGATTCGGGAGAGCGTATTTTATATACATTTATGATGGTTGCTCCTCTTTAAATGTTGATAGGACATACAGTACTAGCTTTTGACTCTGTTTAGGGAGAACAGAACAGACACCCTCCTGGCAGGTGATGGCCCTTTATTGGAGATCAGACTCCCCAGCACTACAGTACTAGTACATATCTCATGGTCATAGACAGTTGTCTTCTCCAATCATACTCCGTCACCACCTACTTATACTGGTTCTCATAACTATTAGCAGCTATCACCCTCCTCCCCTTATCACCCTCCACTTAGTATTCCACTTATCACCCTCCACTTCTGCTTCCTAGCACCAAAACTCTAGCATTGCTCACTCTGTCTCTCCGCCACTGTGACCCTTGAAAGCTACCGTCTCACTTATCAATATGCACTGGAGTCAAAGAGCGAGAACTCAACCATGTAACATTTCTAGTTGATTGTTTCTTCAAATGTAGGAAGTAATAATGCAGCCATTTGAAAGTTACCGCAGGCGGTGTTACAAAGTATACAAACAAAAGACAGGGGTGCCCAATGCTACATCCAATTGACAAAACATATAAAGTAATAAGTATAAAGTTTAAATATTTCAATAATAATAATATTTACTTGGTTATTTAGTTAAACCCTTTGGCCAAGTTCAAGTGGTGTGCGTGTGTGTGTGTGTGTGTGTGTGTGTGTGTGTGTGTGTGTGTGTGTGTGTGTTACAGCTGAGTGACAGAAGAGCCTCACAAAATTGCCCAATAAACGAACCTCTTTCCTTAACCTGCTGATTTTTATAATGGTTTAAAGAGGTCCATGGAATGAGCCTATCCTATTACAGCTTTATAGACTAAATAAAAACACCATGCCAGCAGCGAACTCTCAGGAGATACCATGTAGCGACATTTATTCTAAAGGCCTATTCAGAACACCCATACAATCAGTGGCGGGATTCCGATGTTCTTATCCTGTTTTTGCTCCCTCCTTTTAACCCTTAGACGTAGGGAATCACTGGTGTTTTGTGCTAGGTACAGAAATCAAAACATTTTCAGCGTAATATAATACATTATTTATCTTCAGGTGCGATTCTACCTACGCTCATTCTTTTGACCCCCTTTTAAAAAATGTTTTTAATAGGAAGCAGGGTGTCTCTGTAGCTGAACTGCATTCATTTCAGCTCCGGGACTGCCTGCTTCCTGAGATACTTATCTTTGAAGGTGCCCCTAGTACTGTCCCCTCCAGGGGAAACAAAATGGAGGTTTAAAGCTCTTGCATCATGCGGGCCAACAGGAACCTGCAATGTCATCTGTTGTGGCCAGGGTCACCGACAGCTTTCCCGGAGGCCCAGGAATTGAATTTCAACTGGGGCTCCCCCGTGTCAGTAAGACCCCCCTCTTTCTCTTACCCCCCCCCCCCCCCTTTCCCCCCCCCCCCCCCCCCCCTTCTCACACACCTCCTATTTCTCTTCTCACACTTCCCCCTCTCTCTCCCCCAATGTATTTCTCTTCCCTCTCTGTCTCTCACTCCCCCTCTCACTCTCCCCCCTCCCTCACTTACACCCTGACCTCTCTCTCCCTTGTGCTCAATTACTCACCCCCTCTCTTTCTCTCACTCCCCCCACACTCTTCTTCCTCACTCCCCTTCTCTCGCTCACTCTCGCAGTCTCGTCCTCTCATTTAATGCCCCCTCCTCACTCAATCCCATTCCCTCAATTTGACTTCCCCTCTTGAATCTCAACCCTCTCTCACACTCAATTCCCCCCTCCCCTCCTCACACTCAATTCCCCTTCTCCCCTCCTCATTTCCCCATCCCACACTAAATCCCCCCTCCCCTCACATTCAATACTCCCTCCCTTCACTTAATAACCCCCTCCCCTCCTGACACTCAATAACCTCTCCTCCTCACACTCAAGAAACCCCCTCCTCACTCAATCCCCCTCCCCTTATCACACTCAATTCCCTATTTCCCTCCTCCCACTCAATAACCCGTCCTCTTCTCCCACTCAATAACCCCCCTCCACACACTCAATAACTCCCCCTCCTCTCCTCACACTCAATAACCCCCATCCACACACTCAATAACTCCCCCTCCCTACACTTGATAACACAAAAAAAACCCACCCTGCATTCAATAACAACCCCTGCCCACACTCAGTAACCAGCCCTAATCCCCTTCCCACACCCAATAGCACACACAAATTTTATCTTGGTGGGAGTCCTCCTGTGCTGCTTTGATCCCGACGGTAGATGCGGAGGTTGGACCTGACTTCCATTAGAGACCAACTTCTGGCGCTGACTGGTGCGTATGGGGCTGGTGCTTCTAGTGCCTGAACATTCCAGGCACTCCCTAGTAGTGGCCCAACGGTTGTCCCAGCTCTCCCATTTCGGCAAGCCCTGTTACGGCTTCCTATTGGCCTACTTGACACTCGGGACCTGCATGAAAAGCCAGTTGCACCTTTGGAGGTACTGTATGTATCTAAGGAAGCAGGGTCCCTCTCAGCTGAAAATAATGAGGTTCAGCTCTGGAGTTACCCTGCTTCCTATACATGTAAATAACGGGCTATTTTCTATTGGAATGTGTCTGTGTGGTCCCCACCACATACCTCACCATCACCATGTTGCTTGTGGAGAATATAGACTAAACAGGTAGCCCCGCTACAGCTAATACTGCAGGTAGCTGAAATCATGGTGCTCCCTTGGTAAGGTAAGTATAAACACTAGAATAAGAAAAGGAGCCTAGTTTGAGCACTCTCCCAACACTCGGGATGATTTATGTATAGGTATAAAACAAATTTAATGTCAACAAGGAATGTTAAAATATTGGGTGTTAAATAAAACAAGGACACAGCTGTGATCCTAGTGAGAGTTCAGAGTTAGGACTCTGGATCAATAGAAATAAGTGTGGTGGACCGAGTATGTCCGTCACCGCCGGTAATTACCCAAGTTAATTTAAGGTGCCGCACCTTATGTTCATGTAATCAGCTGTGTTGATAATTAGCCTTCACTACCTCCTACACCCATAGGGCTTCCGTCCCTCACCATCACAATTGATCCCCCTATGGAGTTCACTGAGAACTCGACTGGGGACTTTGTGCCAGTCTGATTCCTATAAGACTGATCTAATTGTATGCAATTCGGAGCTTCTGGATATTTTAACATGTGGTATCCATTAACACTCCAGTACATAGTGTTCTCTTGCTACTACTAAGACACCTGAAACACTCTACAAGTGTCTCTCTTAACTTGCTTCTTCGTAGGAGTTACTGGCATTAGTGTGTTCTGAGAGTGGGCGAACTGGCAGTGGAGGATATCATCTGGTTACTCGTCGATAGATATGTCCTAAACATCATTATTACCTCTTTGAGCCACCAGCCACACAAGTAAGAGGTTATACTCCCCTATACCATTACTGCACCCCACCAGTTCACATTGCGAACTCAATTTGGGGACACTGTGGCTATTCTGGGCCCAGGCTCACTTGTGGCATGTGAGAAGGTCCATGTAGCATAAAGTCGTTCCCTTTTAAAGCACACAAAGTCCTTCTATTTTCTTCAACTTTATTGAGTGGATTTAATAGAAATATAAAAGCACTGGCATGTAGTTTGTGGTAGGAAATGTCTCTTGTGAGGAGAAGTATCCTATGTGAGAGGAAGTGGCTTTGTTGTCAGGGGAAGGTAAAAAGGAATCACTTTCTAAGGGATCAGTGGAAGAGGAGTCTACTCACTTTGTCTGCTGATGATAAGAGGAAGCACACTTTCTTTTCCAGACAGGAACAAGCCAAAAGGGCATACAAATTAAAAGAGAAGGGCAGGGGGAGAGGGCTAAACCAATCTCAAGCTGTGAGCATTGGGAGGTTGCCAGGACAACTTACTAGTGGTTTGGGGAAAGTTTATATTGTAGCAACTATGTTGCAATTACACAGCAGCACTGGCTGCTTCAGGACAGGGAAACATGTAACTTCACTGGGGAGAGCTGGCAACCTGAGAGCAGACAAAATACACAGAAAACATACAATCCTGTTCCAGGACAGTGGCAGTTCTGCAATCTTTATATTTAAGTAATATTCAGCTACTGACACCCCTAAGGTGGTGATTACCAGCTTGTGACTACATCATCCTTCAACAGTACTTTACCATAACTGCACCCTGCTGGTAGGTCACATTGCGAACTCTATGTGGGGATATTGTGGTAGGTAGCGTGGAACACGTTCAGCCCGTACTCATCTCCTGACACGTACAGCGCGCATGCGCGCAGCGGTGACATCACCTGATGCCATGAACTTGGGCTCCGCCTCCGGATCGCGCCACACGCTCCCAGTGCGCGCACGTGACACGTGCGCCACGCCCTCAAGCTCCGTGGCAACAACAATCATCAGCTGATACAAGCAGCTGCACCTGCTCATTGGTACCAGCCTATCACAGGCTTCCGCGGAGGCTTTGCCTTCGCTCCACCCCAATGGGGATTGGCTAATCAAGCCTATATATGCTCAGCTGTGCCATAGGCACTTTGGCTGAGCATAGATTGTGTTACTCTGTGTTTGCCTCTGCTGATCTTGCCTTGTCCCTGTCCTGTTGCCTTACTTCCTAGATTAACCCCTTGTGTACCGACCCAGCTTGCCTTTGACCATCCACTTATCTGGAATACTGAACTCGACTGCCTTTGACTCTCCGCTCTTCACGTACCCTGACCACGGCTTGCACCTCGACGATCCTCCTCTCTCCAACCCTGACCTCAGCTAAGGTACCCTCTACGATCCGGACCTCTCCTACTCTGACCTTGGCAAGTATTATGACTACCCTGACTTCTTCTCCCCAGACCCGGCTACCAAAACTATCCTACACTCTGGACGTGGCCCCATGCCTGTGGCTGGTGTTTATTGTTATTCCCATCTCAGTACTGGGGTCTCGTCTAGTTTGTGGTGAGCACAGCGTGTCTATGCTCAGCCCCACAAACAAGACACCACTGAGGTGGGAGATATGGTGGCATCATATGTTCTCCAGACTCGAGAAGTACTTAGAGCAGTCTGACGCATGGACTCCCTACAGAAGGACCTTCAGAACATCACAGTACAGGTGCAACAGGTTAATGTACCCACCATCTCTACACCTCTGTCTACCCCTCTTACTAACCCTGTGTCGTCTGAACCACGACTTCCTATGCACAACCGATACTTCGGAGATCCCTTAGAATTTCGTGGGTTCCTCAACCAATGCTTTATCCAATTTGAGATGACACCCACCCGGTTCCTTACCCCAAGGTCAAAAGTAGCATACAATATTTTGTTACTCACAGGTGATGCGTTGGCTTGGGCCTCTCCCATCTGGGAACAATGAAGGGACCTCACACAGGATATTGGGCAATTCACCATGGAATTCAGACGTGTTTTTGACACCCCAGGTCATAAAATTACTTCTGCTTCATCCCTTTTTCACATAATTCAGGGAAATCGTCCGGTAGCCAGGTATGCCTTGGAGTTCCAGACAATCACTTCTGAGACAGGATGGAACAGTGAGGCTCTCTCTTCAGCTTTTTGGCAGGGACTCTCAGAACCTGTGAAGGATGATCTCGCCGCGCAGGAGCACCCAGCTGACCTGGAGGAGCTTATTGCAGTCTGCATTCGGGTGGACAAGGGTCTGCAGGAAAGGAAATCCGAGCGTTCATGTCATCGTCAGGTACCCATCAGGTCACCGCTTGTTCATTCCTCTTTTCCAGAAAACCCTGCTGCGGATGTTCCAGAACCCATGCAATTAGGCAGCAACAAACTATCCCTCTCAGAGAAGCAGCATTGTTGGGCGTCCGGTCTTTGCCTCTATTGCGGTAATTCAGGCCATCTTGCTCTTCAATGCCCTCTCAAGTTGGGAAGCGCTGACTCCCATTGAGGTCCAGAGGAGCCACTGTGGGAACACTCCCCAATTCCTCTGTCACCAAAGAACCGCTACCTAGCAGAATTTTGGTTCCAGTGTCTCTTCTGGCCCCGGGTCTGGCGGTCGCAGCATCAGCGTTCATCGACTCCGGATCGAGAGGTAACTTCATTGATCAGGAGTTTGCTATAAAGAATAACATCCCGTTGATTAAAAAAAAAAAAACTCTGGTGGGATTAGAGGCCATTGATGGACATCCTCTACAACCGGCTTTCATCATCTTGCAAACCATTGAACTTTCACTCTTGTTCGAGCAAACCCACAGGGAGGAGATTTCTCTGGACGTTATACACTCTCTCTCTGCTGAGATCATCTTGGGCCTTCCATGGCTTCAATGTCACAACCCGCATATTGATTGGGCTAAACAAAGGCCTATTTCATGGAATCAACAGTGCTCTTCGACCTGTGCTGTACCACCTCAAAAGATCTGCAGTATGAAGATGCCCGACGAGGCACAGAGCACATTACCAGACTGCTATGCTGACTTCAGGGATGTTTTTGATAAAGAGAGAAAAGGTGAGGAGTACAAAGTGGTTGTACTCTCAAAGAAAATTCACTTAAATGCACACTACCAATTATTTAAACTTTTAATACTATATACTTAAAACATATATTACCGAAGGAATTGTGTAATAAAGGATAAAAATAAATTAAATAATTAACACATGCACCAAGATCACCTCTCATGTATTAATACTCCAATATACAATTGAAATTGAAGTGTTGGAGGCTACACAAGGTGCAAACAGCCAGGGTGAGCAAACAAGCCCACCACTTGACTAGCTAGCCCAATAGAGTGATAAATAAAGTTAGCAGCAGGGATGGAACACTATGTAACCTTAAATAGGTGGTGAATCCAGATAATTAGTACCAATATACATGAAGAACCAATCCCTCACTGTTACACTATTGTTATATATAGGGCTAAACTAGGGAGATGACTGGCAGACACTGTTTTAAAACAGCCCCATAGCGGGGGCAGTGCTAAATATGTGTGAGAAATCGGGGAGTACGTCCCTTGCGGCGCGCTCCCTCCTCGCCCATCTATAGTACTGCAGCGGCAGCTGCTGAAAATTCGCCACCCGCTGATGTGCGCATCACCATTCCTGTTACAGAGCGTGCGCGCACCCGCTCTTTCTATGCACGGTCACTGAGCATAGCTCCGTCCCCTCGGGATGCGCCGCACCTCCGCTGTGCGTGGTGCACGCGCATGACGGCGTGCAACGAGCCCCAGCTACGTGTCAAGTTTTTCTATGAGCCCTTGTCTCCTGCAGCCTATCCTGGCATCTGCAGAGGCCCCGCCTCCGCTCCCTCCCCTACTGGTTCCTGTCTCCTATATAAGACTGCCTCTTCCTGGCATACCTTGCTGAACATAGACTTTGTGTAGCCTTGTGTGTGCCTGGCTTGTCCAGCCCTGTCTTGCTTTGTTTTCTACAGTTTCCTCCCGTGTACCGACCTGGCTTTGGATTTGGATTCTCTCTGGCTCGTGACCCCTGGCTTATGGATTAACCTCTTGTGTACCGACCTGGCTTTGCATTTGGATTCTCTCTGGCTCTTTACCCCTGGCTTACGGATAACGACTACGTGTACCTCTCCTACCCTTGGAACCTGGCGAGTATTGGATTAACCCTTTTTCTTGGCAGTATATGTAGAAAGATGGTGGAGCACTGCAAACAAATAGGGCTGGAGGCAGATCCGTGAAAAATAAAAATGCTTTAATCCAAATGCATGGTAGCAACAGCTACATTAAAAGGGTCCTCTAACGCGTTTCGCGCTTTAACAGCGCTTTA
>CM071570.1:5310716-5395534 GCA_036426205.1 Ascaphus truei
CAGTAGCACAGTAGCACAGTGACACAGTAGCTCAGTAGCACAGTAGCACAGTGACACAGTAGCTCAGTAGCACAGTAGCACAGTAGCACAGTGACACAGTAGCACAGTAGCTCAGTAGCACAGTAGCACAGTGACACAGTAGCACAGTACTGTACACATTACAATCCATCCATTTTATTGCAAACGAAGAAACAGAATCCATGAAATGCAAACTAAACATCCGCGATAAGCGCGGGTTCCTGGGATAAGCGCGGGTGCCTGGGATAAGCGCGGGTGCCTGGGATAAGCGCGGGTGCCTGGGATAAGTGCGGGTGCCTGGGGCGATTGGCCGATTTCATGCTGCGTGAGGAACAGCAGAGAACTCAAAATCATCGCCGAGATGTGTTCGAATAACGGCCGCTGCATCAGTATGGTAGAGAAGGTGTTATATGGCTGAGCGCTGTTGAAACTCCAATATATGTTCCTACGGTAAGTAGGACAGCACATAATATTGTAGCCTACAAGCTCTATTTGTACAGTATCTCCACACTGAGAGTTATGGCACATTCCCTGACAGTGAATTTAGTTTGTGTGCGTGTTACAGCACTTTAAAATGTAATGGTGCAAGCAGGTTTTGGGCTTGGTGCCATGGTCCTTGCACACCTTGCTAATCAAACAGCTCGCAAATCGGTTTGATGTTCTTCAAGCAGTGTAAACTTTAAAATGAGGACTGAAATGGGAGTAATAATCTTGCCTTATTTTTAAAAGTGTGATTAATGATTTAATATAATTCTATCTCCAGTCTCACTGATTGATATGTGGCGAGTCTCACTGATATATGGGAGTCTCACTGATTTGTGGCGAGTCTCACTGATATGTGGCGAGTCTCACTGATATGTGGCGAGTCTCACTGATATGTGGCGAGTCTCACTGATATGTGGCGAGTCTCACTGATTTGTGGCGAGTCTCACTGATTTTGGTCCTTGAAGGTTGACCTCTCTCAAAACATGTTTAACCCCCGGTGTAATGAGCTTCACACCCTCACACTGCCCCCTGGCAGGTTTCTCTCCAGTTTGCTCTGGACATGTGACTGTGATGGACATGAGAGCACCCAATAATAACGGCTATGGAAGAACCTTTAAAAAAGGGGCAGGCATGTAGAGTCAGAACTGCACGGACCTGACTGCTATCAGGTTCGGTTTAGGATTGCAGAGAGTGCATGTGTGCACGTGGCAGCAGGAACGAGAGCTACAGTGTCAGATGTGGCGAGATTTCAAGCGCCATCAGAAGGGACCTGGAATGGCTATATAGCACAGCAGCACAGAAGAACAGGCCTGCAACAGCTGGTACACAACGTGCTCCCACGGTGGGCTGGCACTATCTCAAGCCAACATAGCCAGGATTGGGTGGCTAATACACCACTCACACTGATTCACACCCGCGCAGCGTTATTGGGGATTCTGTTGTACTTGTATACTGTGTGTAATGATCATCAGCTGAGGATCACCGGTTACCCGAGTCATTAGGGGAGAAGTAAACGAGTTGTATCTCCCGTACACTGACTCTGTATTCTTCTCGCCTTCTGACTGTAGTCCATGTGACCCTGTGACGTTATTAATAGGTACTCAGGCCTCCGCCGCAGCAATAGTCATAATCCTGGGAGCTAAAAGCAGAGGGGTTACACATGTAAAGTGTTTTCATCATTCTTCTTCTCTCTTTCACTGCTCTTCACTTCTCTGACCCTTCCTATGTCTCAGATTTAATCTCTCGATAAACCCCTACTCACTCTTTATACTCTACTCAGGCCTGTCTTCTCTCTACCCTCCCTGTCACTGCAGCTCTCTCTCATGCCTACAGCTCTCTCACATGCTGCACCTACCTCTGGGGCTCCTTACACCTCAATGCCTGTGAAACCCCTTCCCTCAGCTTCAAACACTATCTGAAAACTCACCAGTTGAATAGTCCTGGATGACCACTACTCACTATACTGCAGTATGCTCTTATACAAACTCTAATCAAAGCACTCACAATTACTCCTGCTGTTTTTGTTAGTCTCCAAACGATTAAAGTGTAAGGGTCTTTATGCACTTACCACCATCTCTAGTATTATATCTCCTGGATTGTGTGTTTGTATGTATGTATGTATGTATGTGTATTTCTCAATATATATTATTATATATATATATATAGATATATATATATATATATCTATATATTATATATCTATCTATATATATATAATATATATATCTATATTATATATAACTGTATTATCTTTATTTGCTCCCACAGTGTACTCAGCACAGTACAGTACAGGGAATTTTAATACAATTAAGTGCAACAAAGTCAGGCGGTAAGAAAAGAAATCCCTGCCCCGGAGAGCTTACAATCTATAATAATAATAATAACAATAATAATAATAATAATATACATACATAATAATTGAAATACTGGCACAAACATTCAACAAATTCCTGTATTACTTACTAATGATCTATAGGGTGGTATTTTTACCTCTCTCCTTCCTCTGCTGGTATCTTTTCCTATACAACCGAAACTCCGACTGTTTGGCCATTTTTTAGGTAAACAGACATAGCAAATGCCGATGCCTGAAACCCCAGCACTGGTGATGACAGTATACTGTATCATCAGCTGAACCGGAGATACTTACCAGGAAAGCTGCCACCGCTAGTTCCTTGTATTTAATGCCCTCGCTTTAAGCGGGCCAACAGCAAGCCATGACGGATGATGTTGCAGCTTCCTACTGGCCCATGTGATGTTTGTGATTTACACCTCCATTTGTTTCCACCGGAGGAGACGCCTTCCGCTAGAAAATAGTGTGCATGAGAGGGGGGCAGGGGAGGGAGATTATGGGTGAGAGGAGGCTGCTTTCCCTTCATGTAAAAAAAAGGGTAGTCCCCAAAAACAGTGAGATGGGGAAACTGCACCTTTTATTGTATGGAATGTACATGCAGGAACTATAATAACAGAGAAGCCTTGAGATACAAGAGATATATAAACAGTGAATGACAGAGTAACTCAGACACCCACTGATATTATTAGGTATGTTAAATAAATAGCAGGGCCCCTCAGACACCCACTGATATTATTAGGTATGGTAAATAAATAGCAGGGCCCCTCAGACACCCACTGATATTATTAGGTATGGTAAATAAATAGCAGGGCCCATTGTTTCACTTGGCACACACACGAAACCTGTGGAATCCATCACCACAAGATGTTGTTGTGAGAGCAACCGGTATTAATAGGTTTTAAAAAGTGATTTAGACATAGTCATGGAGTCCAAGTAGTGAATGGGAAGCAGGGACTTCTTGTTTCATAGATAGCCTGCCCATGGCTCTCCTGAAGCAGGAGCTCTGCAAAGCTGAACCCCATTAATTATAGCTCCAGGGACCCCCAGCTTTCCGAGATACAGACCGCCAAAAGGGGGTGCCGGTAAAGTTTAAAGCTCCCACGTGACATGGGCCAATAGGACGCCGGACCTGATGACATCACGGCTTCCTATTGGTTCCCGCTGGTCGCAGGAGCTTTGAAACTCCGCCATTACGTGATCCCTGCTAGTCGAGCTGGGCGGCTACTGGCGCCCCCTATGGAGGTATCTATCTCCAGAACCAGGGGGGTCTCCAGAACTGAAATTAATGGGGCTAGACTCAGGAGACCCCCTGCTTCCATCCTATATAAAATAATGCAGCACAAATCGCTCGCTTGGATTGCTGCTTTAATGTGACTACTTGTGCGCAACAAAATATGAACAACATAATATAATTGGCGCCTGAAATAAGTGTAATCATTCTTGACAGTAATGAAAGTGTGTTCCCTTCACCTCAGCTGGTCTGTCTTTGTCAGAGACCTGTGATAAGGGGGTTTAGCTGAGGCATGTCCTGCTCTACACACTGCAACATCACCCAGAAAGGACCATCTATATTTCACTGTGTTTCCAAACTAACTTGTTAAACTTGTAATTTTAATAGATGACTGTATTTTTTTTAAAGGGCATCAGACGTAACCCTTATGCATGTCCCTGTCATACATGCATTTGACTCTATGAAAAGGTGTGATATCAGCAGCATGCTATATGTTTATATAATCCTCCATTCCCGGCTTCTGGAGAGATGACATATATATTGCTACTCCTCATGGGTTACCTTGGCTCAGAGTGCTGGATTTCGGCGGCTGGGCAATGAAGCAGCAAGGTTGTAGAATAATGGGCGTCCTGAACTTTTGTCATACAGCAGTCTTTTATTTAGGTCCCCTAGGCATGGGGGACTACACACCACACTTGAAATGTCTCTTTATTTCTTTATAGTTATCAATGCATTCTGTGCTTCCATGAGTGCCCACAACTAACTCTAGGAGGGAGGTATATATCTTAGTTGCTTAACTGTTCTGAGACCCGGGCCCCCCTCCTTTTCTGGTCCAGATACCCTTCTGTATTATCCCGGTAATGGTAGGCCCATTGGGAATCCTAGCGGTTCCTGTACAAGTCACCCCAATACCTATTTGTTTGTGTGGGAACTGCCACGTCCCTGCACCCAGAGAGGACTGTTAATGTAGCTGTGGTTAGAGCTTGCGCCCAGGAGTCCTCGTTTATACGGCTGTCTGTGGCATGCCGTTTTCATACTTCGAAGCTTATATTAGACTCTCTGAATCTGTGATCCTAATTTAATCAGGGTACTGCCCCTAGCTACAACATAATAAAGTAGAGGGAGGCCTGGTCTGTATTATTATATTATGAACATTCCTATCTCTACTCCCCAAGGCTCCTCTCCTCTTGTCCTCCTGGAACCTAACCTTCTAGAACTTTCCCCTCCCCTTATGTACTTAACGTGATGTCATGATACTATGGCAACACATGGTGGGGCCCGTTACACGCGAAACATGCTAGTAACCCTTTAAAGAGTGGGTTACATTTATAACAACTTGGTAGTCATTTATGAATTCCTAACTCCATTATGTATCTGGAATATTTGGTGGCTTGCATACATAATGATAAAGTTAAGTAACTGTATAGCAAGTGATCATGGGGGAAGAGTTTAACCCTCAAGTACAGTGCTGGGTCATTGCTTTTAAACTTAGTTGACAGTACATTTGAGTATTATTGCTGTAGGGTGGATGCAGCTAAAACACTGGAATGTGAACAAAATCTTGGTCTAACCTCTATATGACCTCCAGAAATCATTTAAAGATGATTGAATTTATATTCATTTGCAGCATTTGGATGCAAAATGCCCCAAATGGTTCTGTGGCCATATTTTTGTTTGTGGAAACCTTTATAGTGATGTGACAGATAAGCAAACTTTGCATGGCCCTCCTTAGTTTATAAACTGCTCCGGGAAGAAGAGATTAGCTTTTCTATTGTCCTTTCTTCCAAAGAGTGGGACATGTCAGCTATGTGTGTCAACCTTTTGTTCTCGTACATGACTGAGATGAAGGGTACAAATTAAGTAAGGCAGCTTCCAATCAATCCTTTTGAGGCTAATCCTTCTTGACATTTAAAGGAGAATTTCCGGTTACTGTCAATTTTTCATTGTCTTTCCTACCCGTGTTTGCACTGTACTCCTTATAGTTGAATGCCTTGTTTCTCCAGTTTTTAGTGAGAAAAAAATGCTAAATTGCATCTTTACTTTTTAGTTTTTTTTTTAACCGATTCTAACATGGCGTTATTGGAACATATATGTGTCACATTCAGAAGTCGGAAAGTATATGTTTTATTTAATTTGTTTTCACAAAACATTCCATCCCCCCAGCAATGACACTGCATCAGAGCCTGGTGACATAGTTATGCCATAGGTACGTCATAGTTACGCCATAGGTACGTCATAGCTACGCCATAGGTACGTCATAGGTAGTTAGAGTGTATGCCATATTATACTGACATAGCCACAAGAAGCATGGATCGTGTAAATGTAGTGTGGGGTCATCTCATTCTACTGGAGCAATTCCTTCTTTCAGAGACCATGCTGGATGGTTAGATCAATGAATCCATTTATCCAACTCAGAGATCTGTGACATATACCCGTACTGCGCTACTCCCAAATGACTATGATAAGTAGGGTCACAAACCACCTGCAAAACATTCTAATATGGAAAAGTACTCAGACACTTGGTGTAAGCTAGGAAGCTACACGTAATAAAAATAACAAGGGAGTAGATACCAGCTTCATAAAGTTAGTAATCCCAAAGGAGGGATAGGGAGCAGGGGGTATGATACCTCTTATTGGCTAACCAGTAGTTGATATGTTACAAGCTTTCGAACCTCTCTGGGTCCTTCATCGGGTCTGGCAGAAAAACAGATACACAATATTATATATAGTGTTTGTTAGAGGGATATCTGGTTACAATGGATGTAGACAGGAAGCGAGGAATAAGATGAGATAGAAACACATGTCATTAAGGAGACGTGAGGAGGAGTGTGTGGGACAAAACAGTGAGCGTGAAAAAATATCTATCAAATAAAAACCCACAAACCCCTGTTTGCTCACAAATTACCAGTGTCACCAGTCATCAGGTTATCATTGGTAAGTTCTGGCCAGGGGAAGAGTTAACATAATTACAAGTCACTGCATAGCCATATGGTCTGGGTTCTGGGATTACTCTCAGAGGGATGCAATGCTTACTGGTAAAGAGATATGTTATGGGAAAGGCTTAAGTTGGACACAGCACGTGGATTGGCAAATCTACGGTGTGTAAGTGAGCTCAGAAAGAGTTTTAAGTGACTTTAGTGATGTGAGAGGCTTGCGCAGGCAAATGTGGGAAATTACCTCACAGTGGACATATTTTCACTAGGTATATGAACCCCTTCTGGCCCAAGTAAGACAGACCCACAGGAGATGGATAAATCCTAACTCCTGGTATATCTCCTTTTCACTGATGTTCGACCGACTCGTGATTACCAACCGCACTCTCAGATCCTTCATTAAATCTCCTGGGAGAGTTGCCTGATACATTTAACCTGTTGAGCACAACTATGTAGGCTCCTGTATGTTCATCCCATAATACTCACCTTATCTGTGAGTCTACATCCATGTACTCTATGAGTAGGGTTGCCAGGTGGCTTCCCCAAAAATACTGGATACAATGGTGAAAGGTGCAACGTGCCCGAGACACACATACACACATACACACATACACACACACACACACCTCTTACCTCTCTCCACTCCATGCTGTTTCCTCCTCTCCTTGGCCCCTCCCTCAGGCTCCTGACACCTCCTCCTGATTGGCTGCATTATCCAGCAGCAGCGAATCAAGGTGGAGGAAGCTGCCCAGCCCCTAGCAACAGCTCTGTTCTCTTCCTGCTCGAGGAAATCCTGCGCCCCCCCAAGCCGATCAGGTCATTATGTCCAGAGAGGTAATATCGGACACATGTCCAGTTTTACATCTAATTTATTACTGAACAGAGGGTCCAAATACAGGACAGTTCTGTTCAATACTGGACACCTGGTAACCCTAGCTCTGAGCTACCTACGGTATCACACAGGGTACCTCTTATTGCACTAACCTTTTCAATGCTGCGCGGTTGTGCAAGGGCTCTGTGATGGTGCTCCACGCATGGGTCTGTCATTACATTGAATAGAGATGGAATGCAGCCAGGATAGCAATACCAGCGCTGAGCAGTGTGCAAGTGGCAAGAACATTTTAACATGAAGGCCAGTGAGTGATGAGTAATGTACTTCTGCCATTTGGGGATTTTTATCCTGAGGCCTTTTATGATTCAGTTTCTGCAGAGGTTGGTACATTATAAAAGGAGGAGAGAACCATTGCAGAAAACATTGAAGTTTAGATAGAAGGTAAACATTGTGATCACAGCCATATTAATTCTGCCCATAAAATGCACGCGTGTGTTTCCTGAGCTGCAGTTGAGATAGGGACCCTTAATAAAAGTAATTAAATGTAGTATTACTGAAAGTATACCGTGAGATGCGCAAACGATTCAGTGCAAACCATCTGAATTATAGGTCAACCATCAATGCAAAAAAAAAGTGTGTGTGTGCCGAGCACGTGCATTTTAAGTGAAACTTCTTGGTGTTTTGTCACTGTTTTGACACAGAAATTGTATTTGTGAAGATGATGTTTTAAATGAAAAATCAAAACACAATATCAGTGACAAAACGCTGGGGTTTGACTTAGAACGTGCATGCTCAGCACACACCACCTGTTTTAGCTATTGTAAGGTCCGGGGGAACACCTCTCTCTAAAGGGGTTCCCCCCGCGACTTTACTCACCCCCGCTCCAGCTCTGCTGGCTACTGATCTCGCGCATGCGCGCGCACGGCCGAGGACCTTTACATCCTCCCTCAGGGGGAGTTCCCACCCCCAGCTGAGGCCGTGCGCACTTCTCCCGCGCGGCGCACACGCCTGATGTGCGTGCTCCGCTCACAAGCTGCACATCTAGCACAGCTTTGGTAAGTTCTCCCTGCCAATCCCTATCTTTCCTGGGGCCGCTCCCTCGTTACTCCCCCTCTCCCTATTGGTCCTTCCTCCTACTTATACCTTGCTCAGCCATTCATTCTTTGGCTGAGCATAGCTTTGTATGACCTGTGTTAACCACGGTCGTGCCTGCCTCAGTTCCTGTCTCTTTGTCTCCTTAGTGATCCCTTGCATACCGAACCGGCCTGGCTGCGGACCCGCTCTGGTCTTCTACCCTTGGTTTGTATCCTGACCTCCTGGACTCCCCGACCCCTTCACCTCGGTTTGCGGATTCCGACCTACCTCCCGGCTCTGGACCCCAGGCTCTCGGTACCACCTATCTTCTGGAATCTCCCTTCTCGTCTGGCGAGTATCTTACTTTATCTTATACTCCCAGACGGTTCCAGATGCCTATTTTCCACTTTCCAGGTGTGTCCCCGTAGCTGTGGGTGCAGTTTGTTACCCATCTCACCTCAGTTTCGGGGTCCCTCCTTGTCCGTGGTGAGCACAGCGTAACATTTTGCTCAGCCCTACAGACATGGACCCCGAAGAGTTTGAGCAACCAAGCCCCATGCAGCGACTTCTCCAGCTAGAGGCGCAGCTTGCTTCCATGATGCAGGAGCTCTCTAGACTCTCCTCATTGCAGACTTCCCAGGCTCCTCTGCCATGGCAGCTGCGGCGTTTCCCTCCCCGGTTCTTCCCATGGCTGTGGATCCTAGTCTCCCGGCTCCCAACCGCTATGCAGGGGATCCCCACGAGTGCAGAGGGTTTCTTAATCAATGCGAGATGCAATTTGAATTATCTCCTTTGCGCTTCCCCACTGCTCGTTCAAAGGTGGCCTATATTATGTCTCTCTTGAACGGAAAGGCCTAGCCTGGGCATCCCCCATCTGGGAGCGGGAGCCTGCCATGACGCATGACTATTCTCGCTTTCTTCGAGAATTCAGGCAAGTATTCGATACGCCTGGTCGTGAAATTACGGCAGATTCTTCTCTCTTCCATATTTTCCAGGGTACTCGTCCTGTCGCCGAGTATGCTTTGGACTTCCGGACCATCACGGCAGAGACCTCCTGGAATGATGGCTCACTATCAGCAGCCTTTTGGCAGGGTCTGTCGGATGCCATCAAGGACCAGCTGGCCTCTATGGAGAGACCCACCAGATTGGAGGATCTCATTGCGGTCTGCATCCGCGTGGACCAGCAGTTACGAGAGAGGAGACTTGAACACGCTCTTCCTCGTACCAACTCCTCCCAGTCTTCCAGCCGCAGTCTCGTCCATTACGTTCCCCAACCCATGGATGAGCCTGAACCTATGCAGCTCGGAGGTTATCGGCTATCCGCGTCTGAGAGACAGAGCCGACGAGATGGTGGACTGTGCCATTACTGCGGTCATCCCAGTCATCTGCTGGTAAGCTGTCCTCTGCAACCGGGAAACGCCAGGACCCAATAAGGTATGAGAGGGTCTCGTTGGGTGTAATCTCTTCTCCTCTTTCTTCTTCTAAAATACTTCCCAATCGTATAATGCTGCCTATTTCTCTGGCCTGGAATAACTACCCTGATCCCCGCTTCTGCATTTATAGATTCTGGGTCTCAGGGAAACTTTATTGATCAGAGTTTTGCCTATAGTAATGAGATTCCCTTCCGATCTAAGGCTGTTCCAATTGGTCTGGAGGCCATAGACGGGCATCCACTCCAACCAGCCTTTATTTCCCTGGAGACTTGTTCTCTATCCCTCTCCACAGAGGACGGTCACCAAGAGAAGATTATCTTGGACGTGATCCACACTCCATCGGTAGATGTAATTCTGGGACTCCCCTGGCTGCAACTTCATAACCCACAATTAGATTGGGTTGGTAAGGAGCCCATACGATGGAGCCCCCAGTGCCTTAAGACCTGTCTTCCCCCCAAACGGATGTTAGCCGGAGTGGAATTACCCGTAGAGTATAAAACTTCCCTTCCAACGGTCTACTGGGACCTGGCGGACGTTTTTGATAAGGTACGTTCTGAAGTGTTACCTCCCCATAGAGACTTTGACTGTCCTATTGAGCTCCTTCCCGGTGCTACCTTACCCAAGAGCCGTTCTTACCCCCTATCCATACCCGAGACCAAGGCCATGACCGAGTATATGCAGGATAATTTGAGGAAGGGTTTTATCCGCAATTCTTCATCTCCAGCTGGAGCTGGATTTTTTTTTCTTAAGAAAAAGGATGGTTCCTTGCGCCCCTGTATTGACTATAGAGGTCTTAACAAAATTACGATCAAGAACTGTTACCCCTGCCACTTATTTCCGAACTCTTCGATCGTTTACAGGGGACAACAATTTTTTCCAAACTTGATCTCCGCGGAGCCTATAACATTGTTCGCATCCGTCAGGGCGACGAATGGAAGACCGCCTTTAACACCCGGGATGGGCATTATGAATATCTAGTCATGCCTTTTGGCCTGTGCAATGCCCCGGCGGGCTTCCAGGAGTTTGTCAACGAAATCTTCCGTGATCTCCTTGACAGCTTCGTTATCGTATACCTTGACGATATCCTTATTTTTTCCAAATCCCTCTCTGACCACATTCAACACACCAAATTAGTCCTGTCCTGCCTTCGGGAGAACAATCTCTATGCTAAACTAGAGAAATGTTCTTTTCATCTTTCTTCCATTCCCTTTCTTGGATATATCATTTCTAGCACTGGCTTCTCTATGGACCCAGTCAAACTCAAGGCTGTCTTAGAATGGCCACAACCCACTTCCCTGAAAGCCATACAGCGATTCTTGGGATTTGCAAATTACTATCGTAAATTCATCAAGAATTTTTCTTCTATCGTGGCCCCCATTACTGCACTCACCAAACAGGGAGCTAACACAGCAGTCTGGTCTCCTGTAGCTCTCCAAGCTTTCGACTCCCTCAAAAAATCTTTTGCTTCTGCTCCTATTTTGCGTCACCCTGATCCCGGGCACCCCTTTACCCTAGAGGTAGACGCATCTGACGTCAGTGCTGGCGCCATTCTCTCTCAGAGACAGTCCCCACAGGCCAAACTTCATCCCTGTGGGTTCTTTTCAAAAAAAAATTCTTCGGCAGAACGGAACTATGACGTCGGAAACAGAGAGCTCCTGGCTATTAAACTCGCCCTTCAGGAATGGAGACATCTTCTGGAGGGAACAGAGACCCCCATTTTGATCTTTACTGATCATAAAAACTTACTTTACATTGAGAGTGCACGTCGCCTTGGGGCGCGTCAGGCTCGATGGTCTCTTTTTTTCCCGAGATTTAATTATCTCATATCTTACATTCCTGGTTCAAAGAATCAAAAGGCAGATGCACTTTCACGTCAATTCCTGTTTGAAGATAATTCCGAGATTATCTCCGAAACAATCTTACCCTCCAAATATATTGTTTCGGCCAACTCTTTTGATATCCTGGATCAGGTCATGGCAGCACAGTCTAATCTCCTGAGGGGCCTTAAGGTGCCGGTCGGCCGTCTGTATGCAGCTCCACGTTTCCTTAAGAAGATTCTTGAGTGGGGTCATTCTTCTAGGTCAGCCGGTCATCCAGGCATTAGCAGGACTTCTGACCTCATTGGTCGTACCTTTTGGTGGCCAACCATGTTGCAGGACATTTCAGAGTACGTAAAAACTTGTCCAATCTGCGCCCAGGTTTAAGACGCTCGTAAAAAGCCGTACGGCCTTCTACAACCCCCGCTATACCAGATGCCCATGGAGTCATCTGTCCTGACTTTGTGGTGGAACTTCCAACCTCTAAAGGGATGAACACCATTTTGATTGTCGTGGATCGTTTTTCCAAGCAGGCCCATTTCATTCCTCTCAAAGGCCTTCCACAATCCCCTACCCTGGCAGACATTTTTGTTAAGGAATAATTCCCATTCATGGAGTTCCTCTTCCATCGTATCTGATCGAGGTCACACTTTGTCTCAAAATTTTGGCGAGCTTTCGCTCGCAGGATGGATATCCCCCCATTTTTCGTCCGGGTATCATCCCCAAACTAATGGCAAACCGAGAGAACGAACCAAACTCGGAGCAATACCTCTATGCTTCAATCGCAGACAGCCAAGACAATTGGGTATTTTACTTCCGTGGGCAGAGTCTCTCCCATAACTCTTTAAAAACAGCTCCACGTTGAAATCCCCTTTTTCATAATTATGGTTTTCACCCGGGTCACTGCCCATCCACCCTCTCAGTTCTTCCGGGGTTCCAGCGACCGATCCGAATCAACAGATCTTCGGAACCGGATGAAAGGATCCAAGGACTTTGAGAAACGCAACCCATAGACAAAAGACTGAAGACTCCAAGCCACAAACTGGCTCCAGGTTCTTGGGTCCTTTCTCAGTAGTAGAACGGATCAATCCTGTGGCATATCGTCTGGACTCCTCCATCCATGATGATACCCCCGTGTTCCCCGTGCACTCTGAAACCTGTGTCCCAGAGTCCACGGTTCCATAGGACACCGATTGACCCTAAACCAGTCATATTTCAGGGGCAGGAAGAGTTCAAAATCCAGTCTATTCTGGATTCCAGGAGGACGAGGGATTCCTTACAATACCTGGTTCACTGGAAGGGCTATGGCCCAGAGGAAAGATCTTGGGTACCCTACCATCAAATACATGCCCCCAGACTGCTGAGACTCTTTCACTCCAAATTTCCCCAAAAACCATATTGGAGTCGTCCTGAGGCCGCTCCTCAAGGGGGGGTACTGTAAGGTCTGGGGGAACACCTCTCTCTAAAGGGGTTCCCCCGTGACTTTACTCACCCCCGCTCCAGCTCTGCCTTCTCGCCGCCGCGGGATCTCCCTTCTCCTCCGCTTCCCGCGGCGGCTACTGATCTCGCACATGCGCGCGCACGGCCGAGGACCTTTACGTCCTCCCTCAGGGGGAGTTCCCACCCCCAGCTGAGGCCGCGCGCGCCTCTCCCGCGTGGCGCACACGTCTGATGCGCGTGCACCGCTCACAAGCTGCACATCTAGCACAGCTGTGGTAAGTTCTCCCTGCCAATCCCTATCTTTCCTGGGGACGCTCCCTCGTTACTCCCCCTCTCCCTATTGGTCCTTCCTCCTACTTATACCGTGCTCAGCCATTCATTCTTTGGCTGAGCATAGCTTTGTATGACCTGTGTTAACCACGGTCGTGCCTGCCTCAGTTCCTGTCTCTTTGTCTCCTTAGTGATCCCTTGCATACCGAACCGGCCTGGCTGTGGATCCGCTCTGGTCTTCTACGCTTGGTTTGTATCCTGACCTCCTGGACTCCCCGACCCTTTCACCTCGGTTTGCGGATTCCGACCTACCTCCCGGCTCTGGACCCCAGGCTCTCGGTACCACCTATCTTCTGGAATCTCCCTTCTCGTCTGGCGAGTATTTACTTTATCTTATACTCCCAGACGGTTCCAGACGCCTATTTTCCACTTTCCAGGCGGGTCCCCGTAGCTGTGGGTGCAGTTTGTTACCCATCTCACCTCAGTTTCGGGGTCCCTCCTTGTCCGTGGTGAGCACAGCGCAACAGCTATTTTATTTACTAACTGTGAATTCCTTGTGTGTCTCTGTGTGTGTGTCTCTGTGTGAGTGTGTCTCTCTGTGTGTGTGTGTGTGTGTCTGTCTGTCTCTGTGCGTGTGTCTGTCTCTGTGTGTGTTTGTGTCTGTGTGTGTATGTCTCTGTCTGTGTGTCACTATGTGTGTGTTTGTATCCCTATGCTGCTGCTGTGGAGGCCTCTGCATATGCGCGCCGAGCGCCGGAGGCCTCTGCACATGTACGCCATGTGTGCCGAGTGTCTCTGTGCATGCACGCCAAGCACCTGAGGCCTCTGCGCATGGTGCAGAGCGCGGGAAACCTCTGCGGATGTGTGCCGAGCGTGGGAGACCTCCGCACATGAACGCCATGCGTGCTGAGTTTCTCTGTGCATGCACGCCAAGCGCCCAAGGCCTCTGCATGTGCACGCAGACTGCGGGAAACCTCTCCCAAAGATCCAATAATAGAAACTATTGGCCTCCCTGAGGGGGGAGACCAAAGTTTTGTGGATCTTTGGGAGATGGTGAAAGACAGGGATGATGGGATGAGCTTCAAAGAGAAATTCCCACTCCTTTTGATCAAGCACCCCTAAAAGGGATCCTTCATCTAGGAATGACCTTAGTTGTTTTAGAAATATTGTGGTGGTGTCGCAACGCAGCACAGAGTATGATGACTTATCCGATAATTGGTGAATAGCTTCATCTCTGTATTGCATTCTACTCTGTACTACAATGGCTCCCCCTTTGAACTATACTAGAAGTAACTATAATTTGCTTCCTCCTTAGGGCAGAAGGGGAGGGTACCAGGTCTGCAACTAGGATTGGATAAACGCAGGCCAAGTTCCACCTCCACTCCTGCCGCTCAAAGACTCGGCATTAGGGGAGGGGGTAAACCCTATAGGATTGCCTGCCACAGCCTGTAGCTATCATGACTTACATGACAGGGAGAGGCAGAGGGATAGCCAGAGCCAGCTATGGCTACACTTTCCCCTAGGTGAAAAATCCCATGTCCTCACTGGGAACCAATTTAGTGCACCATCCATTCACCTGGAGGCTATATATATACAAATGTAAATACAACTGTATGCTCATCTGCATGTCTTAGGCAGGTCTGCAACCCCGCCTTTTACCATTATCACCCAGCACACAGCACTTCCACTGCAGCAAGGGATTATGGGAAATGACATGCAAATAAGCACACAGTTGTTTCGACCTTAATGGGTCTCATCAGTGTGGGGTTGGTTAACACTGGTATTCTGCAAAAAGCTAAAGAGATTGGGGGACACTTCCCTATATAGCCTGAGTTAGTTTTTATATATATATAATACATATATCGTATATATATATCTATACATATATATATATATATACTATATATATATAATAACTACCTATATTCGAACTTAACTCAGTATTATACATATATATATATACACAGATGTGTAAAATGTAAAGCACCTGCAGGGATACAAATACAATGAAAGTCTAAAGACGCATTTCGTCTAATGACTTCTTCAGGGGCCCTGTCTCCTCGCCTGCATGAAGCCCTTAAGTAGATAGACCTAAGCTGTGAGAGGCCACAGTCTAAACTACCTATGCCAATCATACAAGAACTTGATGCAGATGACAGACGTAGACAATCTAATTAGAATCATTATATTAAGAACCCAGGTGTAACATTATAATACAATATAATACAAATACATTTTATTAAATAAATCAATATATTTAAAAATATATATTTTTTAATTAAAAAGAGATTAGAAAAAAGGCAAATATATAGTAATTAAGGTAAAAGAGGTGAATGGTTAGTTTGCTTGCAGGCATTGTACAGTATACACTGATGAGTTAATAGTCAGTAAATGATAGATTGGCGATTAAATGCAATGTTTAAGTCTGGAAGGCGCCTAAATCAATGTCCACGTTGAGACCTAGAGGCACACAAGTTTTTACAGTGTGTATCCATCTAGTCTCAAGTTTTGGAAATGGCCTTTATAGTGTCACCTCCTCTTCAATTGTGCGGTAACTTATCTATCCCAATACAAACACTGCCTGCAGGATTACAGTTGTGGTGTTTATATACAGATGCAGCCACCAGTAACCGAACACTTGCCTTGGAAAATCTGGGGCAATCTCCCAGTAACGCTGCAACATTTATGTGACATTTCTGCAGACAGACTAATGGGCCATCGGATTAACACCGCAGGGGTCCCTGGCAGTCCCATTCAGTTTGAATGGGCCATTCAGTGGAAAAAGGTCCCTCCCTGTGGACCGAAACGTCGGTAGTGGTGCCAATTTGTTTTAATACCTTTTTTGGACTACAATATGGTATGCTGTCTCTTAGTACCAGCGTCAAATCTTGGTAATTTGTTATATATATATCACATTTGCTGATCAGTGGTGGTGATATACACAATGCTTATATTTTATCTCTGTTTGTGTGAGCTTGTTTCCCTCTCCTCAACCTTTATATAAAATTTTATACGCTTTTTACGCTATGGGCTGCGCGCTTTCTCTTTTCTTTCTATAGATTTATCTGGATGTGGTTCTCCACCTGAAAGCTGACCTTAACCCATTAAAGCGTAACCACCGAACTGGACATTACAGGAGTGGATTAGTGTACATTATGTTTCCATATCTTCTGTTGTTATCTCTATCTGCTTTTTGAGTGATTACATTTTGTATTAATATCATTTATTATTACTATATCTACTGGCGCTACTATTCGTTCTGTTATCTATATATATATATATATATATATTATATATAATATATATATATATATATATACTGTACTATTATTATATCTGTGTCTATATATTAATATATATTATATATATTATTATATATATATATGTATATGTAAATCAGCATGGAGTACTGCTTTCAAAATGACATACTTCTGTATTTATTTATGTATTGACACATTTTTACCCACTGTTTCTTATCTTTGATTCACTTTATTTGCCAGACTAATCTTGCTGCGCACTTGTGTTGAGCAATCTTTTTATTCTATGGATTTTGTTTATGGAAGCGATGATCTACACATCAACTGTGGAATGTACAACATTTCAGTGGCTGACCTAAGGCAAGGTCACTGATGTCTGGCATGGCCTTCAATTGGCCTCTGAGAAAGATGAATAGCATTGGATGGAGATGAGAGCAGCTCCTAGCAGTGGAATGCGGAGTGGCTTTCATTACTGAATGTCTCTATGCCAAAGTACAGAGGTATCTATTCAGTATGCATGGAAGCCATCTTCACTGTGCTTGGGAACTGTAATTTCCATAGAGCTTCCCAAGGAAGAGGAAGGTGGCTTCACAGCGAAATAAGTGAAAAGTCAACACAAAACACTATATGTTCCCTTTAATTTGTAAGCTTTTATCTAAAGTTCACCTTGCCTATTGTATGCTTGTTTCATTATTGTTTGCTATCTTTCATGATTGTTACATTGCTGAATGTCACCACCATTGTATTGTACTGGAGAATAAATAGAAAAACAGCATACAATGTGTTGTATTTATGCCACATTTTATGGTGCAAATTACATTAATACTACAAAACACCTTGACCTTAACCTTAAAGATTATATTACCATTTAACAATGGCACTGGCACAGTGCATGACTGTGTATAATACAAATATTGCTAATACATTTATACACAACAGGTTGTATGTCCGCTGACACCGGCAAACAGCTAATGAGGGGCAGGGAAGTAATCCACAAATAGTTTACAAATGAAACTCCTATTGGTCACTTTAGAAGATTACATTTTCCACAAAATCTCTGGGACATAATACCTGAGTCCCCCCAAAGGTATCTCCCTAAGGCTACGGCCCCAGTACCTGTGCTCACGCGTGCCGTCGAGGCTGGTGGTCTGCAGTGAGCTGCAGGGGGAAAGACATGGGGGGGCATGACAGGGGAGTGATGGGGGTGCAGCCGTGATGTCACTCGGCAGGTTCGTCCTCATTGACTGAACCGCCGGGGGTGTGGCCTAGTGCTCCGTCGCGAGTCCTGATCTCAATTCTCTTGAGAGCAGGAGTTTCTGTCGGGGGCAGTGCGGTGCCACCCCTCCCCGCAGCGGGCCCGGCCCCATTGTGGGGAGGCTCTTGTCCCTGCAGCGTCCGCCACAGTGGGCGCTGCAGTAGCCAGCGAAGACCTGGCCTTAGAAGACAGGCTCCCTAACATGGCTTCACTGCACCTGTCCACCAAACCAGAGTGGAAGGGGTTATCAGCATGAGGACAAGCGTCACTTCATACCCCCTGGAGTCCATCAGTTGCTCCCCCTTGCATGCCTGATTGAGGTACTGTGTGTTGCCATGCTGCTTTTTTCATTTCCACAAACAATCTCTGGGACATAACACCTGAGTCACCCCAAAAGTCTTAGCCTTTGGTGCCTGGCAAAGGGCAGCCAAAGGGTGTCACCGTTTGATGCTGTTCGCTACGCTTTAGTAATGTTACAGCTGCTCTATTGCCTCTGGAAATCACCAATCCCCTGTACCCAATGTCTACTTACCCTGCCTATAGATTGCAAGCTCCTTGAGGCAGGGCCTCTTCTATCACATTGACTGTCTATCCTACCTCTTCTAATACAATTTTAACCCTGTCTGTAAATGTTACTTATGCCCATAATCATATCTCTGACTGTGCAGGAATTATCTGTAAACTGAATGTATAACCTTTGTTCATTTAATGCAACCATTTATTATTATAACTCGGACTTTTCTTGTCTGTCTCTTATGTAACAAAATAATTGTATTTAATTGTAGTTCTCGAACCGACTGTAAAGTATTTCGATGCCCCTTAAGTTGAATCCTGTATTTAATCAATATTGTGCATTTTACTTTCTGACGAACATCTAGGATCTGATATCTGTAAATGTTGATAAGTGAATAGATAGTATAGAAATTAACCGTAGAGAAGGACTACACAGAATAACTCGTCTGTCTATTTTCCAATCTTTTCTTCATTATTTTGTAAGTATTAAGTATTTTGGCTTCACCACCTCTGCTGGAAGGCTGGTCCATGTATACACTTTAAACAGTGTCATTTCTTGTTCTTTCTATTGACCTACAATCTTCAAGATTCATAGCATGACCTTCTATTCTATTATACTCCTCCTTTACCTTAATTCTTTCAACCAGCACATATTATGGGCAAGTTGTCTGCAGCTTTTTGTAAAATCCCTCTCTCATTATCAGGACTCTCTCTTGGTGATGTCCTGATTACTGTAGTTTGTGAATACAAGGTAATCCTCTCCAGCAGACGCCGGACAGGAGGAACAGAAGACCGGTATAGAGATAAAAATAATGTATTAAATCAGGCTCAAAAACAGAGGGGAAAATCCAACGTTTTGGACCCCTGATGAAGATTCGCAGACTGTGAAGCACATAAAGATTCAGAGAATTGTGAGTTAAAATAAAATTGTGTTGTTTGCGATGTAAAGATTACCAATCACTCAAATGAAAAAAACCTGTGTACACAAAACCCCTGAGGAAGCGGAGGTATTTGTGAAACGCGTAGGGCGGAGCTACATTGTCCCCACGTCACTGCGGGTTAGCGTGCACATCCGTGCAGCAATACCTCTTGTGCTTGGCGGGTGGTCTGGAACCTGTTGCCTATTGCCCACTTCACTACGAACACGAGCGGGCTTAGCCATTTCCGGACCCATACCAGGCATCACGGCGGAAGTCAGTAGGAGGGGAATCAGCCACGAAAACCCCGCGGCGTCCGAGAAGCCATCCGGCTGCCAGCTGGTCTGGAGTTAAAGCCGACGGAACGTCACGGTCTGCAGAGGACGAACGGCAACCCTGATATTAACTATCTAAGGCGTATTTCCTACTTTACTCCTGTAAGTAGGATTCCAATTTTCGCGGGCGTGAGGAGCGGAGTGTTTTGTTATTTTGCACATGTTTTTATTAAATGAATCTTTTTTTATCTTCCTTTCTGATTCTTCATTCCTACCTCTGAGGGAATTCCTGTTCTCTTTTATTACGTATAAGCCTGCCATTATCCAACAATCTAACAATACTACACTATGTTGTAATTTTTTTCTTCTTTTTCTTTGCATATGCTGAACACCATCATCACAAGCACGTGTGGACTAATTTGGACTATTATCACAATCACGGTGGTATTTATTTTTGGATCACATTGGTATCTGTACAATTATAATTGTTCTTATACGTTTTTTGGCACCGCCTAGTACTGTTTTTCCATATCTTTGTGAGTGTACCTTATGTTGAGATTTCATCTGTGTTGTTAATTTTTACGTACTTTTATACGCTATGTGCGATGCGGTTTTACACACACACACACACACACACACACACACACACACACATCCTCACTCACACACCACACAGCACACACACACACACACACACACACACAAACCGCACGCGCGCATCTGGAAGCACAGCTTTCTTTTTGTGGGCCAAGAAGAGGGGTACCCTCATATAGAGCTGCTGAGACGTTTGCATGAGATAATGGAAGCTCGAATATCCTACGTCGGAAGAAGACAATTCCAAGCCGTTTGGGTACAGACGATTACGGACTCTTGGGTGCTCAACGTTGACTGCAAGGAATATTGTCTGGAATTCAAAACCTATACCTGGAAGGCACAGGTTCATCAGATCTCAATGACAGGGAATCTTGCCAGACATGCATTAACCAGCAGTATCCAACAGCTTATGAACGATCGTGCAATTCAACCAGTGTGACAGGAGGGGGTAGCCAGGCACTATAATAAAGTTCAAGCCCATTTTGGTTACCCCTGCTCCGTGTATAAGGGTCCAAGAGAGTTAGCTCTTGGGCCCAGTAACATTGTATTGTTGCCTTGAGCTGTATTTGCAAAATTTAATAAACAATATTTTTTGTGTTTATCCCTTTCCGGGAATGCAATCAAGCAGGAATTGCTAGTGAGTGAGTTTCAAGGGGGGCTTTTGCGGAGAAATCGTTGACAGAAAGTGTCTAGGAGGTTGGGGTCCAGATTTACCGGTTCCCCAATAAATGTACCCGGGAATCTTGCCCGATTCTCGGATACGTGTAGGCACATTGTCCCGGTCATCCTTCCCCTTGAAAACGTAAGTGCGACTCACCACTAGGGTACCCTGCTTCAGCACAGCCCAGAAAGGAGAATGAGCCATAGGGATAAATATGTATTCCTGTAGCTGAGGGAATCCCTAGGTTAAGGGGGATACCCCAGCTAGTGCCAAGGAGACCCACAACCAGTATAAGGTTTGTGGGTTCCAACCGTATATAAGGTTGGGGGAGACTTTGAGAGTCCAAATGGAGCCAGAGGGAAAGTGTATGGGGAATAAGGCAGGCAGAAATAAAACAACACACTTTGGGCCTCATGCAGAGAGCAGCGCTAACAGGGAAAGCGGCATGTTTTGCCGAAATCTGCCTTTAGAAAGGCAGATAATGGCGAGTTTTAAAAAAAGCGCAATTTTTTTTTTTTTCTGAAACTCGCCGCGCGGCTGGAGAGAACCTAAATCTTTCCAGTGTTGAAAACGGCCGTATTCAGAGAGCAGCGAACGCCGTCTAGTGGCTGTTCGCGCCCAAAAAATGGCGCGATTTTCAACATTTTGCTTCGCCAGCAAGAAGCTGGCGCTCGGCGGCCGGTGGGGGAGAAAAAAAAAACGCGATTTTTTCCCACTAGTTTCAACAGCGCTCATATCGCTGGTTGAAACTCTCCATATGCAGACAGGATTCTAAATGCAGTTTTATGCCCTTTCTGCATATGGAGAAAAAAACTCTCCATTAAAGCTACATTTTATTCCCCTCTCCAGTTTTAAATAGCGCTGCTCTGTGCATGAGGCCCTTTGTCTTTTTCTGTTCCCTGTACCCCCAAGATCCTCACCTAAAGTCCCCATGGCTGAAGGGGTTCCCCGAGACTCAGTGTTTATTAAAATGTATTTCAGTGTGTTTTACATTCGGATCCGATGTCCAAACAGGGAGCCCGTGCAAACCCATAGGTGCCGGTAGGTCTACTGTACATCGGAGTACAAAGCAGCCAGAGGATGCCCAGAGGTGTGAACGGCATTTGGTCAGCGAAGAAAAGCAGAGAACTAGATCCAGAGATCAAAGGCAGTCCTCCGGGATGCCACTTGTTCTGCCAGACCTAGGGGCGTCTGCCCAGCGGGTGGCATTGGGATAGCTGGGGGGAGGTGTGGCAGGCTTGCGCATGTCTCTTGGCTATTTCAAATTTCCCGCTGATCCGGATTTTCTACCTGGCTTGGCTCTGATTGGTTGCTTGAGAAAGTTCCCACGCTCTGATTGGCTGACCGGTCTGCTTCTATTTTATGAATGAAGCAGGGAATACTATAACAAGCCGTGAGCCAATCAGATTGGGTGTTCCCCTTGAGTCAGAGCCAAAAGAGCGCGGGCGGGCTTTTCAAAGATGCCGTGTTTGTAATAGCAAAGCAACCGGCTTGGATTTGAAGCCTGAAAAGCCTGCCCGCCAGAGCAAGGCCAGCATTTTGTGCTCAAGTTCTCAGAATCATTTGTAGTGGTCGCGGCTGCGATTTTATGCCGATTTGAGTTCCAGGAAATTCCGGGCTAAGTCCCGGTCAGGGTATAATTCTTCCAAAGAGTTCCCTGTACCTAGGAAAGTCTAGTTTACTTCCCCTGCCCCAAAGTAAATGTGTCTTTCCGTCTGTATTTTGTGTTTTTACATTGTGTGTCAGCGAATTTATGCCGAATAAATTACAATTTATTTCTCTACCTTGTTTTGCTCAATGAATGATCCCGGTAAAAAGGTGTAAGTAGCCTGGTCTTCTGTGACAACCAGTTCCACCACAAGAAAGATATTGATGTATCTACTCACCAATGTTCCTCATGAAAAAGGTGAACGAAACATTGAGTCCTGGACCTAAGAGGAGTAAACAAACTGCTCAAGGTAAGGAAATTCAAAATGGAGCCCCTCAGGACTATTATTGCCGAAGTGGACCAGGGGCTTGTATCAGTATACCTAAAGGATGCCTACTTCCATGTACCCATATGTCACCGACACAGAAAGTATCTGTGACTTGCAATAGGGGTAGCACATGTAGCCAGGACAGGTTTTCTGGCTACCAGTCTGTCCTCACTGGCAGTAAGCCCTGGTAAGAGCAGGCCTGCCAGTAATAATCATGGGTTTTCCCCACTCACTGCAGTACTCTTGATTGACAGGGGAGGAGGTGGAACTAGGCCAGAGCATATCCAATCCTCCTCACTTTTAAAGCTTTACACTCTTCTGCCCCTCCTTACATCTGAGCCCTAATTTCTCGCTTTACACCATCCAGACTCTTGCGTTTCGCTTAAGAATGTCTTCTCTCTACCCCTTGTGTATCTAAAGCCCTCTCCCACCTTAAACCTTTCTCACTGACTGCCCCACACCTCTGGAATGCCCTTCCCCTCAATACCTGACTAGCACCCTCAATATCCACCTTTAAGACCCACCTAAAAACACACCTGCTTTACGCAACATATGAGTTGCTCCGTGGTTAACACTATACACCTGATACATAAAGCTTGGCTCCTTGCAGACACACTTACCAGTATGTCCTCCTACTTTATCTGTATGTTCCTCCTACCAATTAGATTGTAAGCTCTTCGGAGCAGGGACTCTTTTTCCTAATGTTACTTTTATGTCTGAAGCACTTATTTCCATGATCTGTTATTTGTATTATTTGTTATTTATATGATTAGAGCAAAGAAGCAGGAGCACAAATACATCCAAGTGATATACCACTAGTGTGTACACAGGGTACATTATTATATGGTGTGTGCGCTTGTTTTTTCTACCACTAGTGTGACACAGGGTACATTATTATATGGTGTGTGCACTTGTTTTTTCTACCACTAGTGTGTACACATGGTACATTATTATATGGTGTGTGTGCTTGTTTTTTCCTTTGTCTTATTTATATGATTGTCACGTGTATTACTACTGTGAAGCGCTATATACATTAATGGCGCTATAAAAATAAATACATTCAAGAGGTATTTTAAAACGACAATGTTTTAAGTTACAGTAGAATCAGGAGAATCAGGGCCACCAGCTGGAGGATGGGGGAGTGGAGGGCAGCTACTGAAGGAAAGTTTCCCGGAGCCCGACTTCCCTCCACCAACCTCCCTGTTGAAGGAATGAGCCCACTGACGCCCACCTGGTCAGATAATAGGCCTCGGGACCCTGCACCCCTTCCGCAACTTGCTCTCCAAGCACCCAATTTCCACCCTTCTCAAAAATGTTGGCCGGAAACCCCTCTGCATTTTGCTTCTTTGTGTTCCAAAGTGAATTAACAAGTGTGAATAAAAAGTGTTAAACATTACATGGTAATGTATCAATATTTCCTTACTTCCAGGGCAGATGACATCTTCAGCTCTCAGTGAGATGTCAATGGGATCTGGGTGGCTCGTGGTCATATGATTGGCACACAGTACCCTGGAAGAGTTACACTTCTTTATCTGCCCCCCTTTTCAATACGGTGACAAGCTGAGAAGTATACAATACAGACCGGCGCCACTATAGTCCAATGGTGGAAAAAGATTGTCCAATATGGGAATGTTCTCACACGGATGGTAGCTGTAAATGTAGTGTTCAGCTGTATCTTCACTGTGTGAACTCCATCAACATATGCAGAGAGAAGAGAAACAAGAAAAACACATCATAGTGCAGATATGCAATGATATAGTACACCAAACAAGACTAACATTACACAAAACACATAACATAAAACATATAAGGCTGGCTGATACTAAGATTAGATTTATTAAACACAATAAAATAGCAGGCGTGGGATCCGGTTGGTAAAAACCGGAGTCCTACTTACAGCACTGCCACAGACCATGAGCGGGGGGTTTTTCAGGTAGAATTTTGACCGGCTGCAGCTCCGTCGAACACGTGGTATCCAGGAAACTCCTCAGTCCTGAGACCGGAAGTGCATCGCTCCGTGCGACTTGCTGATTCTCCTGGAGCCGTCGATCAACCTGCTGCCGAAAATGTTCTCCTGGGGGCGGATGAAATCGCCAAAAAGTCCCTCTTCAATGGACTAATGCGGCCACAATGCTATCCTCTGCCACACTGCACAAGTGATAATAAAAACTGCCCAACGCGTTTCGTGCGCATGCGCACTTCTTCAGGGGCCAAGCTGAGAAGAACACTCAACAATGTACTACACTTTCATTACTACTGTACATTACCACACTTCTCACCAGACTAAATAGGGGCCTATGAGCATCATACAGTAAAATAAACCTTTTCCCCTCACTGTCCGGGGCAGGTACTGATTTTGTTTGTTGCACGTATTGTATTATCATTTCCTGTATCTGTATTGAATCTTTTGTAAAGCAGAGTACACTGTGGGCACTATACAAATAAAGATATACAATATGTCTTACTGTACATTTGATGCAGACTCCAGCAGCAAAAAAAAAATGAAAATAATAATTGCTGTGCTTGAAGTTACCATTATTTTAGGAGGTTGATTAAAAAAAAAAAGCCAGTTATTCCTAAGTGATCCAGGTTGAGCACATTCAGACGTTGGCTGTCACAGTGGCATTTCCTTGTTTTGCGAGATGCAGGCAGGAAGGATATGAGGAGGGCTGAGAGAGAGAGAGAGAGAGAGAGAGAGAGAGAGAGTGCAATAGTTTCATAGTCAACAATTGGAGTCCTTGTAAAATTTCCAGACAGCCAACATGCAGTAATGCCAGTGACAGCTGCAAGGTTTCAAGTCAGTTTTCTTTAGATAACAATATATAGAGTGTCCTGGTTATTCATTGAGGTGACTCTTCTGTCAAGGTCCCCACGGAGGAAAATAAAACAAGGAAACCCAACTAATTTTACAGTCAGCTCTTTTTAGATGTTCCTAATGTCACCCTCTAGAGAAGTTCCCCTGACTAATGCAAAGGTGTAGGGTCCGCTCCCCTTATGTGTTTAACCCTACAGCTTACCTGTCTACTCTACGAATCTCTTTGATATCTAGTATAAGCCAATGTGGCTTCATTGATAAAAATCTGCACTTTTCAAATAAAATTACTTTTTGCTTGTCTAAAGCAGAGGTGCTCAACTACAGTCATTATGACCCCCGCAAAGGGTCAGGTTATAAGGATACCTCAGCTTCAGCACAGTCTGCGACACTGTTTGAGCCACCTGTGCTGAAGCTTGGATATCCTTAAAACCCGACCTGTTTGGTGGTCATGAGGACTGACGTTGAGCCCCACTCTGACGTTGAGACCCTAAAGCATCAAAACAGCACAGATTTTGGTCCCTGGAGGAGGCTGCAGTGCTTGATAGATCAGCAGTGCAATACGCTGTATATCTCTCCCACAGTGTCACAAAGAGATTCTGCTTTGTAGAAAACGTGGTGGTCATAGTGATAACATGGAATAGAAATAGAAGAAGTTGAAAACTATGTCTACCGTGGCAAGTACCGGAAGTATCAATGGATGGGAACCATTCAAATGAAATCATTAGAAGAATGAAGATAAGATGGAGCACATTTGGAAGAAAAGATAATTTTTCAAGGAATCTTCCAGACTTACAACTATGCAACTAATTTTGACAGATTTATTGTAAATCATTCTTCCTGGTAATGTACAGGTTATTAAGAATTTATATTAGTGTTAGGACCCTTGAGACGTGGTCTGCCTTGGAGGGGCTCAAGGGCTTACAACACTTTGGCCAAAGAGTTAAACTTAAAGACCATTTTATTCAAAAGATATCTATCTATATATATATTTAGGCACTGTACCGTGTATTCGTGTCATTGGATGTAGCACTGGGCTCTGTCTATGTTTCATGTTCTGTCTCTGGTTTTAAATATATATTGCCATGCTCAGTAGCACTCCTCTTTGACACTTATACGCATATATATATGTTGTGATTATTTTGGGGGTTCAATATGAGCCTATAGGGGTCCTGTATGTTTTGCAATCTTCCACTGTGCCTTTATAGAAAAGTGTTTGACCCATGTATTCTGCCCGTGCATATGTATGAATGTGAAACATGGATGATAAATACAAAAATAGTTCAGAATCTTCAGACTACTCAAAGAAGAATGGAAAGTTGTATGCTCGGTATTACCCAACAAGACAGCAAAAAGGATGAATGAGTTCAAAAGCAAACAAATATCTGTGACATCATCACAAGAGTAAAGAAATTAAAATGCTAGTGAGCAAGACATACCTGAAGATGATTATAAATATACATATACAGTATATACATCTGGAAGGCACTCCGTTAACATAATGCTAGGAACCGGTGCTTGGGGGAGAACATTAATTGAAAACTTTAATAGACCGGAAGTCTTAGGAAGATTTGCAAATGCATTAAGTAATTTTCATTACAAGTGATCGACGTTTCGGTCCACGTACATATGTATGTATGTATGTATGTATGTATGTATGTATATATATATATATATATCTATATTGATGTTGGGGTAGGCTTCCGTCAGATCATTCCAGGATACACTGTTTTTAAGTAGTATATGTCTTTATTTATATAGCGCCAAAAGTGTACTCAGCGCTTCACAAAGAATACAGTACAGGGAATTATAATAATACATTAAGGCAAGCAAAATCAGACAATTGGAAAGGAAATCCCTGCCCCAATGAACTTAGAATCTAAGAGGTATGATGGGAAACTTACAGAGGCAGCAGGTGAGGGAATAAGTGCTGTAGATGGTAGTGCTTGGTCACAATGGGTGGTAGGAGTCACTTTGGGTGTGGGGCAATAGCCATAGGCTATTAGGATGCTTGATTTGTGCGGCAAGTTTTAAGGTTGATCAGGATTAAATCAGATGGTTAACACCATTTGCTTGGAGAAGATGGCAGGGAGACGTGGGTGAGAGCAGGTGTGTTTATGTCTGGTTTCAGGATTAGGAGAGATCCCTAGCAGCAGGAAGGAGTAGAAAGAGGGTGTGAATAGAGGTTGTGGGGGTGCTTTTTATTGAGGGATAAGGAAGTTGTTGGGAAAGAGGTGTATAAATAATGGTTCAGTGTATGGGCACATGCATAGGTGGAGGGGAGGAGAGATGAAGAAATTTGGATAGGAGGGGAGTGGGGAAGTTGGAGAGAACAGAAACGTTTACAAAGGAGTGAGGAGACATTAAATAGAAAAAGCAGGAGGGAGGGCATAGTGGGATGCAGGAGGAGAGACTTCACAGGTATTGGAGGATAAGAAGAGTACACATTATCACAGCAATTAGAAAGTCACGTTCTCACAGTTACAAGGTTGTAGTTGTTTTTGAAGTGCAGAGTCCAGATCTTCTTGTAGAATTAAACTCCAATTCTAACTCCAGTATTAACTCCACAGACACATTATGTGACTCTTTGGGTGACACAGCCCTAAAAACCTTTCTTGCTTTATCCATTGTAACATCACCGGAAGAAGAGATCAGTGTATCTCGAAAGCTCGTTCAAATAAAAGCATTTCGTTAGCCACAGAACGGTATCGTCTATTTATGTTGCTGCTTTTGTGCCTTTTCTTATGGGAAGACAGGGTTTCTATATTGATTTCTATGGAGCATGCACCTTGACTTTACATTTGTTGCTTGGAGTGCTGGCTGCTGCTTTTTGTTATATATATATATACACAGGGTAGATGTAATGTAAATAAACATTCTCTTAATATATATATATATATATATATATACATACACACAGTGTTCGACAAACCCGTTCCTCCACCCGCACCTGGCGATTGGAATTGGCTCGTGGCCAGTAGATTTCCCCTGCTCTGCAAAAAAAAAAAATCTCTCTAGCTCAGTGGTTCCCAATGAGAGGAGAAGCTACAGCACGGAGAGGAAGCTCCCCCCGGCTCATTCCTGCACCAGCAGTCGCAGGGAGCCCCCCGTGTCTGCTCCACAGCTGTGCAGGCAGAGAACAGCCAGCCTACAGCATGGAGAGGAAGCTTCCACCACCCTCAGTTGCAGGGAGAGAGAGAAGCCAGCCGGCTCCAGCCACTGCCAGGAAGGTGAGAGATTTCGGCTGCATGGATCCCCTTCCTCACCGCTGCACCCAGGAGCCATAGCCCCCCTCAGCCTTCTGAGACCCCCCTTCCTGGCTGCCCACATACCATAATCCCCAGGATGCCCAGGCACCGATCACCTCCCCTCCACCCCCACGACTGCACAGAGCCTCCCTGAAGCAGCACCCTTTCTCCTCCAATCCGCTGCTGCAGTTCCCCTAAACTTTACGCCCCTCATGCGTGTGTATATGAGAGAGAGTGTGAGTGAATGAGTGTGTGTGTGTGGGAGAGTGTGTGTGTGTGTGTGTGTGTGTGTGTGTATCAGTGTGTGTGTATCAGTGTGTGTGTATCAGTGTGTGTATCAGTGTGTGGGTGTGTGTGTGTAGGGGCCTATGCAGAGAGCAGCGAATTTTAAAATTGGCGAATTTATTAAAAAGTAGCTTTTTTGGAGAGTTTTAATCTCCATATGCAGAAAAGTGCGAATTCTGCTATGTTTAACATGGATGCGTGTGGCGAGTTTAAATTGGCGAGATGCGCGCTTCAGAAATGTGTTAAAACAAATTCGCACCTTTTTTTTTCCCTTTGCAATGGCCGCGAGCGGCAGTTTTTTTTGGCGAGGCAAAACGGAGACAATCGCGCCATTTTATTGGCGCGAACAGCCGCTAGATGCCGTTCGCGCCTCTCTGCATACGGATATTTTTTAAACTGGCGAGATTGCGGTTCTCGCCAGCCGCGAGGCGAGTTTTACAAATAGAAAAGAAAAATTGGCGCGTTTTTCGGAAATCTCCATTTTCTGCTGTTTTCTGCGCGATTATCTCCAAAAAATGGCGAATTTCGAAAATTCGCTGCTCTCTGCATAGGCCCCCTAGTGTATTAACGTATATAACAATTTTATAGGACTGGAACGAATATAAAATGTGCACTCACAAACAAAGCTATAACATCAGCATATATGAGATATACTCAAACCCCAACACTGCACCACGGATCCAAACGGAGCTTCTTTAACCGATGTGTTGCTTTTCTCTCTGCACAAGCTGGTCCTGGTTAGTGCACCTACAGGAAGGTTCACCTGTTCCTCCAGCAATGTCGTGTACCTCATCATGTGCATGAAATGCCCAGGGGGCTGCTACTACATGAGACGGGACAGGGGCTTCACAAGAGAATGAACCTGCATCGCCACAGCATCACACGCGGAACAAGAGACGGTCCTGTCGCCGAACATTTCTCTGACTCTGGCTATAAAATGAACGATCTGATGGTGCATATGAACAAAATACTTTGTAATTCCCTCAAGGGGTCACAAAAAAGAGTCCCTCTTAAATTGCACTCTGTCTGTGAAGTAATATATTAGGCACTGATAGCTCTAAGTACCATACTCAGAAATATATCAAGACTATAAGAGCTATGGATTGCTCCGGGAGACCCACTAATTGTGATGAAACAAAAAATAATAAAATGTTATTCACATATATGTAGTAGTATCAACAAACAAAGTTAATAATAAATAAACAATGTGAATTAAATCCCCTTAGTGAACCCGGACCATCGATATAGATGGTAACAATGGGGAAATAGTATTGGGAGTAGCCCTTAAAGTTACGAGGTGGTGTGCATGTGCAGCTGCAATAATGGCAGCGGCAAACCACGTTACACAAATAATATCCCCATTGTCCAACCAGCTATGAAGGAGTAGGCGGTAGGTGTTATATGGTGAAGTGAAGGATGTATCTTGGATATGGTTGGAGTTGTATATATACCAATAAACTTGCAGTTACCTTGTTTGCGTCATCAAAACCAATAGCAGTAATACATAAATGATAGGGGATAGACAACACGTAGTAGCTAATTCTCTCAACACAGGTAACTCCTATTAGTAGTCAGACATTGAGACTCTGAGTCTGTAGCAACACTCCTACCATTTCGACCAACAATAGTGTTGACTATAAGCTGAATATGTGTAGCATGTATTAATACAAAGAGCTCACTTTGCCACATACAATCCTGTGTCGAGCTATTGGTCTACTGCTAGGATGCTAATAAATCCATCCACTTAACCATTGACGGATGTATGTAATGTGTGTCTATAAGCACAGCAGCATACTGAAACACTGAGTAGATGACAATACACAATTGCTAAAACAGAAATTCTGAAACTGTAGCACTAATACCATAGTACTCCTAAGTTTGGAAAGTAACTAGAAGCTGGATGTAGTATAAATATGTATCTAAATTGGGAGCTCACACTGCTGCAGAGCTGTCCCGTGTTACACTAATAACCTTCTGTCAGAATACAAATAAACAGGCAATATAACAAAAATGAGAATACTGCAACTATATCCAACTTCCCAAGGCGTTTCCACAACAGCAACAATAGCTATTAACCAGGTGCTGTGTTAATATGTATCACTGCGAAAAGCTCATTGTGACAGGATATAGTCCCACGTCTCGCTTGCTTAGCTGCTACCAATATGCAACAAACTGCTAGACCTTCAGCATATGTATACAGTAATGGCTGTTAACACAGCTACAACCTGCTAAAAGAGGGTGAATAAAACATAGTTGCCAATGCCAACACAATACAACCCGTCTCCACACAGCTCTAACTCCTTCAGGTCCGGTCACTGTGTGGACGTCAGCGTCATGACGTCACTGCTACCCAACGTGCGTTTCAAGTGAACTTGTCACGATTCATCAGAGGAAGGAGGAGTCTCTCTCTGGTATAACCCAGGTCTTTTATACCTTGGGATCAAAATAATCTAATTGCTGCTTAACGTCCAGTCGGTGAACATTTCTCTTACTCTGGCCATAAGATGAACGATCTGAAGGTAGCCATACTCAAAGGTAATCTTAGAACCCGAAAGAGAGATGGTTGCATGAATACAAATTTATGCAACTGATCGGACACTTAGCGGTGGCCTAAACTGAGACCAAAGTTCCATGAGTCATTACTGTAACGATGCGCGGAACACGCCCCCTGCGGCGTGTCCCTTCCTTACCTGTTTACTTCTGATCGCCGCCCTCTAGCTGCGAGTCAAGATCCTGTGTCTTTAAGGATTTGGAAGCAAGCAACGCCATCTTGCTTTCTGGCAAACCCTGCCCTCTTCCTCCTGACAGGAAGTATGCCTCTCTTTGACTTTCTCTCTGCTATTTGTCATTTGCTGCCAGCCCTGGTGCCTACTAGTACTCATCGCATAAATTAACAACAGCTGAGGAGTGAAGGCATGTTTGTTGCCAACGCTTAACAACTAGAAGCTCATTTGGGAGTGCACTCCTTGGCAATTAAAACTTAACATTTAATTAATAGATACATTAAAATAGGTTCTTAACATATAGTGAATATAATTAACTACATATAATGTACTGAGGCGGGAGGGAGTGGAGAGATGATAGATGGCCACGGTGTATAATAAAGTGTGCTATGCCTAAAGTAAACCAGCAAAAGCAATTGACACCAAATTGGCCTTGATTGGAAAGTAAGTTACCCTGCTGTGAGAACTCAAGTGCGCTTTCCCTGTATAAGTGTATTGTGCGTCATGTGGCGTACCATACCGATCAAACCAACCTGTATTGATGTAAGTAGCCCAAAACAGTGTACCGCTAATAAATATAATATTTAAGCTAATAAATTGTTTTTGTCACTGTATGTGCAACTCAATAACAGGTTGGTGGTACGTGGATTCTAGTACTCATCGCATACTGCTCCTGCTTGGACCTCCTTGGGACCTTTACTCTCCTGTGGATTCCGGAAGACTGGGACAGTCACTCCTATACTACAGAGGTTAGTTTACCGTCGGGTAGTGTAGGTACCTGCTTAGTAGGGTTCACCTTGACGTGGTAGCAGGCTTATAATTCATTGGCCAATGGATTAGACTAAGAACCCTTATGTTATGTTTAGTTTCGCTGCACCTTGCTGTTTCTGGCACTATGCCTTTAAGTAGTCTGGACGTTCTCCAAGAAGCAATTCCCTTCTCTGGATGTTACCTTGTGCTCTGGACTCCATGCCCATGTTCCATGTTCCTGGTTTCCATTTCCAGACTCCCGTGCTGAAGCGTTGGCTTCCCAGCAACCCCCGCGTTGGTGCCTGAGAACACGCGCACTCCCGCTCTGCTGTCAGAGCATGCGCGCACATGCAGCTGGATCACTCGTGTCTCTGAGTAGGCACCGCACCTCCGGACGCGTCGCGCATTCTCATGCGCGCGACGTGGTCACGTGACTACATGCGCCGATCCCCAGCTGCGCGGCAACTTACTCCCTTCGTATCCCCTGCGGCCTCCCCACCTCGCTACTGGGTCCTTCCCTTTCTCCCTGCGCTTGTGAGGAGAGCACAAGCGTGACAATTACTGATACAAGTGAACTCTCTTCCCATGAGTGCTAAAGGCCATGTCTATACATACTGTGCTATATGAATGCACACACAGCTGTCTCCTGCACATACAAATACACAATGTAATTCCATCCCTATAGACCAATAGGGACCACATAGTATTTACACATAATTAGAGTAATGCAACACCCTGTTACATTTCTATACCTATCCACACCACTATATACACGTCCACTCCACACAGCCGTTTTGTAAAGCACGGTATACTCTGTGGGCGCTTTACAAATGTATATTTACAAACTGTACACACAAACGCACCCACTCTTACATCACTTACATTCAGGGACAATTTAATACCTAAAGTCATAAAACGCATACTGCACAGGCGGGATGAATAAGCTTCAATCACAGATCACATTCCAGGATGCACTGTTTTAAAGTAAAAACCCTTTTTTGGCTTCATTCATTGTAACACTGCCAGAAGAAGAGATCAGTGCATCTCGAAAGCTCGCACAAATAAAAGCATTTTGTTAGCCACAGAACGGTATCGTCTATTCGTTTTTTTATTGATATATATATAATATATATAGTATATATCAATATAATATATCTAATATATCAGTTATATATATATATATAGTATATATTATCTTATATATTCTACTAATCTCCTATGCTCATATATCTAATACATATACTATTCTACTCTTATAATATATATATAATAACAATCTATATATATATCTTATATCTAATATATATACATACACCTGTGATGTGTGTTTATATTATTTATTTATTTATAAATATTTTTACCAGGAAGTAATACATTGAGAGTTATTTCTCGTTTTCAAGTATGTCCTGGGCACAGATATTAGACAAATATACATGTTTACAAATACAGTTACATATATGAGCAGGGTATACATTATATACAAGACATTGCATGCACAGTTAAAGACATTTGTATTATGGGCGTATGAAACAATTACAGACCACATAAATTTGTGAGACAGCCTTAGATTTGAAAGAACTTAGACTGGTGGTGGATGTAAGGCTCCCAGTAGCGTTGTTCCAGATTTGGGGTGCACGGTAAGAGAAGGAGGAGCGGCCGGATACTTTGTTGAGCCTTGGGACCATGAACAATCTTTTGGAGTCTGATCTCAGGTGATAAGTGCTGCATGTGGTAGGGGTGAGGAGCTTGTTCAGGTAGCTGGGTAGCTGGCCCATAAAGAATTTGAAGGCAAGACAGGAAAGGTGAACTTTGCGCCTAGACTCGAGTGATGACCAATCTAGTTCTTTGAGCATTTCGCAGTGATGTGTGTTATAGAAAAAAGGGTTGAAGGCGGTCACAGCAATAGAAGTCCAGCCCAGGGAAGGATAAGATTAAAATCAGCTTTAATGATACATGCTGTACATCACAGAAGGGGCACTCTGACGCGTTTTGTCCCTCTCCAGGACTTTATCAAAGAATATAGAACCCTTATCACACAGACTCCTTAAATAGGTGGGGACTCAATATGATTGGTTGTTCTTAATCAAGGAACTGTTGAACATAATCAAACTAATGATCCACCAGTATATGAGTACAACCGTGTATCAGTGTATGATAATACAAGATATAAATATTGAATTTCCATAATGTAATGTTAATTTAAATTTTTATGCAGACCATATATGATGATGTTATAGTTGCATTGGAGAACAAAACGACAAATTGAGTTGTAGAGGGGGTTAAGTTTGCTAAGGTGGGTTTGAGGTGCCGAGCCATATACAGTAGAGGCAACTCTTATTCTAACAAAAACCAGTGGCAATTCCCCAAAAAACCCAGGAAACACCCAGGTACATTCTGAATACATGCCTTAAACTTTCCTTAAACTAGCCCCAGCATTTCTGCATTGATTAATGGCCTATCAGATTAACAGCGGGGGTCCCTGGCAGTCCCATTCAAACTGAATTGGACTGCCAGGGATCCCTGCTGTGTTAATCCTATGGGTCGTTAGTCAATGCAGAAATGCTTTAAACGTGCCTCAAACTAGCCCAGAACATACCCAGCACATACCCAACACATACCCAGAATGTAACCCGGCTAGTTTACGGCAAATATTAGAATAAACGTTGCCTCTACTGTACTATGTCTCCATAGTCAATAATTGGCATAATTGGCATAATTGGTTTTCTGACCAGGAGACTTAGGGAGGATTTGTTCCTGTAAAGTACCCCTAGTTTGGCATGGGTCTTGGTTGTCAGGCTATTAATGTGCATCCCGAATGTTAAGTGGGAGTCAAACCATAAGCCCAGGTATTTAAAACTAGTAACAGGAGTTAGGGTGGTGTTAGTGTTGGTTATAATCTGGAGCTCAGTCGCTGGAAGCTTTAAAAATGTAGTCTTGGTCCCAAACACCATTGTTACAGTCTTGTCAGTGTTTAAAAACAGTTTGTTTTGGGAAATCCAGTTTTCGAGTCTGAAAAAGTCAGACTGAAGTATGTGTTGAAGGTCAGAGAGGCTATGGCTGTGTGCATACAGGATTGTGTCATCTGCATACATGTGTATTGAGGCTTCCTTACAAGCTGTGGGGAGATCATTAATGAACACTGAGAAGAGTAGGGGCCCCAGAACAGAGCCTTGCGGGACGCCACAGGTGATAGCCAGGGGGTTAGAGTTAGAGCCAGAGATGAACACATGTTGGGATCAACCTGATAGGTAGGACTGAAACCAGTTTAATGCCTGCTTCCCTATTCCAGAGCTCTGGAGTTTGTTGAGCAGGATAGAATGATCAACAGTATCAAAAGCCTTTGCAAAATCTAGGTGTGTATATATGTATATATATATATATATATATATATATCAATCATAAATTATAGTGACTCTCTGCTAAAAGTGGTGTGCATGAACTTCAAAGGTATTTGGAATAGAAGAATAGTATCTGGCACTCCAGTTCTTGTGAAAAAATGACAAGAGTTGATTACACAGGTCAACATATCTCTAAATATCCTTCCCCAACTCTGTGCTTTCTAAAAAGCACGCGCTGGCAGGAGACCTGTCACTCACCCTAGTTGTTGCCTGGCAACGATAATCAACAACACCCGGCATAGACGTTATACGCGTCCCTGACTACCAGACCGCAGTCTGTGTACAAATAAGTGCAAAACAAATGTGAACACAAAAACCGAATCCTAAGAAATAGAGAAACCATTAAAAATCATATAATAATGATTGCATTCCAAGTAACTTTATTGCATATCCAGCAGATTGGGGAGACGTAATCATAGACTGGAAACGAGGGGGAGGAGAAGCATGGGGAGTTAAACACAGTATGAGTGTATGTAGGGTTGCGCAGGGTGATCCTGATTGTGGACCTTTGGGTGGCCGGCCTCTTTTAAAGCTGCAGACCAAGCAATATCCTAGGTGTGTTTTATTTAATAAATTAGTTCTGGACTCTGACAAAGTACTTGTAGCATTTACAAAGTCACAATCTTTTCTGAAACAGGCTCTGGCACACTCCATTTTTAGCAGAGCACTAATTGTATCTAGTGACTGCCTGGTCACATGATCTTCCTCAAAAAACTTTGCTTCTTTGGTCCTCTTCTGCTGCACTGACAGCCATTTAGTGAACCCCCCGAGCAGAATTTTTGCCGATCGATCACATAATAAAGGCTGCATGGGTAAATAATGGCACAAACCACATGCTGTGATGTACGCGTTAAACGTGATTGTGTTTTTATCCTTTTTCCATTGTGTGGGTGATGGAATTTGGGGCCTATTGTCATATGACTGCATGCAGTGCAACCTATGCATTTGTAACATCCTGGTTTTAGCTTATGGTCCTTCAAAGGTCTGCAATCAGGATCACGCTGCGGGATAAGAAAGCTCACAACCTGTGGCTGCACATTTTCTCAAAGCAGAACACCAGATCCCCCCACTCAGGCACATCATTACTGACCAGAGTCCCCCCACTGAAATGGGGCGGAAATCACACCAAACCTTTATTGCAATTGGAGAGGCGGTGGATACACCCGCTGGACACCGTGTCCCCCTGTGGACTGAATGAATATCTCACCCTGTGCTGCAAGTACAGTTACATAAATGAACAAGGTATATATTATATTCAAGACATTGCATGCACAGTTAAAGAAAATATATATTATGAGCGTATGAAACAGTTACAGACCAGATTAAAGTGTGAGACAGCCTTAGATTTGAAAGAACTTAAGCTGGTGGTGGGTATGAGAGTCTCTGGTAGGTTGTTCCAGTTTTGGGGTGCACGGAAGGAGAAGGAGGAACGTCCGGATACTTTGTTGAGCCTTGGGACCATGAATAGTCTTTTGGAGTCTGATCTCAGGTGATAGGTGCTGCATGTGGTAGGGGTGAGGAGCTTGTTCAGGTAGCTGGGTAGCTTGCCCAGAAAGTATTTGAGGGTGAGACAGGAAAGGTGAACTTTGCGCCTAGACTCTAGTGATGACCAATCTAGTTCTTTGAGCATTTCGCAGTGATGTGTGTTGTAGTTGCATTGGAGAATAAAACGACAAATTGAATTGTAGAGGGTGTCAAGTTTGCTAAGGTGGGTTTGAGGAGCCGAGCCATATACTATGTCTCCATAGTCAATAATTGGCATTAGCATCTGCTGTGCAATACGCTTTCTGACCAGGAGACTTAGGGAGGATTTGTTCCTGTAAAGTACCCCTAGTTTGGCATAGGTCTTGGTTGTCAGGGTATCAATGTGCATCCCGAATGTTAAGTGGGAGTCAAACCATAAGCCCAGGTATTTAAAACTAGTGACAGGTGTTAGGGTGGTGTTAGCGTTGGTTCTAATCAGGAGCTCAGTCACTGGAAGCTTTACAAATTTAGTCTTGGTCCCAAATACCATTGTTACAGTCTTGTCAGTGTTTAAAAACAGTTTGTTTTGGGAAATCCAGTTTTCGAGTCTGAAAAAGTCAGACTGAAGTATGTGTTGAAGGTCAGAGAGGCTATGGCTGTGTGCATACAGGATTGTGTCATCTGCATACATGTGTATTGAGGCTTCCTTACAAGCTGTGGGAAGATCATTAATGAACACTGAGAAGAGTAGGGGCCCCAGAACAGAGCCTTGCGGGACACCACAGGTGATATCCAGGGGGTTGGAGTTAGAGCCTGAGATGGACACATGTTGGGATCTTCCTGATAGGTAGGACTGAAACCATTTTAAAGCATGTTTCCCTATTCCAGAGCTCTGGAGTTTGTTAAGCAGGATAACATGATCAACTGTGTCAAAAGCCTTTGCAAAATCTAGGAATACTGCACCAGTGAGTTGTCCCCGTTCCATTCCACACTGGATTTCATTGCAAACTTTTAGCAGGGTAGTTACGGTGGAGTGTTTGGGACGAAACCCAGACTGGAATTGGCTAGGGAAATTTGTCTTGGTGTAGAAATCGCTTAATTGGGAGTGGACACATTTTCCCATAACTTTGGATAGAATTGGGAGAAGTGAGATTGGCCTGTAGTTTGAGACAGTGTTTTTGTCCCCACTTTTGAAGATTGGGACAACTCTGACAGTTTTCCAGGTTTTAGAGATATGGCCTGCAGACAGGATAGAGTTGACTATGGACGCAATTGGTTTGGCAAAGGCTGGGGCATTTAGTATTCATTTAGCTGTGTATCCTAATTATTCTTATTCTTCCACAGACTTGGATACTTGAGATGATCCCGCTGGACTACATCCTACCCTCATCGGACTTTGAGACCATTGACAGCTCTGGGCACCCCTGGGATACTTTCTGTCCTCTAGTTAGCTGGTATAGGTTTATAATGGGTTTATGTTGTCCTAGCGGTACCATGTGTATACTATTAATTATGCACTACTAGCATAAGCACGACATATTTTTGTGTTGTTTTCTGTCATATATATATGTCATATATATATATATAAAATTTTATATATAAAATAAAAGAAGACAGCATGGCTCCCATAGCGTAATATGTAAAGGTAATTTAATAAAAGTACCGGATGACACGTGAATTACGGCCACTAACAAGATAGAAGATAAAACAGGCATAAAGGATGAGGTATACTCTCGTCAGATATCACCGCACTCCGTTGAAACAGACGCCAAAGCAGCATGGAGAAGTGCAGGTACGCGTCCGCATTTGATGCTGGACCTGCGTCAGGAGTCCGCGTCCACACTGTGTTCTCTCTGTAGGCACAGCTCTCGCCATATCGCTACCAATGCCGGTAAGAGTTCAAGCTGCTGGCTGTAAACTTGAATTGTGGTAATAGTAGTAATATCAGACAAGTAATACCTGTGACGGTGAAGGGGTACCCAGGCCAGTAATTAAAAGGTATTATGCCCGGCTGGGTGCCCCTGAGCCTTATTGGGGAAATGTAGATTGTCAGCTCTGCGACCCAGTAATGGCAGTAGCACTGTGATTGTAATAAAAATGTCTGTATGTCTCCCACCAGGTATAAGGTGGCGAGAAAAATGTATTTCTAACTATGAAACTACTTACTAACTACTTACTGTAGCAGTGTTTCCCTTTAACCGCTCAAAGGAAAATGGTTTTAAAATCCAGCATCCCACAGCACAGCGCACAGGTGTAAGCTAACTACTGCTAGGAAGGTCCTAGCGCGCTGAGATTTGCTGTGAGCGCTGGTTGGATAAAATCATGAAAAAGTCTATAATGCAATTTTTATAAAGTTATATACAAATTGATGAATGAAATTCCCCCTATTTTAATTGTTCCAACCTTATAGGCGTAAGGGGATTTTCATTCAGCCGACCGGAACAGAGAAAAACACTTAAGTTGTAATTACTGTACTTTAGGAGTGTATAGCAGGAAGTTCCTGCGAGGTGAGCAATGCATATGTAACTTGAATTTCTAAGACCCCCGTTGACTTGGTTCCACTGGGTCTGGAAAGTCAGTAATTGAAAAGATTTAGCCGGCTAAAGTGTGAAGTGGGGAGGGGAAATGCAAGTATCCCCATCTTAGTAAATGTCCGGGCAAATGGCCCAGATGTCCGACCAGCTTAGACAAAATGTCGCCAGGTCAGGGGTCTGGGTCAGGTATGCTAAGCAGCAAAGGTGCGAGGTTTGCGCATGCCCTTAGCAAACTAAGAAGCCCTCTGCCAGGCTTTGCCAGGTCTGGGCAATTCTGGGATAGGTGAGAATATTATTCCCACGAACGAGATTGGCTGCAGAGGGGACAGATAGGGATTTTTACTGCATAAGAATCCCTGCAACCAATCGGAGTCAGATTCATCTAAGCTGGATTTTAAACTTTACCACTGCCTAAGGATGCATGGAAACAGCAGCAGCATCTCACAGATCTATTCATCAATGACCGCCTGTGGGTGAGCGATGTCCGGACAAACCAGCTGCCTGCGTGCGACATTGGGAGGCACAGTGATGCACAGAGGGACATCTAACCAGGTGAACTCTCCACCAGGAGAGGATCACCACGCCCACTTTCTTCTTAGTACATCCACCCATAGCCTGAATCTGGAAGTTTGTGCTGTGTGCCCTGGAACTACGTGTCATTCGATGAGACTCTGTTCACAATCACAGTGAGTTCACAAGTGACTATTAACACTATTGTTAACCACTGCAAGTTGAGGATTAGAGCAGCACTGTGTACAAATCATGTGTCCAGTGTTACTATGTGCCTGGCTTTGGAATACAATGTTCCTTTTGTCAGAATCAATTGAACCCCCCATGCTTCTCTCTCCCCCCTCCCCCGCCGCTCCCCCCCCCCCCTCCTACTCCGAGTCTATGATTACAGTACCTCTCCCCATTCTGCTGGATATGCAACGATTATTGTATGAGTTTTAATGATTTCTCTATGTGTTGGGAGTCTGTTTTGTGTTCACATTTGTTTTGCACTTATTTGTACACAGACTGCGGTCTCGTAGTCAGGGACGCGTATAACGTCTTTGCAGGGTGTTGTTGATTATTGTTGCCAGGAAACAACTAGGGGGAGTGACAGGTCTCCTGCCAGCGCGTGCTTGTTGGAGAGCATGGGGTGGGTGAAGGGTATTTAAAGATATGTATGTCACTACATGGTTTTCTTGACAAAGGCTCCTGAGAGCCGAAACGGGGACATGTGTAATAAACTCTTGTCATTATCTTTCACAAGACCTGGAGTGCCAGGTACTCACTCCTAGTATTAGAGTCTCTTTCTCTGTCTCCTCTCTCTCTCTCCCTCTCTCTCTTCACCTCCCTCTCTTCCTCTCCCTCTCTTCATCTCCCTCTCTTTCTCTCTCTTCCTCTCCCTCTCTTCCTCTCCCTTTCTCTCTATTCCTAGATAGGGCTATAGAAATATTAACTGCTGGCCAGGAGACTATAGAGTCACAAAGCACCTACAGAATTTACAGTGACCGAGTCTGCTTCCACTGCAAAAACTAAAAGGGTTGTTTGGTTAACATCGTTTGATCTGTTCTTAATATTGTATTATTTAATCAGCTTAACTTTGTGTTACAGTCTGGTACAATTATATATATGGCATATATGTGTAACGGTGTTTGCCCGGGCCCATCTCATATTGACCCCCTTCTGTGGACACTGACCCCTGTTACCTGAAGTGTAGTGTGGTGCACCTGCTGGCTTATAGAATCCCTGAGTCTCCCGCGATGGTGTGGGGGATAACATCAGGACTGGCTTATGAGGTAGTGCTGAGTTATACTCACTCATGGTACAGCGCCTCCATCTCTTCCAGACCCCCCGCATAGGAGTTTCTGAAAGAGAACCTCTTTGTACACCTTCTTCCCAAATGACTCCACAATCAGGACAGAAGCGATCTTTATCTTTGGCATCCTTTATTACATCATCATCAGGCAGACTGCCCATCATAGCGGCCGGTCTTCTAGCCGCTCATCTCAGGTTGCCAACCCAAAGGAAGTCCCTGGACACCACTTCTAGTCAGGGCCCTAGAAGCTGTCCTTGCTCTTCCCTTACTCCCTGATGGAGTAAGAGGAATAGCCTGCCCACACCTCTCCCCTGAGGGAGGGCTACAAAAACTGCCAAAGCCTTGACAATTTGCTGGGTCAGACCAGTTTCACTCAGGTGGTGAGGCACACTAACTAAATACAGGATGTGCTGCATATTAAATAGATTCAGTAGGCACCACCCCTATGTCACTGTAAGTGGACACAGAGCCTGGTGTCACTTCCTTCACTAGATATTACACAGCACAGGGGTGTGAGGGCAAACCCCATGATTACTCCTAGCAAATCTGCCCTTAACAGGGATTATTGCACAGGAGGAGAGAGGCATGTAACCCCAAAACTACACAGGGCTACATATGTTTTTGTAAAAAGGTGTGAGATTTTTAAGTAACGGTCTTGGCCACTCCCCATACAGAGCAGGTCATAATAATTCAATGTAGGTAAGTACCTCAGGGCAATCTGTTCCAGGTCGGGTTTTGGGGACCACAAAGAGTTCTTACACCTACCCCAGCACTACTGAGACAGCCGCATACTACACACATAAATACTGTATATATGCATATGCCTACAGGGAGAAGGAGCGGCTCAGTGAGTAAAGACACTGACTGGCACTGAGTTTGAAGCAGGGGAGCTTGGTTCAATTCCCGGTGTCGGCTCCTTGTGACCTTGGGCAATTCACTTTATCTCCCTGTGCCTCAGGCACCAAAAACATAGATTGTAAGCTCCACGGGTCAGGGACCTGTGCCTGCAAAATGTCTCTGTAAAGCGCTACATAAAACTAGCAGCGCTATACAAGAACATATTATGATTATGCAGCCTTCACGTGCTGGTGTAGGCAGGGCCGCCGCCAACAGGTGTGGACAAAGGGTACTGGCGTCCCGGGCCCCGTGAGTCAGGGGGGCCCGGGCCCCCTGCTCGGCCGGGCGCCAGTTAATTACATTAAAAAAAAAGTTTAAAAAATGGCTGCGATTCCCGTGGTCTCTGCGCATGCGCAGGGCAAGCAGGGTGTCTTGCCTGTGGGCCCACTCCCACCACCCTGCCACTGGCTACGTGGGACAGAGGGGGAAGTGCCAAGACAAGCCCCGCGCGCAACCCCGCTCCCCACGTGGACGGAGGGGGACGCGCCAAGACAGGCCCCGCGCACGCAAGCCAGCTCCCCCCCCACCCCCCGCTTGACCATGTGGGACAGAGGGCCGGTGAATCGCCAACACAACCCCCGCGAGCGCAACCCAGCCCCCCCTACCCATCTTGATACGGAGGGGGAAGCGCCAACCCAGCTTCCCCAGCGCGCGCCTCCTGCCCCATTCTGCCTCGCCCTCGTCACCCAGCTGCCCACCTCCTGAAATCACCCAGTCACTCACCCAGTCACTCACCCAGTCACTCACCCACCCAGTCACTCATCTACCCAGTCACTCACCCACCCTCTCACTCACCCACCCAGTCACTAACTCACTCACCCACTCACTCACTCACCAACCCAGTCAGTCACTCACCCACCCAGTCAGTCACTCACCCACCCAGTCACTCACCCACCCAGTCACTCACTCACCCACCCAGTCACTCATGCAGGAAGTCACCTATCTTTTGTGGAAATATAAAAATAAACAGGTTGCATTGTAATGTTTTTTTCTGTATCACAATAAGAAAACAGTTAAGTAAAAGATGCGTGCTAAAAAATATTTTTTCGTGGTAGGTGCGGTTTGGGTGGGAGGTGCGCTGGGGGGGGCGGCGGGTGGGGGGGGGGAGGCCCTGCTCCTTTCATTTGTCCTGGGCTCCATGATTTCTGTTGGCAGCCCTGGGTGTAGGATCCCTCTTCCACAGTTCCACAAATCGATTCAAATTCACCAAATAACGGGCAGGACACCTTCAACAGAATTCACAAGGAGAAGAAGAAGCACTATTTTACACTTTAAACAATGTATTTGCATCTCCATACATCTTTGTCAATTTATACATCTCTCTCTGTGTGAGTCCTGTTCCTAACCATCTCTTCAACAGACTCTTCCACCTTCAAATGCAAACTGTCCTCCTTAGAACCCCATGCTGGCTGCTCCTCCGAAGATTCCATGAACAGCAGCTCCTCCGCTCTTGTGAAGTCTTTGCCTCATCTAGATAAAAATAGAAAGTGAGGCACTCCACTGGTCTTCCAAAGATGATACAATGTATTTGTGGATGGACGTTCACAGGCGTACACAATTAGGAGGCTTTATAATGTGAAATTATAATAGGCTTTATTGTGCCTGTTCCTTTTCATCAGGAAAATTATCCAAACACAGGGGGGGAACAAAGCTTCCATTCACTTGGGAGTATTTCTAGCGAAACACTATGCAATAATTCACATCTCCCTTAGTCAAGCAGTTCTCGCAGCCCCAAAACATATAACATGAAATAAGCAGATATAAGCAGTCTCTTAAGAATAAAAGTCTTATCTGTTTCTTGGAGGGAAAATCTCACTTCCTGGTTCAGCTTCAGGTGTAGTAGTTTTCCCTGTTTCTTGAATTCAGCTCTGCTGTGCAGAGCTCAAGACCCGTCAGCTCCAGAGATCTGGGTTTCTTTTGGTCAGTCTCTCCTGGGACTCAAGAACCTCTGCTCTGTCTCTCCAAAGGTCAGCTCTCAGTCAGAGCTAGGGAGGAGTTACTTCCTGTCTCAAAGGCAGGCTTTTTCTACTACCTGTAATCAGGCAGGTGGTGCTAGTTAATTTGCTACCAGCAGTTAACCACCACACTGCTGGATTAGAGGCACCTTTGTGAACAGGGATAAGTCCCCTGTTACAGTATTGTACAAGCATCTAGGACATTACATTTCCCCCCATTGGACATGCATGTCCTCATGCATTAACATTAGTGGTTTATTTATTTTATTTATTTATTTATAAAAATGTTTTACCAGGAAGTAATACATTGCGAGATACCTCTCGTTTTCAAGTATGTCCTGGGCACAGAGTTATAAAAATACATGGCTACAATAAAGAACAGGGTTATACAGTCATTTCGCAGACATTTCATGGACAGATAAAGTAGGAAAATTGGGTACATGGGATAAAGGGCTTGTGAGTTTCAGATAGAAATAGAGCAGCTTTAACATCAACTAACATCAGCGAACGGCAGCAAACGGCTCACGCCCTTTGGCTGCCCTTCGGCTGCGCCAAAGGCTGTTTACAACTTTCAGTGACTTATTAACTATATTACACTTCATAAACATTATATAATGAGTAAAAACACACAGTAATTATTAAGCTATTAATAGGTGTGATAAGCAAACAAAACAAATACTTATCCGACTACACCAGCAAGACAAGGCTGGCAGTGTTTAGTTGTGATATAAGATATAGGGGCTTATGCACTAAGCGCCGATAAAAACAAATTGCCGTTCTTTTTAACTTGCCGTTTTTTACAGCGTTGCAAACACGGTATGCGGAAAGCCCCGAATACTAGTGATAGCAACATCTGCAAAAATGGCGAGCAGCCGGCGACGTGATGATCGACCCTCTGAAAAGTGCTCACCCGGCGAGTTCTTTCTGCTGCAGAGAGACGGAGAGCCGCCTCTCACTGCGCAAATCTCGCCCGAAAATATTTATTTTTAATTTACATTTTATTACTAGTGTATTGTAGCAGGGGGTCTCCGGAGCAGAACCGCGTTGATTTGAGGTCCGGGGACCCCCTGCTTCCTGAGATACAGGCCCCGTTATGGGGTGCCGGTATATCCTATGCATTTGATTCCCACGGTCACGTGACGTGGGACATTTAAATGCATAGGAGGTCTCAGGAAGCCAGACCTCAAATCAACGCGGTTCTGCTCCGGAGACCCCCTGCTACAATACACTGGTAATAAAACCCCAATTAAAAATTTAACACATTCGTTACCGTAGCGGCTATCTGCTATGGTAATGAAGCTCGTTTAATGTAATTTGTATTAATAGTTTGTGGGAGCAGGGGGTCTCCTGAGCTGAAGTGCTTGGATTTCAGTCTCAGTAAACCCCCTGCTTCCCGAGTTACAGGCCCTGGTATGAGGCATCAGGTGTAGTATCACCGCTATTTTTAAATCATTCATGTCACGTGACCGGGGGATTTAAAAACCGAAGGAGATACCGGCACCCCATATCTGGGCCTGTAACTCGGGAAACAGGCGGTCCCCGATGATGAAATCAATGCGGTTCAGATCAGGAGACACCCTACTCCCACACACTAATAATAAAAATGACATTGAAGCAGCTGCATTATCTTACTAGATATCCGCAAAGGGGTTAAGGCACAATAGCAGCTTTATTGTGGACAGAGGGGGTTGAATGAAGCGGGTACTTGGCCCTTCATTCACCCCCTCTGCCCGCAATAAACATTACAATATGTACTAACCACCAATATACAACCCACCCCCTGTGTCTCCACATAAAACCATAATTGATTTTTTTTAAACACAGGATTGATAACAGAGGCCGGCGGGGGTCCCTGAGTGGTCCCTTGGGTGTCCGTGGGCCTCCAGGTGGTCCCAGCAGGTGTCCGTGGGCCATAAATGGTGTCTGGGGGTCCCCACGAGTGTCTGCGGGTCCTCGGGATGTCCCAGCGGGTGTCCGTGGGCCTCCAGTTGGTCCCCGCGGGTGTCTGGGGGCCTTCGAGTGGCTCCCACGGGTTCCCACGCGTTCCCACTGGCCTGTGGTAACAATCCTGTTGCAAAAAAACAAATGTGGAAGACATTGCAATAAATACACCTCCCATCCGTTCCCCCCCAACACATACAGTACAGTAATGGGCAAAATAACTATTATCCAGATATTTATAATAGTTCATTTGCCCATTATTAAATAAAACATTAGCCAAGCAGCATAAATAAAGTAAATAAACCTTTCTACTTTCCCCTGCCATCATGAAGATGTCCTCGTCAGTATACTATAGGGTCATGTCTTCTGATGCTAGCAAAAATACATACAAAAATACAATCTAATGGCCCTTAATCCCTTAATCACCTTAGCGGGTTATAACCGCTATAGTAATTAAGGGGTTAACACACCCTCCCCCGCTACCCACCCAGGTTGCTTAACCACCCACCCCGGAACCACTATACCCACCCTCTACCCATTGATTGGCATAGTGGTACATCATATCCATATAATATGGGCATGATACGCCACTAAAGCACTCAATGGTCACCCTAATAGAAATGCATGAATGCCCAAAATACAAAATAATAAAACATATACACAAGCACCTAAACACCACAATTCAAGAAATAAAACCATTAGCCAATCAATTAAATAAATACATGCACTAGACAACCAATCAATTAAATAATTTAAAGCACTAACCAACAAATCAATTAATTAAATAAACCAATAGCCAACACATCAATTAAAACCAGTAGCCAACAAAATACTTAATTAAATGAAAACAATCCATCCTAATTACAAACAATGAAAGACAAACAATAAATAGAAAACTAAATAAATTGTATGTTTTTCATTGCCCATTGACTGCTAATGTATTAATCTGTGCCCCTTTCGGGTACAGATTAATACCGTGAAAGCCAATGCATTTTTTGGTAAATGTTTTTTTTCTATTGAGTGTTATTTTTTCTTTTTCTGTTTATTGTTTGTATTACATTGTTTGTAATTTTGATAGCTTGTTTTTATTCATTTATTCGACAGTTTAGCGTTTTTAATTCATTATTTATTTTGTTGGCTCATGGTTTGAATTGATGTGTTGGCTACTGGTTTTATTGATTAATTGATTTGTTGGCTACTGGTTACAATTAATTAATTGTTTTGTTGGTTACAGATTTTATTTAATTGGTTGGCTAGTGCTTGTATTTATTTCATTTGTTGACTAGTGTTTTTATTTATTGAATGGGGGTGTTTAGCTTCTTGTGTATATGTTTTAGTATTGTGTCTTTTGGGTCTTCATGCATTTTTATTAGGATGACTATTGACTGCGGGAAACCCCTGGAGGCCCACGGACACCTGCGGGGACCACCCAGGGACCCCCGCCGGCCTCTGGTATCAATCCTGTGTATCAAAAAATAAATGATGGTTTTATGTGGGGGCACAGGGGGTGGATGGGTTGTGTATTGGTGTTTAGTACATATTGTAATGTTTATTGGGGTAGAGGGGGTGAATGAAGAGCCAAGTACCTGCTTAACTCACCCTCTCTGCCCCCAATAAAGCTGCTGTTGTTCCTTAACCCCTTAATTGCCTTAGCGGTTAGCCGCTAAGGTAATGAAGTTGACTGTAAATGCATTTTAATTGCATGGGATTCATGCCGGGGGTCTCAGGTGCTGATATTAATGGGTATTATCTCCAGAGACTCTCGGCATCAATCCACTGCAGGAAAAATGCATTTATTTTTCTAAGTCCCGTTTCACTGCTTACCGGCAGCTTCTCACACCCTTCTTGCCAACTTTTCCTGGCGGGAGGATTTTGAGAGGAAATCTCAATTATAGAGCCGCGATTAGCCTCGATAAGCTATTCGGGGCTACTAGAATTGCACGAGTTAGAAAACCTGCCGATAAGTGGCTTATTTTTGTCTCTTCAAACAAAATTGCCAAAAAGGTCTCTTATCGCTGACTTATCGGGGCTTACTGAATCGATGTAGGCCTTTTTAACGATAAGGTGGCGTTAAGTGGCTTATCGCTGCTTAGTGCATAGGCTCCACAGTTTGCAAAGAAAAAAGAAAAGAAACAATTCACTGAAATCACTAGCGACAAAAAAATGAAGTACAGCTCAACCCCCTTATAACGCTGTGCTTGGGGTCCAAAGAATCACATCGCGCTATAAGCGGATCGCGTTAGAAATAATGTACAATTATATGCATTGTAAAATAAAGTATTTAAGAAACCAATAATCTTGTTGTAAAATATTCATAAATATGAAAATTGGGAGCCCCGCTGGCATCGCGTTATAAGTGGATCCGCATTGTAACAGATCGCGTTATAACGGGGTTGAGCTGTATTTACAGAAAAAGAAAGGGGAGCAACGTTACGGGGGCTGGCCCCATCTTCAGGCCCGTTCCCACTGATAGAAAATAACAGCGGTACTTCCCTTTATGAGACCAAAAATAAAAACACAGAGAGAAAAAAAGTCTGGCTTTCTCATGTGACAGGCAAATACAGATAAGAGATAAGGGCGCAATAAATCAGAGTGGCAGAGTATGTATTTAAGCCTTGAAGCATCAGCAGTCCTAGTGCAGCACTCACAAGTCCCAGCCTGCACTGTACTGTAACTATATTGTACGTGTGCATTCAGATGTTTTCATACACAATTCTTTATCTTTTATAAAGTCCAGATTGTCCGCAATATCTCTATCTGTTTGTCAGAAAACCTCGGAGAAAATACATCACAGCCAAGATAAGAAGAATTCTTCGCACCACATATATATCTGTAGAAGTGTGAATGTGCCGATATTCTGTGCGGGAAGTATGAGTGTATCGGGTCTCTCACTCACGTGTATCTATGTCCCCCTAGGAAAGTGTTACACCATATTTGCGCCTCTATTCTCATTTTTCGGTACTTGCTCCTGTGCTCCCCACACTTGGAAGAAACTTTATCTTCACTGCAGCATTTTTCTGTACCTAGCATAGTGGCTGCAATTTCCATGTGTGGTTTGATCTCTAGAACAGCGGTCAGAGTGACATTGCTATTTTCGGTATTATTGTTACTGATAAGTGGTGCCATATCTCCATTTAATATCAAATTTGGTTCTATAAATTGATCCCGTATTCCAATAAATAGTTGGATTACAAGCCTCTTCCTGAGGATTTTGAGTTGGAACAGAAGGCAGTGAGGTTTCTTCATGTGGGACTCACAGTGCTTCAGGTGTTTGTTGAGAGTGTGATTGAGCCTTTTGATGCTGGATGTCTGTTCCCTTCTAATCCCATAACAAGCACACAAAACCCCAGCAAGCTCTTTTTGGGAACCCCTGAGCCTCCACAAAATATATATGTATATGTGTCAAAATGGAGTGCTATTGAGCGTGGCACATGTATACAACAGGCGACAGAGAAGCCCAATGCTACATCCAATAAGACAAACATACACAGTAAAATACTTATATATTCTCTTGAAAAAGGGTCATTTAGTTTAACCCTTTGGCCAAAGCATTGTAAGCTTGCGAGCCACGTCAAGGCAGACCCTGTTCGCAAGTCCTAACCCTACCAGATAAAATACTAATATACCTCTAATCCCATACACACAGCATGACATATGGAACCAGGTATAGTAAATGTAAGTACCTGTTGCTGATCACTTCTGGTGCCAAATGCACTCCTGAGTAGTGCAAACACTTTTTCAGCTGTATCTAAATCTTCATGAGACCAGCAACTTAAATCTCAAATGGCAACTCCATCCAACTGTCTAATTATCATAGTCACTTTTTGTGTATCTGTCAGCAGATATGGCCAGAGCTAGGCCTTCATTTTCTTCTCAAACGCACACAAACTGAGGGATGGACCCGTCTCCTTACAGGTGAATTGTGGCTGAGCGGGAGTTCCAAAGGCGTATGGCATAATGTTGGGGTTACAGTGACACAGCCCATACATACTTATTATATGTGCAAATGCCATGGTGCCGTCAGTCACCTCCTGTTTAAGACTGCTTATATCCTGTTCTTGACGTCAATTGTGTAGGATCCCACCTTTCACGTTCCACTGATCTATTAAAATTCACCAAATAACAGGTTACTACTAGAACTACTTGGTACTTTCAACAATTTAGTTTCATCAGCTTACATCCTTGTCAATTTATACATCTCTCACTGTGTGAGTCCTGTATGTATGTATATCTTTATATATATAGCACCATTAATGTACATAGTGCTTCACAGCAGTAATACTCGAGACATAATAATATAAATAACAAAAAATACAAATAACACAATGGGGAAAAGCGCTTCCGACATAAAAATAACATTAGGAAAAGGAGTCCCTCCCCTGAAGAGCTTACAATCGAATTGGCAAGTAGGAAGAATGTACAGAGACAGTAGAAGGGCATTCTGGTAAGTGCGAGTGCAACGGGCCAGGGTCGATGTATGAGGTGTATAGTATCAGTCACAAAGCTACCCATACACTTCATTAAGGAGTTGGGTGGGTCCTGTTCCTAGCCCATCTTCAAGAGACTCTTCCACCTTCAAATCCCAACTGTCCTCTCTAGAACCCCACACTGGCGGCTCTTCCGAGGGTCGATGAACAGCAGCTCAGAAAAGTCTTTGCCTCATCTAGGACATTGCACTGTCGCTGGTCAGGTGAGATACCTGGTAGCCTCTGAGGAGTCCATCTGTATCTTTCTCTGTGAGTTGGATGCAGCAAGAGCAGAATTCAAAACAAAGTCCAAGTTACATAAAAACAAAGATTTATTAAACAGAGAGCAACAAACGTCTGGTAAGTGCAGGCCCTGGTGTGGCAAACCAGGGGCACATTGCTACTGATAAGTGCACTGTCTGGACCTGAAGACCTGACTGTCTGATAGGGGCACTCCTTGCTCCTAGTTTAACCTTAGTTGTTACCACCCTAACCTGAGCTTGGCATCCTCCCTTTTGCTGGAACATGCTTAAAACTTGGCTAGTAGTTCAACACTACGGAGGGTCTTTACACTGAGTATTGGATGGTTAACCTCTTGGCAGCTGATACAGCTGAGATAGAACCAGTGAAGCTGGCTGTTCAGACCTTGTGGACCTGAAAGGAGTTAAGCCCCTGCATACAGTATTGTTGCTAAATACACACTTGTCAAACCCCCCACACTCATTGTCTTTCATTCCTGGGTCTCCAGGGTGTAATTGACAATGCCAATGTGCGGCATGTGCGTTTTGTCCTCACATGGTGTCACCGGCGTACTTATGCCATACACGCTCAACAAAGTAACAAAACATCTTCATTGTCACCACCATGGTCACTTGTATTTCAAACTGTGACCCTAACTACACGAACAACTCCCCCGCAGAGGACAAATCGGTGCACAGCGAATGAATGGATGAATAATCAGAGGGATTTATCAAATAAAAAACATGGACAAAAAAGAAAGCACTGAGCCAGTCACTCTAACGCGTTTCACAGGCAGGGTGCTTTATCCCTCTGATTATTCATTCATTCACTCTGTGCACCAGTTTGTCCCCTGTGGGGGAGTTGTTCGTGTGCTGGGTCTAGATACCAGGGAGCACGCCAAGCAGAAGATCCACTATGCTGTTTATATTTGGCAACTACAGGCCACCATACTATTGCATTATCCACTGAGAGAGATGACGTCACGCAGCTTGGGCGGAGAGGTCTGAGGATTCCGACGCTGAACACTTCAGGCTGTGACGCGGAGCTGTGAGAGCCGCTAAGCCCAGCAGAGATTAGCAACGCGGGAGGTCTGGACACCACGCTCGACATCAGGAGTGCCGTGAGAGATGTGCTAGTAGAGGTTGACTCCCTGATGTAAGGCGTGCAACATTCATTTGCTATACCAAGCGTCTCCCCCTCTCCAGCAACCCATTTCCATAGTCGTGAGTACTTTTACCCATTGAAGGGTGTTCTGTTACTGTGCAGTGGAACTTCTGCTTCATTTTCTTACCTGTGAGTGACTCTTGAGCGCCGGATTCCTGGAACATTTAATGCTCTGATATCTTTCTTGTGACCCTAACTACATAACTAACACAGACAATAACTACTATATGTTACAATAGCTATATAACTATAATTATATGGAACTATACCAAACTACCAACGAGATGACAAACTATAACTATATAACTATAACAGGTTATGTTGCAGTAGTACAGGATTGGCAAACTCCAGTCCTCAAGAGCCACCAGCAGGTCAGGATTTAAGGATATTGACTGAGCCATGTGTGCTAAAGCAGGGATATCCTTAAAATCTGACCTGATAGTGTCCCTTTAGGACAGGAGTTAGCCTCTCCGACAGTAGTAGCATTATCTTGCTCAACAAGGACAAATTCCCCCCTGGTGCTCTTCCAACACCAATCTCATTGCCCCAATCCCTCTACTCACTATTTGAATAAATCTCCAGCCACAAGCTGCTGCATTGATAGCAGAGTGTCTCCTCTTCATTTCATTTAAACTATATAACTAGGACTATAGACTCTTAACTATGATTAACCATATGTAGCCAGGTCCCCTCCGGTCCTCCGTTTTTCCCCCCTTATCTCCGCTGCCGTGGGTGGTGTTGCGGGGAGGCGATGAGCACGCCGGTGGCTCACTACACCACGATGTACAATTGCTCGCGCATGCGTGGAGGCTCACGCATGCGCAGAGCAGTCACGGTGGCCATATTGGGATTGGCGCGGGAGGTTGCGCTTCAGCAGGAGGTCGCGCATGCGCAGTGGAGTGCCAGAGCAGCGGCGGCCATTACAAAGTTGCGCATGTGCAAAACGCTAGGCGCACTCTGCAAGTGCAGAGACTGTCATATATATCCCGGTGGGATCGCCTCGGAGCAGCGTCGCGGAAGGCATCGCGTCTGCAGATCCTTTGCGAAGACTAGTCTGTGGGTCCGAGTGCAGGAGCACTCGGCAGGTAACTCTACACCTAAGTGCACCACCTATAACATCCTCATACTAGTGGGTCGCGCGGTCACCACACACTTGGGTTTTGGGAGTGGGACATTGGACACGGTGTGGGTACACAGTGGAGGGTTGCGCCCTGCGTTGGTGCTTTGGGTAGTTGTTAATAGAAAAGAGTGGTGTATAAAAAGCGCATATGTGAAAAAATAAGTTTGGTGATTGTGACCTATTTAGGAAATAAACCCCTAATATGGGCTAGGCTGCCTGATTAGAAACTGATAGAAACAAGTCAGAAAATACAGTATAACAAAAGACAAAAACCGGCGCCTTACAAATCCATAAGTATGAGTCTTTAAAGTCCAAAACAGGAAGGAAGTGTCCAAGATTCTTCTAATCCTGTGCTTCCAGATGATTGGATGATGATATGGCCGTGCGTTCCGTGATATGTGAATTAAACACAAAAAAAGATCATAGTGCAACAATGCTGGCAAATGCACATGAAACAGACATTAGCAAACACTGACAGATGACTAACAAGACATACAGTACAATATATAACAGATAAGACAAAATGGCAAGGCTGAAAATATGAAAAAAGCTAATTTAATACAACTAAAAACAATAAAATTGCTATTGTGCGGGTGACTGTGAGACCGCTGGTCCGGTGGGTTAAAACCAGGACCCTACCCAAAAGATGTTGGACGTAAACAGGCACTAATATCGACTGCAGTGGAGTATCAGCTGGTCCTCTGGTGTCACCGGAGTGTTCGTAGATGCACTCAGTGCTGTCCCGTGTTCCTGGGGCAGATGCTCCAACACTGGGGGGCGGACCTTGAGGTAGAAGCCTCTTCCTGCAATGGTGCAATGTGAGCCTGTCGCGCTGCTCACGTCAGTACCCGTCGAGTGTAGCTATGAACTCTGACCCTACGCGTTTCGTACGGATAACCCCTGAAGAAGTGACGCGCAAGTGCACGAAATGCGTAGGGTCAGAGTTCATAGCTACACTCGACGGAACTGTCACATAAGTCCTCTGTATCTACAGGCTGTGCCAAGCATTCCTGTGGGTTTTTGACCCCCCCCCCCTCTTGCTACTCTCTGAGTGACAGAAGTAGTGGTGACTCAGGGTCTGTGTACAGCTTATTAGGGTACAGACCTTGAGCCCTCCCCTTCTAGAGCTCAGAGAGGAAGTGACAAATTGTAGGGAGTGTGTTTCCAGATCTCCTGGACCCTCACAGTTATGCCAGCACCACAACAGCAGTAGCCACAGTAGTATCTTCCAGGGGTGGAGGGGGAGGGGTACAAGTTCTACAACTATAACTAACATAACTCTGCAACTATATCGAACTATAACTAACCAAATTAACTTTATTTTATTTAACTCGATACAGCTGTTCAACACCTATTTGCTCCTGCCTAGAACACTTGGCATAGAACACAGAACCAGTTTATATTTGTGTGATTTCTACATTGCCGTCTTTGCAGAATTTCTTGCAAAATATTGTGCGAATTGGAAATGCAGTGAATGCAGACGTGAGATTTTTTTTTTATAACAAAAATCGAAAATTGACGGAAAAATTGTGAATACATTTGTCACATTTTTGCCCCCTCTCTTGTTTGCTGCAGGACATGTGTGATTTAGGTATTGCCAATGGCTCCTAGACCGATAAGGATCAAAGCTACTTCACATTGCCAGACATTCGTTCAAACAGGCTTGAAAGCAGCAATTCCTGCCCCACGGAGATACCAGGCCAGAAATGTGTTGACCTCTCCACTCTGAAAGACTTCAAGATGCCGCCTTCCCAAGTTGCCTGCCAAAAAGCAACATTTGTCAACAATGCAACAATCTATTTGGCTTTCTAAAACTAATGTCACCATGTTTAAAGCAAATATTTGTCATCTTTTCTTTCTTTGGAAATACATTACGAATTGCATCTCTTAAGAACCCTGGAAGGAGAGTTTGTCAGGAGGGGTGTTTTCTTCCCTTAACCCAGCGGTGCGCAAACTGGGGGGCGCGCGATAATTTTTTTGGGGGGATGAGGGGGGCGCGGCTCACTTACCTGGCTTCTGTGTCCACTCGTCTCCATGACAACGAGGAATCAAATGACACTGAGGGGCCATGTGACGTGAAGTCACATGACCTGCGGTGTCATTTGATTGCCCATTGCCATGGATACGCGGCGTCAAATGACGCTGTGGGTCACGTGACATCACATGACCCCGAGGCGTCATTTGACGCCGCAGGGGGGTGCGACACAGAGGGAGAGCAGGCAGGGCCGACGCAGCACAGGAAGTTTGCGCGCCCCTGCCTTAACCCACCCTATCCTTAACCCACCCTGTCCTTAACCCACCCTGGCCTTAACCCACCCTGTCCTTAACCCACTCTGTCCTTAACCCACTCTGTCCTTAACCCACCCTGTCCTTAACCCATCCTGTCCTTAACCCACCCTGTCCTTAACAAAGAAGCCGTGCAGATAAGGGGGGTGGAGGGCGGGCAAATGCATGTTAAACATTTAGTGACCTCACACACAAGGGACGCAGGATGAAAGGGTCTACGATGTCCAAAACTATTGAGGAAAGGGACCGTGGTGTCATTATTTCAGCTGGCTTTAAAGTCGACAAGCAATGTACTGTAACAAAGCAATAGGGAAAGCCAGCAGGATGCTAGCTCCCTGTTGTGTAGGGAGATTTACACATGTAGGAAGACTTATAGTCCTCGGGGCCGTGATTTACACTGTCCCATGAGGCTGCACTGCGTCCACAGCTCTCACGCCGCCGAGGACAATACACGGCTACCGGAAGGATTAGCTCCATGCTTCTGAATGGGATCCTGCAGCGTTAATCCCTTTGGGCCTTCTGCAGGGAGAGAGACTACCAATGCTCACATTCCAGAAGAGCTGTGCAGCCGCCTGCAGCTCTGTCCCCGTCTCTCTGCCTTGAGCCATATCCCCTGCAGCACTGGTAAGGTGCAGGGCTGTATTTCCTTCCCCCTGGATGACGTAGATACAATTTTTCCACATCATGAGGGTTGAGGCTATATGGCATCTACATCATCAAGGGGGCTGGTCAATGTTACGTGGTATAGATGACCAATTATGGCCATATAGTCCCACCTCATGATCCTCCAGGGGAAGGAAATACAGCCCTGCCAGACAAGCGGCCGACAAAACTAGAAGGATAATAGATATTATAAACTTCATTAACGCCAACGGGGTCCGAGGAGTAGTTTTAAGTTTAGACGCGGAGAAGGCCTTTGACAGGATCGATTGGCCATACATGGAGTCCACGCTTGAGGCATTCGGGTTTGGAAACAAAACTATAAGGGCAATAAAAGCATTATATATGACCCCGACCGCCAGGGTGATACACCAGGGCTTCCCATCGGAGTTGTTTAAAATTAAAAGCGGTACCAGACAGGGCTGCCCACTATCGCCCCTGTTGTTCGCCCTATGCATGGAACCGTTGGCGGCACACATACGTCGTAACCCAGACATTGCCGGAGTGCAAATACGTTCCCAAGAACATAAAATCGCTCTATATGCAGATGACATTATATTATCTTTGACAAAACCGCTCACTTCGTTGCCCAATCTGTTCGCTCTCCTGGATAAATTTAGCAGAATCTCCGGCTTTAAGATCAATCAATCAAAATCGGAGGCGCTGAATCTAAATATCCCAAAGGAGACAGAGAAACTAATTGAGATCAACTTTCAATTTAAATGGCAGACCAGAGCTATAAAATACCTAGGAATCTTTCTCACTAAGCATAGCCACAATCTCTATCAGGAGAACTATCCGAGACTCCTAAGAGCCCTCACAAAGGAACTTAAAGAGTGGTCTGCTTATGGGATATCCTGGATTGGTAGGATCTTCTGTGTGAAAATGAACCTCCTCCCTAGGATACTATACCTGTTCCAAACCCTTCCGATACCCGTTGTAAGATCAGACATTACAGAACTGCAGAAAGCAGTTACGAAATTCATTTGGAAAAATAAAAAACCACAGGTAAAAATGTCCATTATGCAAAGGCCTAAGGAAAGTGCCGAGCTTGATGGCTTACAATAAAGCGGCCCAACTATGCCAAATTACGCAGTGGCATGGTGATCCGGAGTTGAGGCGATGGGTGGCTCTAGAGAGGGAGGTTTGTGCTCCGCTAGAGCTCAAGGACCTTATTTGGTATCCTAAACCTAGACTAAAAGATCTCAAGAACCCGCTACCCTCTGTGTTGAACTCTCTCTCGGTCTGGGAGACGACCAAAAATAGGCACTCATTGACCTCAAAAGATTCATTAATGGCCCCTTTATATGGAAACCCAGACTTTGCTCCGGGGCTAATTGATAGGAACTTCACACTCTGGCAAAAAGGGGGAATAAGAAGGCTTAAGGACCTGGAGGGCCGAGACACAATCAAAACATTTGAAATTTTACAGTCAGAAACGGACTTACCTAACACAGACCTCCTTAGATACCTCCAGGTTCGGGCATTTTATACCAAACACCCAAACAGGCCACCGCTAACCAATTTTGAAAAGCTCTGTGATCGGGGAACTGATACACGGGGACTCATCTCTGCTCTTTACAAGGAGGTGGCCAAGACAGATATTGGGGACTCACATAGACCCAGTTTCATGACGCAATGGGAGACAGACTTGACAGGACCGTTAGAAGACAAAGACTGGACAGCAATTTTTAAAGCTGCGGCCAGCAGTTCGATTTGTATGACACTGAAGGAGAACTCATATAAGGTATTATTGAGGTGGTACCTCACCCCAGTTAGACTGGCAAAATTTGACGCGGGCGCTTCCCCACTCTGTCATAGATAGTGTGGGGAACAGGGAGATCTGGTGCATATGCTGTGGTCTTGTCCACGAATCATACCCGTCTGGACACAAATTAGAGATTGGCTACAGAAGGTCTTTTTGGGCCTCAAAATTCAACTAGACCCGTGGGTTTTCCTATTAGGTAAGCCCACAGAAGAGGTATCTAGGTCAGGAAACAAACTAATAGCACACTTTGCTACGGCGATGAGGTGCGAGACCGCAGCATTGTGGAATCAAAATGCAACTCCATCGATAGACAAAATTCGGAATAGAATCTGGTTCGCTTGCCAGATGGAAAAGTTGACAAGTCTAGTCAACGACACTGGCTCAAGTTTCCAAAAAGTCTGGTCATTGTGGCTGGCACAGACCGATATCCCAGGGATGAGCAATGCCGCCGTATGGCTTTGATAGTAGTAGGTGGGCTCTCCTTCGGTGGCGGAACAGACACACGAGAGGGTGGACAAAAAGTTCGAAAACTAGGACAAAAGAAAGAGACCTCCGCCTTTCCCTGAGCGTCGGACTTGGTGTGATATTCGAGGCGTTAGGTCAGAACACGCAGAATGAGCCAGGTTTAGCGGAATACTTGGAGGAGATTACACTCTTCCTCTAGCCGATACCGGCCCCTCCCCCCCCTCACCATCCCCCTTTCACGTCTTCCCCCTTCCATGTTCGTTTTGATGTTGTATGTCATAAGGCTGACTAAATGATACCAATATGATATTGGATTGTACTATCTTTGAAAAACCAATAAAAAGAAAGTTAAATAAAAAAAAAAAAAGAAATACAGCCCTGCATCTTACCAGCTCTGCGGGACACGGCCCCTGGGAGAGAGAGGCAGGGACACGGCTGCAGACAGATGTGCTTACCAGCTCTGCGGGACACGGCCCCTGGGAGAGAGAGGCAGGGACACGGCTGCAGACAGCTGTGCTTACCAGCTCTGCGGGACACGGCCCCTGGGAGAGAGAGGCAGGGACACGGCTGCAGACAGCTGTGCATACCAGCTCTGCGGGACACAGCCCCTGGGAGAGAGAGGCAGGGACACGGCTGCAGACAGCTGTGCAGCTCATCTGGAAGGTGACTATCGCTTTTCTCTCTCCCATTCAAGCAAAGGATTAATGCTGTCAAAAGCATGGACCCCCCGCCCCCCCCCCCGCAGCGTTAAACCTCCCAGGCCACAAACCTTGCTTTCCTTGTGGCTGTGGATGAGCCGTGGGTTTCAGCATTTTTCTCTCTGGCCACAAGGATTTGCTACATCTGTATTATTAGCAGCAAGAAAGAGGTATTCATGCCACTTTATAGGTCAAAAGTAAGACCCCACCGTGGGTGCTGTGTTTAGTTCTAGAGACCATGAAGCCAATTTAGAATTGGTTAGATAATGCAGAAATACCCGTGGAGTGAAAATATTAGCGCTGCACTTATGTTATAGGAGGTATGAGATGGTACCTATGGAGCACCTCATCCTCAAACCTGCCATGCAAACTCTCTTGAGTCCTCTAAATAATGTCCCTTCTTCTTCTACCTCTTGGTCTATTCTCCTGCAAAACATTCTGTGCCATATAGTGTCCGTGGAACAATACAGCACCCAAAGCAGCCATGGTTCATCAATATCCATGCGGAAATTCATGTGTTCTTGTAGTGTAAAATGATTTGCACCTGGTCCACATAGGCGCATAATTATACTCAAAACCGGATGCTAATGCAAGGAAGGTGATTGTGCCCATAAATAAATTAGACATCCAGTGGACGCGAGTACACATTTTACTCACCTCGGTGCGAAATCCAGTTATTGTCTATTTCTTAACATTTCTAAATTGATTTCTTATTTTTACTACCATTTGAGCACCCGCAATGATTTTGCCTTATGGCTCAAAAAACATTAGCCAACTCTAAATGGCATTCTCCATAGCTACAGAAGGACATAAATAAAAATGGTGCATGGTTGACATATTAACACTCACCAGGAAAGACTAAATGACCTTGGAGTGCAGAATTGAGAGGGGGATGTGATTGAAACTTTAAAATACATAAAGGGTTTCAACAAGGTACAGGATGGAAGCATAGCTTACAGAAAGAGAAGAGCTAGCACAGGTCATGCTCTGAATCGGGTTCTGTCTTAGGGGAAATGTGAGGAAGTACCGATGGTGGATTTGTGTAATACCCTCCCAACACAGGAGTTAGAATTATAGAAAGAGAATGTATAAATGCTCCGGCTATACATAAGGAGGCTACCTTAAATATAAAAAATGATCCCATTTTCAAATAGTTTGAGGCTGAGATTTTGCAATATATAGTAATATGGGTAGACTAGGTGAATCAATTTGTCCTTTTCTGCTGCCAGAAAGTGAGCGCCGGAGCCTTCGACGCAGGGGTGCCATGACCGAGGAACCTCCTTCCTCCTCCTCCCTGCTGGGCTTCTTAGGGTTAACTCTGGAGCCAGTACAGGGGGAGCACTTACCTAATTTAAAAGGGGGTCTGAGAATGTAGACTTCTTTTTCATCAGTTATGAAGGGATTCAGAGCACAGTCGACAGCGAAGCACCTGCTTCCCCAGCCCACCACGTGTCTGAAACCTTGGAGGTTTCCTCAGCAGGTCTCCAAGTACATCACGTGAGTGATTCCCCCAACTCGTGAATTAAGATCCCCCTTGTGCAGTGTTACGATTGTGCTCGCCACAAATCGGGACCGGACCGCGGGGCTGAGGTGGGGTTATATAATCACCGACCTTAGTCCGCGCAGACTGATCCGGAGTGCGCAGTTCGTAGTTGTACGTAGCAGGGTCAGGATTGGAGAAGGCAGCATCATCGTTATTCAAGCAAGAGTTCGGCAACAGGTAGTCAGAAGTTCCCCGCTTCAGCTTAGGAGCGTGAGTGCGGGAGTGGCCTCGTCGTGAGGAGCGGCCTCGGCCCATGACGCCGGTCTCAGCAGGAGGAGTCAGCAGGCTGGCCGAAGTACACCGCAGGGCAGCGTCGGGAAACCAACGCTTCAGCACAGAAGTCAGGAACGGGCCCCCGCATGGGACTAGCAGGCGGCCTGAGAAAACAACGCTTCAGCAGAGAAGTCAGGAAGGGGCCCCCGCATGGAACGAGCAGGCGACCACAGGAAACAACGCTTCAGCAGAGAACTCAGGAACGGGCCCCCGCATGGAACTAGCAGGTGGCCTCAGGAACTAGGAACTAGGGATAAGAACTAGAGAAGTTAGTACACCAGGATACAAGCCAGAGCGGCTTGTGGCAGAGACTGTAACGTCCAGGGTAGGAATTATGCTCAGCACTGTTTCAGTGCCAACGCCCAGGGTATAAAGGGCGGAGATCCAATCACAGGAGGAGGGTGTGTGAGCATTCCTCCAATGATAGGGCACAGAGCAGAAGCTGCAATGAGAGACAGCACATGTGCCATTGATTGCCAGAGGAAGCTTGCAACTGCAGATGTCTGCAAGGCTATAGTAAAAGCCAGGAGTGGATTCTTTACAGTACCCCCCCCTTTAGGTGAGACCTCCGGACGAACAAGGTCCATCACAGATTTGGGGGACATGGAGTTGTTTCTAAACCTCCTTAGGCGAGAGGTGGTGTTGAAAGCCCACGGTTTGTTGGGATTCCTTACAGTGCTCCCACCACTGGGTGAGAAGCCTGGGTGGGCAGGACCATTCATAGGTCTGGGAGACATTGAGTTGTTCCTGAAGTGTCTCAGGCGAGATTTAGGTCCAAAATCCAGGTGTACATTGGCGAGTGCCGCAAAGAACAGTGGTGGCACTGCGGTTTTTGGTACACGGGCAATGGGACCAGAGAACTCCGGAATAGGGACATCAGAAGGGCGGCAGCCAGGTGTCCGGTGCATAGTAATAGTCCAAGAAAACGGAACACAGAACTCTGATTGTCGGACAAAAATGACATTGGGGAATTCGGTGCAGACAATGGCTTTGGTGGAATCAGCATGTAAGAAGTTGCGAGAGTCTGTACCTCCCAAGGAATTCAGGGCGGTGGTTAGCGAGGGTATTGGGCGGGCGGGTTCACTGCAAGATATTGGAGCAGTAGTCTTGATACGAACCAGGCTTGTAATCCCAAGCAATTCGAGAGAGCTGGTAGTAGGGAAACCAACGCTTCAGCACAGAAGTAAGGAACGGGCCCCCGCATGGGACTAGCAGGCGGCCTGAGAAAACAACACTTCAGCAGAGAAGTCAGGAACGGGCCCCCGCATGGAACTAGCAGGCGACCACAGGAAACAACGCTTCAGCAGAGAACTCAGGAATGGGCCCCCGCATGGAACTACCAGGCGGCCTCAGGAACTAGGAACTAGGGATAAGAACTAGAGAAGTTAGTACACCAGGATACAAGCCAGAGTGGCTTGTGGCAGAGACTGTAACGTCCAGGGTAGGAATTATGCTCGGCACTGTTTCAGTGCCAACGCCCAGGGTATAAAGGGCGGAGATCCAATCACAGGAGGAGGGTGTGTGAGCATTCCTCCAATGATAGGGCACAGAGCAGAAGCTGCAATGAGAGACAGCACATGGGCCATTGATTGCCAGAGGAAGCTTGCAACTGCAGATGTCTGCAAGGCTATAGTAAAAGCCAGGAGTGGATTCCTTACATGGAGAACATGGGAGACAAGATTCCCTCTGGTTCACTTACAGGGAAGGGGATTTCTGTGAGGTCCCCAGCACTCCTGATGTAATCGCAGCCCTCCAGAAGAGTGGAGAGGCCTTCCGAGGGGATCGAGTGCATGCTGCAGAGGAGAAGCACTGCATGTGCTCAAAGAGACCTGGCCCCGCGGAACAGATTGGCTCATGGCCCATCTTCATAGAACACCCTACGCGACAAGGGGAGAGGAAGGAGAGGAACACAGCTCTACAAGTAGCGGATACATCAGGAGGGGTGGTGGAATTCCTTAGGGAATTTTGCGGTAGATTTGAATCGACTGTGGTTAGTCATATAGCTGGCACGCATGCAGTCTGATCATCTCTTAGTCAGCCAGAGAGGCCAGGGCCAAGCACCATTGCTAGGGCATGGATTACTGACCCGTCCCAGCCAAATGTAGCTTCACGTTCCCGGCACCGATAGGAGGTCAAGGGAGCACATTGCTACCAAGCTACCTGATGCAGGGGCGAGAAAGTCCTGAGCTTCACCACTTCAGCCTGGGTTTGAAAAATCATAGGATAAAGAGATGGGAGTTCTCAATAGCCATTTTGTCATCACATTTGGAGCTTTGGGGCTTCACCTGTTGACAACAGTTAAAGGACAAATATGGATGGGTGATTTCGTCACGATTTTACACTTCTTTCAAGTTATAATGAATTGTTAGAGAGACAGCCGAGGAAGACTTTAAAAGTGATAAAGGGGGAAAAGGGGTTTTCCTAAAGCATTTAGTAACTGGCTGCAGGCTTTCCCTATATGAGCAAGTGTTGTTGGGGGAAAAGAGCCTTATAAAAGCCACGCAATGTTTACTTAAACTATTAAGGAGGCTTATAAGACTTATTGGAGGGTGAGGGTAGCATGGCTTCGCAGTGACGAAATGTTCTGCCAAAGGGCAGCAGTTAATATTACAAAGACATGGATTTGTGGTTTATGACACAAAGTATGATCCTCTTTCTTGCAGGGTTTGGTGGTAGTCAATACGTGTGGCCATCAGCTGGTGCAAAGAGAGGCGATTGCTGGCTATATAATGAAGGTCCATGTAAGTGGGGACCTATCTGTCAATGTAGTCATGATTGCTCCAATTGTGAAGGGTATCACCCAGCTTCAAAATGCTTCCATAGGTATATGAGTAATGGGATCAGAGGAACAGGAGCAGAGGTTATGTCGCAGGGCGGCAATGCCAGTGAAGGTCGCCATTCTAGTGGCATGGTTAGAACAGTAACCCAAGAGAGAGGCTGCTGATTTGATTAACAAAAGGTTTTCTTTTGGCTTTTAATTCCATTTGAAAATAAGCTGGGGATTGTGGAAAAATCTAACATCTGCTTAGGGGGGTAGTCTGGGAAAAGCGACTTAAAGAAATTGTATTAGGTTAGATGGCAGGCCTTTTTGTATTGTTGCACAAGTGGACAATTTCCCCATTGGGCGTTGTCCCCAAGAAGGAACCCGGTTCCTTCCGGTTAATACATCCCTTGTCTTTCATGCAAGGTGACTCAGTTAATGACGACATAAACCCTGAGTTGTGCAGGGTGGTATATGGATAATTCAATGACGCGATGGAACTAGTCAGGAAGTGTGGCAAAGGTTCACTGTTAGCAGAAGCGGATGTTGAGTCGACATTCCATGTACTCCTGGTTAACCCTGCATGCTTTCACCTCCTGGGTTCTTATTTTGCTAAAAGCGACAGAGAAGCCCAATGCTACATCCAATATGACAAAAATACACAGTCAAATACTTATATATTCTCGTGAAAAAGGGTAATTTAGTTTAACCCTTTGGCCAAAGCATTGTAAGCCTGCAAGCCACGTCAAGGCAGGTCTTAACAATTCCAGATAAAATACTAATATACTTCAATTAGAATTAAAATTCTCATGTACCTCTATTAGGAGAGAGAAAGAAAAACATTGGATCTATATCCAGCAGAATGAAAAAGACCTGCTGACTTGGGAAGTGGGGAGGGGACGAGCTTAAACCCTGGGAAGGAGGAGCCACTTTCATTTTGTTGGTTTCCTTATTTTGCTGGCCATTTTTTGGTAGACATGCCTTCCTATGGGCTGTGCTATTTCTTGTTTTTATTTACAAGTTTTTATTTAATTTTTGGAGTGGGTGGTTCATTGTGAGTTCGGGTGGGCGAATGTTCTACATTACCTCGACTACTTCGTTTTTGTAGGTTTCAAAGGTACTAGTGTTTGTCTATAGTTGCCTAACTGTTTTCAGAGGATAGCGCACAAATATGGAATCCAGCTGGGTAGGGGCGAGATAGAGGGGCACAGTACTGTCCTCTATTTTTTTAGGTATTGAAATAAACACAGAGAACATGGTATATCACTTACAAGAGAGGAGGTTTCAGGTTTCGTGGGAATTGTTGAATTCAGCAGCAGGAAGCCAAAGTAAAAAAATCACACTATGACAATTGCAGACATTGTTGGAGCATTTGGTGTTTGCCTGCCGAATTATGCCTTTTTTTCAGTAATTTTTTATGCTTCACTGTCACTTGCTTGAAAGCCACACCATTTTTTGAGGGTCAGTAACTTTTCTTTCTTTCTCGTAATCACAGGCTGTTTACAGAATGCCTCTGGGTCAGTTGGCTTTGGGGCTTACAACCACGGTAAATTTTGCTCAGGTCAGTGACTAGTTCTGTGGATAAAGGAGTCTGTCATAAAGAACCTGGTCTTCCTTGAGTATTTCCAAATACTACTTGTCCTGGAGTTGTGGGGGAAAGAGGTGTCCAATTGACATGTAGTGTTCAGGTTGGATAACATGGGTGTGGTGTCTACAGTAAATAACCTGTTGATCTCCCTCTCCCCTTTCCCCTGTAGTTTGGTTGCTCAGGCATTCTGTCTTTTTTGTTTCGAAGTTCAACATATGTGTCAGGGGTCGTCACGTTCTGGGTGTAAAGAATTTGATGGCAGATGTCCTTTATCGATCACAGTTGCGCTTACTTCGGAGGCTTGGGCCTGCTGCATATGGCATCAGGTTGGCCTGTCCAGATAACCTGTGGAGCTTTGGCCCAGGGAAGTGATGGAGCTGGTTAAAGTTTAATTTGGTTCTTCCATCTGTTGGGCTTACTGTAAATCATGGCAGAATGGTATGAGGCAGTGTGACAGGGTAAATGAAAGCCACCAGTTATATGCCTGGAAAACCTATGTCTAGTCTGCAGTGCAGCACTGACTAGGTTAACTTCAGCTGGGAGCCTCAGGACAATTAGTTGGATCCCAGCTGCCTAATCAAGGTGTGTTAAAACCCAGGCTGTAGACACATGGAGCCTGTCGGTTGAGGAGAGAGGAGTAAGCTGCTGAGAGATTTCCTGATACAAGGTCTGATTAGAAAAGTAGATGAATTGTGGACTGTCTGTCCCCTGCATAGAAAAGGGCAACTGCCATATACACTGTCTGCTAAAGAGAAACTGTTTTTGTCTGTCTGCTGAAGAAAAGCCATTTTCCTTTTGTTGCTGATGAAAAGCTATTTTTGTTTTGTGTGCTGTATATTTTTAAAGGCTAAATAAATAAGCCTTGTCCAGAAACCCGCGTGTGTAGTTGCATGTACCCTGCAACAGGCGGCAGCAGAGTTTTGTTGTCCCAGTCCAGATGTAGTATGTTTGTCTGCTTTAATTATAAGAATATTTGAGGTTGATTTGGCCCCAGCATCAGTGGTCAGGAATTTAGCGGGTTTATCATTCACGTTCAGGGTCATGAGCTTCGAAGATAGTTGCTCATAGTTAAGAGAATCCTGTTCGATTGGAGGACGTTACGGGCACTTGGGGATGGCAGGCAGGCAGCCAGTCATCCTGTCAACCTTTGGCAATTGTTGGTAGTGTCTCGATCAGGTTTTTGTGCTGGTTTTGAAGCAAGCCGGTTTAACACTGCATTTTTTCTGGCCTTTTTTGGAACTTTGAGGGTTGGCAAATTGGCCCCGATTTCTAAACTGGCCTCTGGTGACCTCCTCCTCAGTGAAGTCGTAATTAATTCAGATTATGCGCAAGTCTTTATTTGAAAATCAAACACAGATCAGGAGTGTAAAGGGCCTTGGATAAATACCGGTGGTGGAGAAATGGCTCCTATTTGCCCTGCGCAAGTGCTATACAGATATGACATAATCAGGCACCACGGGAGTGGGCACTATTTAATTTGTATATATTGTGTAACCCTGTTCACCAAATGTACGCATGTATTTGTGTGTGTGATCATAACTGTGCCCAAGACATACTTGAAAACGAGAAGTAACTCTCAATGTATTACTTCCTCGTAAAACATTTGATAAATAAAATAATTTACCAAGACCAGTCCCCTTTATCATCCCTACCAATTTTCACATGTCTTTAAGGCATTCTTGACTAAGCTGGGAAGGGATCTTTAATTATACTGGACTCATTCATTTAGAACAGCGGCCGCAACTGAGGCAGCTAGACTAGGCCTGGGGGATGAGGTCATTAAGAGGATTGGGAGATGGGAGTCTAGTAGACTTTTGAGTTATGTTCGTCTGCATTGGGTACGTTAATCCCATTATTATCTTGTTCTTTTGTTAATTGCTTGTTCATCGAGGAATGGAATCAATGCTGATTTGTGTCTGCGAAGACTTGTACATTGTGGGCACATCAAGGAATTGAAGACCAAACCATATGGGAGACATTTGGGTCTTGCTGCTCGATTTAATTGTGGGTTTGAAGCATGATTTATCCCATATTCTCGTTTTTCTTACGGATAAATTATTTGTCTGGTCGGAGGTTGTCCGGCGACTGTGCTGGAGGGGGACCAGAGTTTCCAAAACAGTTGAGCAGTGTAGACATGGGCTAAACAAGGCCATGTCCTTGTTAGGGACATCAGTGGGTTGGTAGTCCGGAATATTGATTTGTAAGGACAAGAGGGTGGCTTGTACTGGCAGGACGACATTCACCTTTCATGTGTGAATACACACATTTTCAACATGGGTTTGCAGGATGTGTTGGAGGAGGCGTTGTCTCTGGTGGGGGGCAGAGGCTAGGTGAAAGGGTTTTAAATAGTCTTTGCCCTGATGGATCGGCTCCAGTAGTGCCGGACTGGGTCCTGTTGCGCTTATGGGGTTTGGTTATGGTCATTTGGGTGGGCGGTTTTTATTCCTTGTGTTTTCGGCTGTGGTCCTACAGGTGTCACAAAGAGTATAAGTTCCCCTTGTATGCTCTCCGGTCAGAAATGGGGGTCACAAGTCATGGTAGGACGCAGGGTCTCAGCTCAGCAACAGGCAGTCTGGCAAAGGTAGATACACCAAAGACGTGACTACATCACGAAAGATCCCCTTTGAGATGCACTCAGTTGCCAAATGTAAAGTGTAATATCATAGGACAGGATATTAATATCCCTACACACGGTTGATGAATGGAATGAGGTCCACACTAATGTCACTAAATAGAGCTTCAACTAGCTCTATATAAAAACAAAAATAATTAAAAAAAGGTTAAAGTTGTGGTTAGGGTTTGGGGTATATTAACAGTATATAAACAAGCATGGCCATTTAACTCCAGCACTTTGTGGCGTGTTTATTGGTATGTGCATGTCAGGGGGAGGGGGCATCCTCAGGTCATGTATGTTCCTATTGGTATACACACTATTAAGAACCCAGAGGTTTAGCTCTCCCAGCAAGTCACATCTATCCTATGCTACTGATGTGTGGCAAAATGCTACGTTACAAAGTCTGTTATGAACTACAGTTCAAACCCTCTATTAAGGTAATCTTTAGATACATGTTTTCCATAGGTTACCAGAAACGTATATGGGGAACTGGAGCCCAGTAAAGTACTGTAGATATTTAGATCATAACTAACCTTTGAGTGGTTACCCTGGCTTTGTTATTTCTTTTACTCACGACGGGCCAAATAGGAAAATTAAGCACAGCTTTTTGTTAATGCGATGTAAGAAATGTAATGTAAGAAAGCACTTAGCCATGTAACAACCGCTCTGCTGTGTTAAAGATTATTTTATAACATAAGATATTTTTTTATAGTTTTGCAAATTAGGCCCAAACGCCTGATAGATGCTTATTAGGGAAATGTGTAATTCCAAAATGGTACAGATTCGAACCTAATTATAAATAAGTTTAAAATGAATATTATAGTTGAGGCCATTATTGCAAATCCTGAATACATTTTTGTAGATCCCATGATCCAGTCACCTATCCAGGTATCTGTATGGAGTCCAGGCTGGGAATCAGTAGAAACAGTTTCCTTTGGTCCAGGTATTCAGTCTACAACCTAGTGGATCAATTTGCGAGAATGAGTGGAATCACAGGTGAGCTGTGCGCTCCTATGTATAACACAGACCCCTGTGGTCAGCAATAGTCAATGTGTCTGTCCTGCGCTTCCGTGTGCAGAGCAGTGTTCTGAATGAGACAGACACTGGGGCATCACACGAGGAAGCTCCGTTTAGCCTCAATAACAACCGGTGCAGGGGGAATGAAGCTGCCTTACCTCACCTGCACTTCGGTCTGGGGTCTGCTCCCTCGGCTGCTCCTGCGTGCCACCGTCTTAGTGTAGGCTGGAAACAATGGTGGATTCGGCGCAACTGCGCATGTCTGGATCAGAGAGACTCCTGAATTTCTTCAAACAACTTTATTGATGATGCACACAAGGGCTAACACCGCATTCTCCCCCTCTACGCGTAGAGGGGGAGAATGCGGTGTTAGCCCTTGTGTGCATCATCAATAAAGTTGTTTGAAGAAATTCAGGAGTCTCTCTGACCCTGTGGTCAGCAGTCTCCGTGGCTGGTGTGCGGAGGAGCGCAATGCATTGTCGTGCTCTCTGGTAGAAGTGAACTGTTGGGTCTCTTTTCTGGTGTGGAGGAACTTACTGTGTTGCCGGGATCTGAACTTACTGTGTTGCCTGGATCTGAACTTGCTGTGTTGCCGGGATCTGAACTTACTGTGTTGCCTGGATCTGAACTTGCTGTGTTGTCTGGATATGAACTTGCTATGTTGTCTGGATATGAACTTGCTGTGTTACTTGGATCTGAACTTGCTTTCATCCCGCTGGCTGAGACCTTTCCACTGTTGCTTTTTGTGATTCCTATGACATGGTCAGAAGACGTTTGCCAGGGAAGTCCTCCTCTGATGGACTTATTTATTCCCTTTTTATTTTTAAATAAGCCACTCCAATTGAATTCATTTAATAAAACCTTGGTGTCCCCGCTACACATCCAAGAAAACTAAAGGTGTATTTCAGAGTCCGGATGAAAAAGAGTAAATACAATTTGTATACATTTAAAAACTGCCCGTTTCACAATGGATCTGTGACATTATGTATATGAAATGCGTTGCTTCTGGTTAGAAACCATCATTCGTGACTAAGACATGTTATACCTGTAAAAACAACATTCTGAAGTGCATAGAGGAATTGTGTAAGCGAATGTGTTATTCATAACACAGTGTGTATTCAAGAATGACTAATACAGGTTTTATACACTGTATAATTAACAACTTCATGCAGGAGAGACACATTTAGACAGGTTTATAAGTTGCAATGTAATCTGCTTCCAACCAGCTGTTGGTTGAGTAGATTGCTATAGATCCACGATGTTGCAATCCACCTGGCTTCTTGGAATCGCAAACACTCTCAAGACAATGTGACTATCACTTGAAGGTTGTAGGTGGTTCAAGCGGGTTCCTGCAATCACGCTTTGCACCTAAATGAGTTATGTTGGAAACAGATATATTATTCTCTATGTTACCCATTCACAGTAACATTTGTTGCTTAGCCAACCATTTACATGCAGGCGCTGCAATGATCAGGCATTGCTACTGTATATCTTCACTTAATTCAGACATTTCAAATCCTGATATATTTTCCAGTTGAAACCACAAAAAGCAGCTTCAATTCATTCATTGCTTCAGTAAACATACAAATCGGTTCATATCAACACTCACAGCAGCAACAATTCCAATTGGTTACTGTACAATTCCAAGCATGTCAACTCTCGTTTATCTTAAGCATTAGTGCCCTCATAAACGCCACGGGAGTGTCACTGATAGCAGTCAAAGCGTTACCATGGAAACGCCTTTTTTTTGGTTCGGACTCCACCAGGCCTCCGATTTCAGCACTGTGAGGTTGGCATCTCTAACGCATATCTAAATCACAAAATGCAATGTGCAAAACCACTTTCCTTTTCCCATTATTGAAAAAACGAGGTACGATAGCATTTTGATCTACCCTGGGTATATCTAACTCTTCCACGTCTTACTATGGCCCCTATTCGCTACGCTGTGGAGCAGTATTACTTGTTCAGGACAGAATACAGTCCCATTCCTTTGAATGAACTATTAGGCCGCATCCATGGTGGTGCCTCTAGCTGAAGCGATTCGATTTGTGCCGTCCAGGTAGACGCGGCAGGGAGGTTGGGGGTGGCGTGTCGTAAGCGTGGCCGTCACGTCACGGAGCTGGTTCTCCCACATTGGCCGTCGTGCGACAGAAACCAATGTATTTGGTTCCTCGCGTATCGTGAGCGCCGGCGCACTGCATCAGGCGTGTAGTTGCGCGCTCTGAGGCACAGCGTTTTGATTGTGCAGCCTGCGCCGTCGCACTCACCATGGACGCGACCCTATCCAGCACTGGGATGCGGCACTGCAGCATATTAAATAGAGACCTGTGTGTTTTGTGACATATGACCATATTAAATATGCTGTGGAGCTGCTTCTCCATGTCAGGGAAGCCTCCAAACCACGTACATTTGAACTGTGCTCGGAATCTTCCCCAACAAGAGGCAGCTTTACAGCTACGGGACCCAGTGATGCCTCAACAGAAGAAAGTTCTTATACAGTATGTGTATTTAAATACGTTATATTGAATGGCCTCCTACTGTTCTGCAAGGTGTACTACAGTGAACAATTAAAATCCCACTCATTTTGCTACTGCACTTAAATCCAGCAGTGAAATACTCCCATCAATTACACAGGGTTTATTGGGGACACCCATAATGATAATTCACTTAAACTTTTTATTATGTCTTTATTTATATATGATCAAACTTCTTTAAACGTTACACTTTTACGCTTTTTCCTCCACAATATTACAAAGATACACCCTTTCCTCTGTTGCTCGACTGCTAAAACTGACACAGACCCTCATTCTCTCCCATCTCGATTACTGTAACCTCCTGCTGTGCGGCCTTCCATCCTCTCACCTGTCTCCCGTACAATCTATTCTAAACGCTGCTGCCAGAATCACTCTACTCTTTCCTAAATCTGTCTCAGCGTCTCCCCTGCTGAAATCACTCTCCTGGCTTCGTATCAAATCCCGTATCACACATTCAATTCTCCTCCTCACTTTTAAAGCTTTACACTCTTCTGCCCCTCCCTACATCTCAGCCCTAATTTCTCGCTATACACTGTTCCGACTCTTGCGTTACACTCAAGGATGTCTTCTCTCTACCCCCTTTGTATCTAAAGCCCTCTCCCGCCTTAACCCTTCTCACTGACTGCCCCACACCTCTGGAATGCCCTTCCCCTCAATACCCGACTAGCACCCTCTCTATCCACCTTTAAGACCCACCTTAAAACACACACCTGCTTAACGAAGCATATGAGTAGCTCCATGGCTAACACTATACACCTGATACAAAAAGCATGGCCCCTTGCAGATGTTCTTAACCGAATGCCCTCCTACTGTCTCTGTACGTTCTCCCCACCAATTAGATTGTAAGCTCTTCAGAGTAAGGACTCCTCTTCCGAAATGTTACTTTTATGCCTGAAGCACTTATTCCCATGATCTGTTATTTGTGTTATTTGTTATTTATATGATTGTCACATAAATTACTGCTATGAAGCGCTATGTACATTACTGGCGCTATATAAATAAAGACATATATATATATACCTGTAATTTTAAATCAAATGCGTTTGTGAGGACGTGGGTATTATAATTACAAATACCAAAATGTAATGCTTGGAAAAAAAAGAGTTAGAAGTGTAGTGTTCTCATGATTAACTGAATTATATGGTATCCTATACAGACCTAGAAAGCGAGTGGAGTTTCTGCTCAATCTCAGTTTGAAAGGTTTGCTGGCGGAGAGGTTAAAACGAAGATTGCTGCAAAAGCCGATGGTGCCTCCCCAGTCATCATTAGGATATGTAAAAAAAGAAATGGGATTCTGTGTGTCAGCCAAGGCCAGTCTGAATCTTGAACGGTTGTTCGCCCCTCAAATGTGTAATGTGTTTTGTTCCGTTTCAATCTAGCGCGCACCACAGATCTGTCACGTATTTTAACTCAAAAGTACTTTCCCATTAAATTGCCATTGGTGGCCCCAATTCGCACTGATTTCAAGTTGACATCTCTGCATACATGCAAAAGAGGAATGTAATCTTAACATTATACTTCTAGAAGGGTTAGCAATACAGGTGGCAGAAAATGTAGCCCAAAGTCACCAAAAGGCGTGCGCCCTTGTCAGAGTACGCATGTGGTTTGCTAATCATTGTCAGGGTGCATGGCAATTTCACTTAATATAATCATTTGTGAAATTCTCTAAAAATCGCTTGATTTGCTTAATGCTACCACTAAAAATAACAAAGATAGGAAGGCAGCAAGCACTCAAAATATCTGGCTGAATACAAACAACGTATTTGTTATATGTTAAAGCTCTCTGCTGAAAAATATATTTATTGTGTTGTGACAGATATTTTGATTGGGACAGTGCCCGCTGCCTTCCGATCTTTGTTACAGATGTAGCGAGACTTACAGTCCGTGTGTTCGGGACAGTGCCCGCTGCCTTCCTATCTTTGTTACAGATGTAGCGAGACTTACAGAAAGTGTGTTCGAGACAGTGCCCGCTGCCTTCCTATCTTTGTTACCGATGTCGTGAGACTTACAGTCCGTGTGTTCGGGACAGTGCCCACTGCCTTTCTATCTTTGTTACAGATGTAGGGAGACTTACAGTCCGTGGTGTCGGGACTGTGCCCGCTGCATTCCTATCTTTGTTACAGATGTAGCGAGACTTACAGTCCACGGTGTCGGGATACTGCCCACTGCCTACCTATCTTTGTTACCGATGTAGCGAGACTTACAGTCCGTGGTGTTTGGGACAGTGCCCGCTGCCCTCCTAGCTTTGTTACAGATGAAGGGAGACTTACAGACTGCAGTGCTCAGGACAGTGCCCGCTGCCTTCCTATCTATGTTACAGATGTAGCGAGAGTTACAGTCCGTGTGTTCAGGACAGTGCCCGCTGCCTTCCTATCTTTGTTACCGATGTACCGAGACTTACAGTCCGTGTGTTTTGGACAGTGCCCGCTGCCTTCCTATCTTTGTTACAGATGTAGCGAGACTTACAGTCCGCTGTGTTTGGGACAGTGCCCGCTGCCTTCCTATCTTTGTTACAGATGTAGCGAGAGTTACAGTCCGTGTGTTCAGGACAGTGCCCGCTGCCTTCCTATCTTTGTTACCGATGTAGCAAGACTTACAGTCCGCGGTGTCGGGACAGTGCCCGCTGCCTTCCTATCTTTGTGACAGAGGTAGCGAGAGTTACAGTCCGTGGTGTTTGGGACTGTGCCCGCTGCCTTCCTATCTTTGTTACAGAGATAGCGAGAGTTACAGTCCGTGGTGTTTGGGACAGTGCCCGCTGCCTTCCTATCTTTGTTACAGGAGTTAGCGAGACTTACAGTCCGCGGTGTCAGGACAGTGCCCGCTGCCTTCCTATCTTTGTTACAGAGGTAGCGAGAGTTACAGTCCGTGGTGTTCGGGACAGTGCCTGCTGCCTTCCTATCTTTGTGACAGAGGTAGCGAGATTTACAGTCCACGGTGTTTGGGAAAGTGCCTTCTGCGATTGCCCTGCGGCGGGTCCATGCTTCTCAATGGGAACCCCTGCAGCATTAATCCTTTGCTGCTGTGACCATTGCAGACCCGGCACAGAAGACACGAAGCCTTACTACATCTGTATATGTCTCCTTGGGATCTACCGCAGGAAAATATCCTATACAGCAATTGGTGCACGAAACAAATGAATCAAAGTCCAGAGAGTAAATGAGAGTGCATGCTCAAGCACAGTTTATGGCACTATAAATAGGACACCCACCATGTTTTGTGCCACATTCTGCCAATATTTTGCTAAAAGCGTACTAATTTGGCAACGTTATTAGCCCGTGAGACTTGGCGAAATGTTAAACGCTAAACATTTACCGCCTGCATTTTTGGCCAGTTTCACACATCGCTAGTTAGCAGCGCGTTGCAAAGGAAATCTTTCCACAGCCCTTAGGCAGCGTACTAATGAAAATGAGTCCTTTTGTTTGGAAACCACGTCTAAATTTGCCATTTGAAGTGTCACTATTAAACATTCCACAGTTCAGTAGTTAGCGAACACGTGAGGGGACTTGAAACGTAGCTTTGTTTTAGCAAAGTGAACTACTCCTCCAATCCATCATTGGCAAGTTGGTAGAAAAGCTTTCTGTTCCCAAGGTATCTGCTCCAGGTAGAGTGGTGTATAACTCATTCTCTGTGACAAAGTGATGGAGCAAAAAAAAAGCGCTAAACACTAAAAGTGGTCACTAACTATAAAGTGACAAATAGACGTGAAATAGCAAATATTTATGCAATAGTGAATAATACTGCAAATAAATGTGCAAAAAAGTGGTTAAAAAAACGTTGTAACTCCCTGCTCAAACCCTCTGGTATGGCTTGTTTTAACTGTCCCCAAAATGTAGACATTTTCTCTCACAATCCAGGGGGAGCATACAGGGAGAAAAAACAACAAAACGCAACAATCTAAGTGTAGACCATAATATTATGTGAATCAAATAAGGTGCAATCTTGGCTCTTCTGTGCAGCCTACTCACAAGATTTAAGTGGTTTTAGGGCAACATCACTTAACTGTGGTGTGTATATTCCTCTAGACTCAGGTAAGGATGTTCTCCAACTCAGATTCCAGCGAGATGAGGAGATGCAAAGACAAGAAATATCTCCATGGTGCAGATCAATATGATAAAAAGTATAAATTGTATGTAACAACTCAAAAATGCGCACTTACAATAAAATATTATTTCACTATTGTGAAAGCAGGAGAGATCAAGCAAGTGCCATGGCTCACCACACCGCCTCCGTTGGACGTCTATTGTGATCGATGGGTTCTCATGGTGTCTCAATCACCAAGGCTCATCTCCGTCGCGTTCTCCAAGATGGTGCGTCACTTCCGGTTTAGGCGTCCGGGGTGTATGATCCCTCGGCTACTCGTCTCTCTCCTTCTGGGCGGCCTCACTCTACGCGTTTCGCCAATGCAGTAGGCGGCTTCTTCAGGAAGTGTATGGGCACGAGCGCGCACGCGCCGCATGAGCGTGGCCGGACACATTGATATTCATTGAACTCAACGCGCTAAGCGCCAAGCTCGCACAGCGTGGGTGCAGTCTAAGTGTCTGGAGTTATATAGGGAGTTAAACAGGAGGCGTATTTCTGTCTGTTTGGATACTGCTGCGGCTCTATATACAGTACATGAGGATATGATTTGACATTTTCTTGTGAGCCCCTCCTCTATCAGTCCTACACATGAAAACCTTATCGGCCTGCACCATTACCCTTCCCCCACTTTAACCAACCACATTCTCTCTCAGTATTGCTCATTCCTCACATCCATCTCATGTGCTCTTTCTGGCCGGCGGAGACGTTTCTCCAAACCCTGACTCTGCTATACCCTCACTTGCTCTCGCCTTTTACTATTATCTCTTCCCTTTCTGATATCTACTGTAAAAGCTCTCACCCTGTCAACCTGATATAAATTTCCTGGTTCTCCCGCTTTAGTATGTTCTCTCTGGAACACTCACTCTCTTTCTATTAACATAATAGCTGTGCAATGCATGACTTCTTCTCTCTACACCTGTTTGTGTTTACTCAAACTTAACTCTCACACTGACTCTGCTCTGCAGGCAGCTCTCTCCGATCTCATTCTCGCACCCCTCGCTCTGTGGGTCGTGGTGGTGGAGTGGGAATTCTTCATTCCTTTTACTGCACGTTTCAGCAGCTTCCTACACTTGCTTCCCTAAAATTCTCATCCTTTGAGGTTCACACCGTTCGGCTATTCTCTTCACTTGCTCTGCACTTTGGTGTCATCCTTTATAGGCCACCTACCTGGACATCCTCCCACTCCACCTTCCTTTCTAACTTTTATTCATGGTTATTCCTCCTCCTCTCTTCTGACTTACGCACTCTTCTCTTAGGAAACTTCAACTGCCACTTTGATGACCTACTTTCCTGTCTTCGCACCTCCTCTCTCTCACTTCCTCCGTCTGTAACCCCTAATATACTGCTTCCAGCAACCACAAGGACTGACAACTCCTTCACCTCATCTTTACTAAAAAAAACTTCTCTTTGTCTCATTTATCAAATTCTCCTCTGCCACTTTCTGGCCATAACTCCGCCACTTTTCTCTCTCAAGTTCCTCACACTAAACCTCCAGTCTCTCCCTGCTGTTCTCGCAGCCTGCATTACATTGACCTTCAGTCTTCGGAATCAAGTTTAAAATCTAATCTTTCTTTCTCTCAAACAGCTTTGTCACAATTTACATCTGTCCTTGCCTCCTCACTAGACCTACTAGACTAGACCTAGTAATCGAGATTCCAATCCCCACAGCATACTATACTCAACTGAAACTGCACTCACCAAAGTAGCTAATAACCTTCATATTGGCAAATCTCAAGGAAGATACTCCAGTCTGATTCTACGTGACCTGTCCTTTTCAGAGAGATTTCAGGAGGTAAGAAGAACATTGCCAAGAAACACCCCTTTCTCTGTTCCTCGACTACTAAAACACTAATGCACGCCCTCATTCACTAATTATTGCAACATCATTTTATTTGGTCTCTCCGCCTCACATGTTTATCTTTTATTTTATTTCAAATATTGCTGGTAGAATCCTTCCTTACTCTTCTAAATTAATATCTTCTTCTTACCTCCTGAAATCTCTGCTTGGTACCTCCATGCATGTCAACTCGAATCTCTCGTTACACCCCGACTCCCCTCTTACGCTCTACCCAACGATGTCTTTATCTTTGCACCTTTTACAGACTTGCATGTTTTACATCCTGTTCACTCTTCTCTCCCTGACAATGGAACTCTCTTCCACTCAATATTTGTCAAGCGCCTTCTCTTTCCATTTTAAAATCCCAGCTAAAAAAGATGCATCTCATTCAATTATTTACACCTACACCACTGACTCCTGAGGCACTTGACCTCTCTTACTGCACTTTTTTCTTTATAAATGCACTTTTACTTCTACTATGTCCGTTGCCCTCTCAATATGCCACTTAATCTTGGCCTAACTAAAGGGTGCCCAACTTTTGGACGCCTTAGCTTTTATTCTTTTAAAACTCGGCACCTTTAGTAAATATGAACCTTAGATTGTAACCTTTCCAGGTAGGGGTTCACTTTGCCATCTGTTATAAGTTATTTGCTTCTCTTATCTCCGTTCTTTGTAGTTTAATGTCTCTGTATTGTAATTTTGTGAAGCTGTGTTAAATAAATATAATTTTACATGCGTACACATTTATCCTGCTTCCTGTGTCGGATATCGGCCTCTGCAAGTTGGCTAACTCCTGACAATCATGTTAAAGTCATGTTTTTCCATCTATGGTTTTCTGTTCATTAAACAAAATAGTCAGTATGCAAAGACTTTTCATAGCATATATTCTGCAGCCTCAGGGTTATATGCAGGATATAAATGAAGCCAGATAGCTGAACTCATCCCTTTTTGAAAGCACAACAAGTCCTTTTGTCTTTTCTTAACTTTATTGAGGGAGTCACAGAAATTAAAGGTGCTTGTAGATGTTATAGTGTGGAGTAGAGAGTGTTTCTCTAAGTGAAGGTGCTTTGTAGTAGAGGGAAGGTCAAACGAATTGCTTTGCAATGGAATAAATAGCAGAAGAAGTACTCACTCAGCCTGCTTGGATGAAAAGGAAGTGTGATATTACTGTCACACAGGAAAAGTGACTGGACTGTGCTAACTGTGAACACAGACAGGGGGGTAAGGGAAAATCCACTAGCTAAGGGGGTCAAAGAGGTTGTCAAGGCAACCAGCTATTGATAGTCTGGAGAGGGGTATGTGTCTAAAATGTAGCAGTTTCCACATGCACTGTGAGTTTCAGAGGCAGGGAAAGCATACAACCAAATAGAGAAGGCTGGCAGTCAGAGCTGCAAAGGGGGGAGCAGAAATACACCATCCTGTTCCAGGACAGCATAGCCCGGCTGCATTTATGATGGTACAACCTCTTTTTTACAATAAAGTATTTTTAAAAAAGACAAAAAAAAACCCTTCATTCATTTAAATGGGCCATATGGTGTCTTCTCGCACAGGTGTCTTGTGGGCTAGCACCGCTTAGTAAATATTAGCCTTTTGAAGCTTGCAGTGGTACTTGAATCTTGTTCTCCCACTTCGAGAATGGTGCATCTAACATGGGGCAAATCCTCTCCTTATTTAGAAAACAACAAATTATATGAAAGGCCCTCGCTTTAAAACAGATGCACCTGAGCACATGAATTTCCTGTTGGCAAAATTCTTGTTCGAAACACTAGGAGAGGATGTAAGGGAAACCTTCTAGTTACCAGCTGGCTCTGCCAACAGTACTCTGTGTTGTGTTGTTGACTCAAAGCAAAATGTACCAGCCTCGATAATGCTCACTGGTTCCTTTTTTTATTGCTGAATTCTGGCATTGTGAGGATATATCATGGGTTGATATATTACGTTTGGATCTCCAACTGTGCTCTCAGAGAGAAGGCAGCCAGTACAGAGAGAAGAACAGCGCCCGCATCCACAGTACAGTTCCTGCTGTATGGATCTCTGCTATGGTCGGATTAGGTATATCAACCCTTAAAGAAACATGTAGAGCATCAAATAGGAAACACATCCCCGATGATAATAAATAAAGCGTAAATCTGGGTTTTTGACAAATGTAGCAACATTTCACAGTAAAATCTTTGTAGTCTGTTTCTAATCCCATTATGTAGAGTAAAAGGTAATGGGTTTTTTCCCCCCAGAGTGATGGAGATTTTTTCCTTGTCTTCCTCTTAGGTAGGTTACAACTTTTCAGCAATGCAGGGGGACGTGCAAACACAGAAAGGTCTATTGTGTATACGGTATTTATTAGCAGGTTGTCTCGGGTTAAATGAGAAATGCCATTGTGAGCTCTCCCAAACTGTTTCTAGTAGACACATGTTTTCATTGCCGACGATATCTTGAATTGGATAGTGATTTTATCAGTCACCAAACAAAATGACCCCGGGGCAAGAAATGTTTACAGCCAACAGCGTAACAGTCCTGTAAAATACCACAGTAATTGTGACAATTTGTTTCAGTCAACAGTAAATACAGTTTGGAGTGACTTTTATAGTCCTTCCAGCCAAAGAATACTGTTTGTATGGGCATCCTGCTCAGAAAGATTTCATCTAGGATTAGCTCACATAAAATTTCATTACTAAAATGAAATAAAACTGCTTTATAGGACAGTGGAAAATGTTGGCACAGATTGTCAGCACAGGAATGAATTTTTGCACATGGTAATAATGATATTATTTTCCTTACATGGCGCTGACAATGTACGCAGTACTATACATACAATGAGTCCCTGGCTGAAGAGCTTACAATTTAATATGGTGTCTAGAAAACAGGGAGACAAAGTGACTTGCCCAAGGTCGCACACCCAGCTGACATTGGGATTCCAGCCAGGTTCCCCTACGTCCATGTTCTTACCCCTAAGATGCACATGTTTAGAAAATGGGACCACACACTGTGTAAATCAGAATATTGCAGGATTTTTTCCTCCCACGTGAAACAAATTGATACAAATCTAATTTAATGACATATTCTACATTCCTATTATTTTAAATGTAATAAAACCTGTTTAATGGGCAATATACTGAACTAAAATGACATCTCACACCCTTATTCGGTATGCAGTACAGCCTCCTCCCAGTGCCGAGGAAGATTTTACTTCCATTCATTTGAGGAAAGTTCATCTCTTTTCCAGTGCTGGGAAGAAGTGCCACAGTATATAGAATAGGGATTCCATTTTGTTTTCCCGGAGAAAGACAATGGGGGAGTGGAGGGGGATTTATCGGAGGGATTTGATAAATTAATTATTCTCTATTTCCGTGCGTGTAAAAGTTCCCTCAACCAAATGCAAATCTCTGTAACTGGATCTCGCTCATTGACCAGTCATATCTCCGTACTGGGAGCTTCCACCTATTAGCCATTATGAGGTAGACACTGATTGGTCTTCGTTCTTGGGGTGAATCCGAGGCTAGACACAGGAGCTTGGTTGAACACAAAAGTAGACTTTTATATCTAGTATATCCATAACAATAATAGCTTTCTTCAGTAAGCAAAATTAAAGCAAACAGTCCAACTCAAATGATCTCATCTTAAGTGTATATACACAGCCCTCGGCAGCAGGGCTGACACTCTAGCAGGGTTGTGCAGGTTTTTGGCTGTCTCAGCAGTTGTGTGCAAAGTAGAACAGACAGAGAGTGTGTCTACCAGAAGCTGCTTTTAAAGCCAGTCCTGGGGTACAGGTATGTATTAACCCTGTAATCCAAGGTAACAGGACTGTCCCTGTTACATTCATTCCCTATTTGCAGGGAGCTGAAGGCACCCACAGTGGAAGCCCACTCCCCCATTCCTTCCCTATTTGCATGGAGCTGAAGGCACCCACAGTGGAAGCCCACTCCCCCATTACTTCCCTGGAAAGGAAGTCAACATTTAGGCTTCTTTCCCAGACCGGGAGAGAGCCTCAAACAAGAAGGACTGGAGGGCAAGGTACCACTATATCACCCTGGGATTCGCACCCTTCATGGCATTTAGCCACCTTAGGGAAGTGTAATCTGTACACCAATTTGAAGTGGACACTACAGAGATAATAGCGAATGCTTTAAGCTGTCCATTTTATGGCCAAGCACTCTTTTTCAATGATGGATAGGTTTATCATTGGAGAATAATTCCACAAAGGTAGAGGATTGGGGGCTGTACACCATCAAACTCCAGTGACGTGACTGCTTCTAACCCTACAACCAACGCATCAACATAGAAGATGGCCTGTTTAGAGGAATTGGTGTTGTCTCCTGATATAGGCAGCTCTTTAGCTCTTAGAAAACCCACCAAATCCCATGTGTGGGTCCCTGTTTACTCAGCTCTTTAAGGGGGGAATAATGGGTAATAAATAATTGATAACATCTGGCTAGGCCTGGGAATAAGTTGACCTGGGATTGGGCTTTTCTGTAGAGGATCTAGTTTACTGGCCAGGGGAATCACATGCCCATTCCTCCACAAGTAGTCCAGGTATTTAGTTTCCATTTTCAAAAGGCGCACTTTAAAGGAATCAGACCGGCCTTCCTCAGTGACAGGAGGATAGCTTTAAACAATTTCGATAACATCTCCAGGTCAGACTGTATATTACTCTGTCATCCAAATAGCTGCCACATACTATTGGTGGTTACGTAAAACGCGGTTCATCAGCCACTGGGAGGAAGCTAGAACCCTGTTCAGGCCAAGTGGCATTGTGAAAAACAGGTACAGTATAGTCGAATGGCCATGGTGAAAGCAGTCTTATGCTTGAATGTTTCATGCAGGGCAATCTGCAAGTACCCCTGGGTAGCGTCCAGTGTTGAGATGAATTTGGCTCAGACCAGGTGGTCCAGCAGCTTGTCAACCTTGTCATGGGGTAACTTTGAGCGTGGATTAATCTTTGTAACGTCGACACACAATCGAGTTGAGCCATTATTTTTTTTAACCAGCACCACTGGGCTACACCAGTTACTCTGAGATTCCTCAACAACTGCTTACTGCAGCATTTCTGTATCTCCTTTCTTTAAATGTTCTGCTTATTCTCAAGCAGACAATCAGGACATGATCTAACTTTTACTTCTGTTTCCATGTGTAGCCTAGTGCCCTGGCTATACCCTTTTCCCTGGCCCTAATATTATAAGTCCTGATAGGAGCAGGCAGTGTTGGGGTTAAGCTCCTAGCATGTGTGTAGCAGACTGGAAAGCATACAATATTACCATATCCAGGTGCAGGCATAATGGCAGTTTGGAGTGTCATGCCTGGGAGGGTACAGACCGTATCACATGCAGTGGTGTGATGCCTGTCAGTAACTGGACCTGCCCTGTTAAGGGGCAGGGTTACAAACCCCTCCCCAGGTATAAAAGTTGGCACTTCACTAAGTTGTGTCTGGCTTCCTTTCCTCTGTGGAGTGGGAGAGATTCCACCTTGCCCCATCAGGGGGTAAGGGGGTTAAGGTTTGGCTCTTGGGGCCTCAATCCCCTTAGGTCTGATCCAGGAAAATGGAGGAATTGGATTATGCTGTATCTACCTCAATAAATAGCAGTTATACCATCACTAGCCTAAGTGTGTCTATGAAGGAAGAGTGCTTGTGGGGAGAACTTCTGTCTCTGGCAGGAGCCCTGCAAGTTGGATGCACTGCATCATGAGACCTGACACTGAGAACCTGCCCAGTTGATACTCCCAAATAAAGCTGAACCCCGTTATAGTGCATTGCTCGGGGTCCACATATTGAGCCCACGTTATAACCAGGATCACGGGTAAAAAAAACATTTTATCACCAGCGATTCCCACACTCTTCACTGTTCGGAGCTGGCGGCCGCACAAACCTGATCCATTCATCTCCCCCCTCCAAACAGAGGTCGCGGCTCCCCCAGGGGATGATGGGAGTTGTTGTCTCTCGGTGGAACTGGTTCAATTGAAAAGCGCAGGACGTCCCAACAAGGTGGGTGGGACAGTGGCGCGCGCACAGTGGGTTCGGTAGAAATGACAGGAACATGGGGCAGAACAAGGGTGGCGCACGCAGAACTAGCTACCGCCGCCCGGACTCAAAGCGACAGGTCTGTCATATATATATATAAATGAATAGACGATACCGTTCTGTGGCTAACAAAATGCTTTCATTTGTGCGAGCTTTCGAGATACAGTGATCTCTTCTTCCAACGATGGTTCATTGAATAAAGCTAGCAAGGTTTAACTTAAAAAGAGTACATATAAGAATGTTAAGAATGTTATCTGTGACTGAAACCTAACAACCTCCCCCCCCCTGTGTAGTATGCGATTTATGACTTGGTGTTAAATAGTGGTCAATGGTGGAGCTACTAAAAGCTCTAAACAGGGAGTTCCAAAAATAATATAGTAATAAGTTGGACAACTGAGGTTAGCAACGAGGGGAATAAAGAACGTGGGTGTAACAACAATATAGCAGTGGTTGGAGAAGTCTCTGAAGACAGCGTATAGAATAAAGAGGAGTTCCAATGGAAACCGCTACCTGAGATCCTTGCGAAATAGTGAGACAATATTGGTACCTCTATGGATCCCTCTTGTAGCACTCCTGCTTCTGTGATCCGCTGTCTTGCTGGCAGAGTGGACGAGAACGTCTTAGCAGTCAGCTGCACCTTCTCTCATCTCCAGCGCGGAGTTCCCGAGTGCAGGAAGTACGTCAGAGCATTTCCGGTCCGTCCGGTAAACGTTCCTCTCCCTTGCAGACGTGTGGTTTCACGGGGGAGAATGTAGTAAGCGCCGACACCCACGTACCCTCTGATCCTCAGCGCGTCATACCAATCGAGCAGCAACAACGTATTGAATAAGGATTGGAAATAAAGAATCGCTAACGTCCAAAAAATGCACCATCAGCTCACCAAGTGGAGGACTAAAAAAGTTTAATAAGACTACATAAAATAGAAAATGGGGACAAACAAAAAACTATTAGTTTTTTGTTTGTCCCCATTTTCTATTTTATGTAGTCTTATTAAACTTTTTTAGCCCTCCACTTGGTGAGCTGATGGTGCATTTTTTGGACGTTAGCGATTC
>CM071570.1:5395585-5485307 GCA_036426205.1 Ascaphus truei
GATTCTTTATTTCAATCCTTATTCAATACGTTGGTGTTTAAATAGTCCCTGAATGTTGTGATGTAAGATTGGTGTGTGTGGTGTTTGTGTGTGTGCGTTGTATTATGTATATATGAAATATAAATTTGTAAAGAGCCCACAGTGTATACAGTGCTTTACAAAAGGTGTGTGTGGAGTGGGAGTGTATATCAATGGTTTGGGTAGGTGTGGAAATGTAAGAGGCTGTAGCATTTCTAAAGTGTGTGTGTAGTACTAGTTGGTCCCTATTGGTATATAAGGATGGAATTAATAGAGTATTTGTATGTGTAAGAGACAGCTGTGGTGCATTCATATAGCCGCAGTAAGTTAACATGGCTCTCTTAGCAATCAAGGGAAGAGTGTTCTCTCGTGTGTCGTAGGACTCATAAAACTTCGACTCGGTTTTAATGTAACAATCTCTAAGTGTCCGAACAGTTGCATAAATTTGAATTCATGCAACGTCTCTCTTTCGGTGTTTAAGCTTACCTTTGAGTATATATATATTATTAACTTATCAATGCACTGGTTTCTTAAATAGATTCCCTTGCATAAGCACAAACAGACATAATACAAAATACATAAGTCTGCACTTCTTCAGAGTGGCTTTATTATAACAATAGGATACAACAATAAGTGAAAAAGCACAAAGAAAATGGTATGTGTTGCCAAGCCCCATCTAAAGGATTAGTGACAGACGAGCAGTGCATCATCCTTTACATGGGTATTGTCTTTACATGGTTGTTGCTCCATTTCTGAATGTGCAGTAAAAATGTACACAGAGCAACTATATATAATATGTCATGGCTCTGATAATAAGACTACATAAAATAGAAAATGGGGACAAACAAAAAACTAATAGTTTTTTGTTTGTCCCCATTTTCTATTTTATGTAGTCTTATTAAACTTTTTTAGCCCTCCACTTGGTGAGCTGATGGTGCATTTTTTGGACGTTAGCGATTCTTTATTTTCAATCCTTATTCAATACGTTGGTGTTAAATAGTCCCTGAATGTTAGTGATGTAAGATTGTGTGTGTGTGTGTTTGTGTGTGTGCGTGTATATATGTATATATGTAAATATAAATTTGTAAAGAGCCCACAGTGTATACAGTGCTTTACAAAAGGTGTGTGTGGAGTGGGAGTGTATATCAATGGTTTGGGTAGGTGTGGAAATGTAAGAGGCTGTAGCATTTCTAAAAGTGTGTGTAGATACTATGTGGTCCCTATTGGTATATAAGGATGGAATTACATAGAGTATTTGTATGTGTAAGAGACAGCTGTGTGTGCATTCATATAGCGCAGTAAGTATAGACATGGCCTTTAGCACTCAAGGGAAGAGTGTTCTCTCGTGTCAGTAGTGACTCATAAAACTTCGGACTCGGTTTAAGCAATCTCTAAGTGTCCCGAACAGTTGCATAAATTTGAATTCATGCAACCGTCTCTCTTTCGGTGTTCTAAGCTTACCTTTGAGTATATATATATATTATTAACTTATCAATGCACTTGGTTTCCTTAAATAGATTCCCTTGCATAAGCACAACAGACATAAATACAAAATACATAAGTCTGCACTTCTTCAGAGTGGCTTTATTATAACAATCAGGATACAACAATAAGTGAAAAGCCAAAGAAAACTGTATGTGTTTGCCAAGCCCTCATCTAAAGGATTAGTGACAGACAGAGCAGTGCATCATCCTACATTTATTCCACGTGCTCATCACATGCTACAAATGTACAGAAACATAATAAACCAGATCTGATGAACCCTGACACACATGACTCATCAAGCTCAATAGGGCGTATGTGTGGTAAACCACAAGACGAAAGAGTCAACAATGCTCTTCTTGTGAGGGCGACACAGCAGTTTTTTGGTACGCACGAATTGTATTTTCCACGGAAGATTAAAAGAGACTAGAGCAGAAGTCACAGCTGGGCACGGAGTGTTACATCTTCTCATTTTCCAATGAAATGGCGGGTCTTGTGGTTACTTCTCTTGCTTTCCCTGATTTTCAGTGAATTGAAGAAGTGGTAACTACAGGGTATATAGGCTAAGAAGAACCAGTTACAAATAAACAATACATGTCATGGTATACAGTATGCATGTGTTGGTTCTGTGAATGGAGATATGTCTACACTGGAATTGAGTATTTTTTTCTGCACTCCAGGTCCACAAACGTGGGGGTGGGAAAGGCTCTATCTGCCAGGCAGGGGGGTTCAATTCTCTTTTTGCGGGCTTTCCTCCCTCTTGGTTTCATTGTTACCACCTCTCTTATCTCATCCTTCTCTGGCACTTTCCCTGGAACGGGACCTTGTTTTTTCTATGGATAAATATGGCCTAATATTAATTTCGTAGCCTGTAGTCCCCACACATAATGTCGATTTTCTTTGTAAATGTTTTATATAAGTTTTATTTTATACTTCGTGGTCACCCTGTGAATTTCTAGTGAAATGAATGAATTTAATAAAAATGTCCCAGGCACAATTTTTATGGGAAAATATAGAATTTTCGTGTAAGCATTCGCATAAAAAGAAAGAAATCTGGTTCCCTGTCAAAGAAATATAATGTTATTGGTTGTTTATAGCACTGCTAGTTTTACATAGCCATTTTGCAGACACAGTCCGTGCCCTGTAGAGTTTACAATCTATAATTTTGGTGCCTGAGGCACAGGGAGATAAAGTGACTTGCCCAAGATCACAAGGAGCTACACTGGGAATTGAACCAGCTTCCCCTGCTGCAAACTCAGTGCCAGTCAGTGTCTTTACTTACTGAGCCGCTCCTTCTCAAATATATTTTATTAAAATAGAACATTTCATGATTTAGAGACCATGGATCATTATGTATTGATATTAATTACTGATAGCCACATTGGTCAATGCAAGCCTAAGATGATGGTTGGGGGGGGGGGGGGGGGGGGGGTTGGAAGAACCTAACTACCCCCCAACCCCTGGAGCACCTATCTTCCTTCTACTCCCCTATGAAACTACTGCTAATATTTAAATCATTTCTCCACATTACACGTCTTAAAGGTTTATTAGCTAGCATCTATGGCATTTAATTATATATATATACATATATATATATATATATATATATATATATATATATATATATATATACATATATATACTGTACACAATTTTCTTGTATGGTAGTTTGAAGGGGTGCACTGTAGACGGATTACCATTAGAGTAGTTGTATATTTATATATATTGCCATTCAAGTAATTATCGTATGAATTCACTGAGATACCTGGTATCAGAGGTTACGACATTGCAATACTTTTTATCTGACCAGCATACATATTGCATCTCAAGCAGCAAAACATGAAAAATCCTGTTTTTTTTTTCCAAATAAATCAGTTCTGTAGAATTAGATAATACTGTCTACATGAACTCCTAATGCCATTTTTAATGATTTTATTTAATGTACTGATCATCCGTTGGTTGCTACAGCAACCCATTTGGAAAATCATATCCACTTCCTCTTTGGAAACAGGCTCTCACACACCTACATTTTTTAGCTCTGCCCTTTGGCAACTAAGTATCACAAACAGATCTGTTGGTGTGTTCCAAACAGCAGACTGTCTATTACTCTGAAAGCTTTAACAATAATGTGTTACACTTAGTAATATAATGTTACATATCAGCTGCAGCATGTCACAGACTGCAGCACAGTTAGAAGGCAGACATTTCGTTAGGCACACAACCAGGATTGTTACAGATTTTGAAGAGGCAGAGGCCCCAGCATGGGGTCGTAGGCTCCTTAAGGGCTGCGACGTCCTGATTGGCGTGAGCTGAGGGGTCGGATAACCCCCCTTCCCCCACGGATTGGGAAGGCTGCTTGTCCCCTCCCATCTAGGGGGAGGGGGGTGAGAGGGCATAAAAAGAGGGTCCCTGGGGGGAAGAGTCAGAGCGAACGGAATTCCCACCCACCCATCCCCAATGTTTTGCTATTGTATTGAGCTGTTGGAATGTTATATTAACATGATTTTGTATCACACAGGAGCAGTTTGTCTCCTCGTCACAGCGGAGCTGCCGCGCCAGCCAAGCTCAGGAGACGGAGAACGGGCGAGGACTTTAGGGTCCGCCTGTCAGCTGGAGCCCCTAGAACAGCGCGGCAGGCTGGAGACTCCGGCTGTAGGGCCGGGCCGGCCTATGCCCAATTAACGCTGGTAAAAGGCTGGGCGCCAGCTTTAGGGCTGACCCTAGGGGCGGGAGGGGGAGGGAAGCAGACCAACATTGGCTGATAAGGATCTCCCCCTCCCATTTTACAGTGCTTTGGGCGGGGGGAGGGAGCGGGCCAATTGCAGGCTGCCTGGCAAGGATCTCCCCCATGCACATGCTACGGGCGGGGGGAGGGGACGTGGCCAATTGCTGGCTGTCTGGGCAAGAATCTCCCCCCCATTTCGCATGGATCATGCTGGGCTGGCGGGCAGGCTGTTGGATTTTAACAGCGGGTGTTAAAATAAAGCTGACCTTTTCTTCCAACCTTGTGTGGTGTGGCGTTATTTGGTTTAGCGATACAAAGGAGGGGCGGCGCTTAAAGCCTTTAATAACAGGAGCCCCAAACGATTGCCAGCTGAGGTTAACATGGAGAATTATACATGGTCACGGGCTTTACATATAACAATAAGAAAAAGAGAAAAAAACGCGGGAAAGTAGTATTGCTGTTTTAATTGAATCCTGTGAAATCACACAGGTTTATAACAAGGGTGATTTCAAAATACTGTAAGTGTGACATTATGTGTCAGGTTTTGTTGGTTCAATTACAAGTTATACAGCTTGTAAAAGACAGCAGAACTATCATCACACAACATGCAAATCCTCCTAAAAGCAACTCTTGGGTGGAGAAAAGTTAAAAATAGCTTGCCAGATTAAAATACTGTTTTTAGTAGAAGTGAAAAACCCCCGTTGAATTCTTCTGCAAAGCATCAGTTCCACGGACTTTAATCTATGATGGTCAAGCACCGACATGTTTATATCGTCATTGGTCACTCACATATATTTCGTTGCATGTCAGTTTTTGCTCTGTAATAAATGTCCATTCTATATAAATATTGGAATTAATAGCTGCCCAGTCAGTTGATACATTGTTGCTTTATTCTTCTGCAGCAAAATAATGGTTAGTCTTCATTTTAGTTCAATATTACTTAGAAGCAATGCTGGTAGAGGAACACAATGTAAATTGAATAAGTACAATAGGCGCAGATGCATACTACACCAGACAAGGTTTCTGTACTGGGAGGCTAAATCTAAGGCTTGTAGCGACAGCAGAGTCAACAGAATGTAAGTACTGTATGTGAAGGTATAATGCAAAATTTCATCAGGCACCATTTAAACAATTGCCCAATGTCACGTGTTACCAAGCAGAAATGGGAGTAATACAGCCTGCTATCTCTGGGTGGTGTATAGGAAGGGGCATGGTTTGGAGATCAACCAACAACCCCACCAGGCAGGATTCAGACCCCAAGAACAAGACTCCAGAGGATTTTTGGGAAGGAAATACGGGATAGTCACTAATGAAAAAGCTTTACCACACTCAAAGCACTTTTGAGAAAGTTAGGTCGACATTTCAATCTTTTTTATTACTCAGAAACACAAAAATGATTCTAGGATTAACCCCTTTGTTAGGTGTGTCTAGCTCAAGTCGCCAGTATAAATACACTCTGTATGCATGCATGGCTGCACCCACAGCATATCACCATGAACCATGTGATGTCTTCCCTTTTCTAGGTATGTGACATAACCTTAAAGGGAGAGAAGCCTATGTTACCTGATTGGTTGTGCTTCCCTCCCTTTAAGGTGATATCACATCACCCAAAATAGGGAAGGCATCACATGGTACACCCACCAATCGGATTGGTGGACGAACCATGTGATTTCATCAAGTTTGATAGAGAAATCATCCTCTGCCAACATGATGCCTGTTATTTTTATATTAGTCCACAGGACCACATTAACGTTTGTCTTTTATATTTACTCACATACACTTTTGGTATCTTACTACCGTTGAGTTTGGGATGTCCTCCTCACATTACAACCCGAGTGTAGCTGGTATCTGCATAGCTGCCCCATGCACTGCCCGTTACAGTAACAGTCCCATGGTCCTTAGCCCCACACACCTTCTATATTATTGGACCAGTGAGCGCACGCACCTGGGGGGCTTCTCTGACTTCTCTCCTTCTATGGAGTGACCCTCTGGCTTACTGTAGATATTTCTTTGTTAAGCACAAAATGGGCAATAGTGAGAAAAAGGTGGAAAAGGTGAAAAATAGAATCAAAGTTCCAGTGATAAAAAAATATGCATTTCAGTGAGGGTCTGTGCACTCACATACAGTAAGGTTTTAGGACCTTGTGGCAGGTGTTTTAAGAAGCATCCAAGATGTCTCGTTTCCCGTCTTGCTTCAAACTCAAAATAAAGAGAGGCACGACATCATGTAGCACCTACAAAATGTGTGTAGTGCAAAAAATGTTAAATACAACCATCTCACTCACATTTTGTAAGATAAAAATTTGCACTTAGCGTGGCAAAGCCCACAGCTGGAAGTAGGAACACCGCAACCGTTATCTGGCTCCGACCTCAGGACTCAGATCTCCCGACTCTCACCGGCATCTGCCGTTTTCTCAGTATTGCACCTTTGTGCTCTCCACCAAACTATAGAGCAGGGGTGCGCCAACTGGGGGGTGCGAGATTTCTTTGGGGGGGGGGGGGGGCGACCAAGGTGGTTACAGAGATCCCGCGCTCTTCCCCAAAGCATTTAAATTAAATGCCGGGGAGCGCATGCATGAGGCCTCTGTAACTCACTTTCCTGCTCTCCAACGGCTTCGGGAGATGCGTCGCATGGCAATGCGACGTCAATTGACGCTGCAAGGTCATGTGACGTGACATCACATGACCCCACTGCGTCATTTGATGCCTGATACCAGGTGGGGGGGGGGCGGGTGCAAGCACTGAGGTTGAGCAGGCAGGGGGGCGCAGGGACAACGTTTGCACACCCCTGCTATAGAGTACCCATACTTATCCTATACCCTATACTAGCATTTACAGTATCCACAGTATACTGATCCAGGGGAAGGCAAGCACAAAATCCCAGAGAAACTTTATCCAATGTCTAATAAGGGGAAAAATAAATTCATTCCTGACTAAATAATGGCAATCAGATTTCTCCCTAGATCAACATCCTTCCCATGTTTACTTATTTGGTATATTCCTGTATACCTTTCCTTTCTAAGGCCCATGGTTAAGGGAAGAGCGCTGAGCAGCGCTGACGCTCATGCTCTCCTGCTCAAGCAGGAACTTTTTAGTGTCCCTGCATGAGCGTCAGCGTGCGCGCTTGTAAAGCCGTGTGGGAGCCGGGCGGGAGGCGGGGCTAGTGCTCCACATCACGGCGCAGACGTCACGGACTGCCATTGACTTTTGGCAGTCACGTGACGGGCCCTCCGCTTCCCTCAGCGTCAAAATGTAAACTTGCCTGTCTCCTGCATTTCCACACGCCTCCACACGCATGCGGAAGCGGCTCCTAAAGCCGCGCTGATTACAGATGCAGGGGTTAAATGCATCTGCTCAGCGCGGCTCAGCACGGCTCAGCACGGTCTTTTTGACCATGGTCCTGGCCTAAAAAAGATGTCCAACCTTTTTTTGAAGATATCTACTGTATCTGCCATCACAGTCTCCATGGGTAATGAATTCCACATTGTAACTGCCCTTACTGTAAATAACCCTTTCCTTTGTTGCTGATGAAATCTCTTTTGCTCCCACCTAGAAGTATGACCCCATGTCGTTTGTACTGCCTGTGGGATGAAGAGTTCTTTTGAAAGCTCCTTGTATTGACCCTAAATATAAAATGCCTCTCCTCATAAGTTAGAATGTCCATCCCCTTTATTAATTTGGTGGCTCTTCTCTGCACTCTCTCTAGTTCCAGAATGTCTTTTCTATGGACTGGTGTCCAGAACTGTACTCCATATTCAAGGTGTTGTCTTACTAATGCTTTATACAGTGGCATAATTATGTGCACCTCCCTTCCAGCCATACCCTGTTTTGAAAAGTTCATCGGGAAAAAACAATCAAATAATTATCACTGCCACCTAGATGTCAAAGTAAAGCGACAAGTTGTGGTTGTACAGTGTGATTTCTTACCGTGGTTGAACAAAAACCCACAGAGGGGATAGAGAAGAAAAGGGCCCCTTATAAATGGTGCACAACCTATGTTTGTATGTGCCACTTGTAGTGCTACTAGTGTAGTTGGGTTTTTGGTCATGTGCCTCCCCCCTGTTCCTTTAGGTTGCACCCACTGAGGCCACACCGTATATGATCTACTTAAAATGTTTTGCTGAAGCGGTGGTTTCGTCTAAGTTTACAGTGGCGGCCGAGCTGAGTCTTCAGCGGCCGCCACCGCAATCCGCGTCCAGACGTGGCTGGGTCCCGCCGCGTGCCGCGCAGCACTGATGCACGGTCACGCGTGCCAGGGAGCGTGCGCGTGTGGCTCGCGTGCCCAGGGTTCACCCGAAGGTGGTGGCGGGGTAAGGGGGGATGTGGCAGCAGAGGGGGACCCCGGGGGACCTGGAGAAGAGGGGCAGAGCGGAGCCAGAGGTCGCGAGGGGAGGGGAAGGATGCGGGGAAGATGCGGCTGGCGCTCGGCTAAGTTCGGCGCCAAGCCGCGGGACAAGACGGGTAAGCGTTAGAGTGAAGCTGGCCGCAGCAGTATATACAGAGTTGTTACCGTGGTGACCTATTTGTTTCCACTTTATATATTTAATTTCTCTGAAAAGCAAATTGTTGAAAAATGTACTACAATTTGCAAAATAATACATTTAACGATTTGTATGAAGAATCCGGTCAATTAGTTGTACCTTTTTAATTTTTCATTATCCCGTCAAAAAAAATTATTCCAAGATGGGCTGTAGCAATTTGGCTGGAACTTCTGGCAGACCTAAGTTAGGATGACAGAAAGGTGGCCTCAAAAGTGATCATAATCGGTCACGGCCTTTGGCCTGTGGAGAGAACACAAACAAAAACACAAACACAACCAAAGTTGCTCATCCAATGAGCCTGCCAGTGTGAGACAGAAATAATGTAGATTGGCTGAAAGGAAAAAGCATACAGTATATGGTTATGGTATTTATATCCAACGTTATAAGCCATCATTTCTTCTGGTAAATACTCATTACTAGCTGAGAGACCCGGCGTTGTCCGTGAGTTAAATTTCCCGCTAGGAGGAGGGGGGGGGGGCAGTGGACAGGAAGGGGTGGGACCAGTGGACAGGAGGGGGGGGAAAGTGGACAGGAGGGGGGGGGCAAGTGGACAGGAGGGGGGGAAAGTGGACGAGGGGAGGGACAGGGGACAGGAGGGGGGGGGACAGTGGACAGGAGGGGGGGTTGCTTAAAATATCGGTCCCTCCTCTCCACTCCCCCTGTATGTTTCTCCGCTCCCCCCTCTCTCTCGGCTCCTCCCCCCCATGCGCAGCTCCGGTCCTCACCCTACAGTGTCTTACACACACACAGTGTCCCACACACACACACACACAGTGTCACACACACACACACACACACACACACACACACCCTGTCCACACACACAAACTGACACACAGATATGTCACCTCTCCTTCCGGGCGCCGCCATCATAGGCACTCGGGCTCGAGGAGCGCAGGTGAGGACGCTGCCAGGAGGCTGGGAGGGTAGGGAAGGAGGAGGGGAGGGAGCGGGGAGGAAGGGGAAGGAGTGAGGTGACTGAGGCCGGGGAAGGAGGTGAGTGAGAGGCGGGGGAGGGATGGGTGAATGAGAGCGGGGAGGGAGGTGAGTGAGCGCCGGTGAGGGTGGTGAGTGAGAGCCGGGGAGGGGGTGAGTGAGAACCGGGAGGGAGGGGAGGGACTGAGCGCTGGGGAGGTAGGTGACTGAGCACCGGGGTGGGAGGTAGGTGATGAGCGCGGGGAGGGAGGTGACAGCGCGGGGAGGGAGGTGACTGAGCGCAGGGAGGAAGGTGAGTGTTGATGGGGTGGAGAGGAAAGAGAGAGAAGAGTGGTGTGTGTGTGGTGGTGTGGTGTGTGTGGTGTGTGTGTGTGTGTGTGTGTGTGTGTGTGTGTGTGTGTGTGTTGTGTGTGTGTGTGTGTGTGTGTGGTGTGTGTGTGTGGTTGTGGCCGAGGGGGAAGAGAGTGGCAGTTGGGTGACGTCAGACCCACCAATCTTAGGAAAATGCCTCTTTGAATCATGGACCTATTAGTAAGACATATTAATACTAAGCATCACAAAAGAACATTATATACATTTGTCATGGTTCCGGAACACTCTAGGTTTTGTAGTGCAGCATAAATACATCAGAGGAAAAATAAGTCGTTAAGTGATAGTTAGGTTGAATGATACTAATCATTCCTTAGTCTATTGTTTATACCCATCTGAGAAAGGTTTTCATTCTAGAATAGGAACATTTTATCTAATTGTGTTACTATGTGTCAACTGCTAATTTTCCTTTGATTTATTTATGTGTGGAGGCATGGACTGACTTCTCCAAAACAGCCTACAATAGATTAAAGGTGATCAAAGAAAAACAAGTAGCATGGTGTGTGTGGTCAACATTTAAAGCCTTCTGTGTTCTTCAAAAGGACCGAAGTGACTGTCGTTCAGCTTCCTGCTAGTAAGCCAATCACGGAAAGTGATCTATTATGCTGCCATTACTGATTGACTGGCCATCAGGAAATTGACTGTACTACATGTTTGTGAAACGCAATGTACTTATTTTTAATACAGTTAATTATTCCAGTTCTTCATTTTGAGACCAATTGGTTACACTAGGGTGCGCAAACTGGGGGGCGCATGATTTTTATTGGGGGGGGGGGGCAGGCGGTTGCAGAGGCCTGGCGCTCTTCCCCAAGGCATTAAAATTAAATGCTGAGTGATCGCATAAAGCCTCTGGAACCTCCACTTGCCTTGCTTCAGCCGGTGTCTGGAAGGGTCTCCATGGCAACTCAGCGTCAAATGACGCTGCGGGGTCATGCGGCATGTCATCAAACACGCGATACCATAGCAACGGGGCCTTAAATGACGCCACAGGTCACTTGACGTGATGTCACATGACCCCATTTGATGCTGCACTGAGGAAAAGGGGGGGCGCAAACACTGGGGGACAAGAGGCAGGGGGGCGCAGGAGCAAACGTTTGCGCACCCCTGGGTTACACCACTGTTATTTTCACATTACATTTAAATGTCTATTAGGGTGATGAATCAAGATGAATCAATTTTATAGTAAAATGACAAAAAGGACATGACTTTCATTGAATGGGTCATACAGTGTCTTCCAGGGTGGGAAGGTGTCTTCTAGAATAGCACTGCTTGGCAAATATGGCCCACTCCCACTGTGTACCTTTTTGTACTAGGACCACTGGTGATCCTGTTGCTCTATCATCACCTCTCCATTCCCATGCACTCTTGAATAAAATGAATGTATGAATTGTCTAAATATTGCTTTATAACTCTGCCTTAGTTGTAACGGCTTTGACATTGCTTTAGCATTCCCTAACCCCTTTCATAAGTAGCCCTTAAAAAAAAGTACGTGTTGTACATATTCTGTAGTATTTTATTGTTGGGCACCTCGAGATTAGTCTGTTAGGCCTGCATGTGAAAACGTCAGACTATCTTCAAGTAGGAGCATGTTAAAAATGGCAGAGAAGATGTAACTGTACATGGCTGAGTGCTTAACCATCACAGCATTTTCCTACCGAGAGTGGGTGCAACGCCCTATTTTCAGTGCATAATGTCATGTTTTCCACTGTAATTTCCTAGTGTCTTAATGTCATCCTCTCTTCTGTTGTTTTCACAGCCAGGCCTTTACTTACCTTCTCACTTGGAGCCTAAGTACTTACAAAGCCTTCCTCAAGTTTTCCATCAAACCACAGCCCCCCACCTCAATGTTCCTAACGGTAAATTCTATTTCCATAACCGGACAGTGTGGTTAGTCTGCGGCATAGAGTTACGGATCTCTTAATGTCACAGCATCCCAAAAAGAATAACACAGCATAAGGTTACAACGTGAGGGGAAGTTGGAATGTCAGAACTGTTAAAACTCTGCCCATTTATGTGGAACATTTCTGGCGTGAGGCGAATGGATATATAATCCCAACCTTAAAAACAAAATGTTAACTTCTGTGAATCTGAACAAAATATAAAGTGCATTTTTCTCAGGATTCGTCACTGAATCCTGCGCCTTCTGAAAAGTTAGATGGTTGATAACAACATTTCTGCCAAACCCAAATTTTTACAGAAGAATAAGCCAGAAGAGAAAGTTTGTTGGCTTTGTCAATTTTAGCAGTTCTTTCCGACCATACGGGACAATAAGCAGAGTTACTGTACATTTTGTAGGAAAAATAAATCAATACATATTTTTGCATAAACTACGTGTCGTCCTTTTTATCCATTTTGGTACATTGACTCCTGTATATTTAATTTATCTTTTTAGGTATTGAGAGGCTAACTTTTGAGTCATTTTCACCTTATACACTTTCCTTCTCTTTCTCCTCCTCTTCACTCCCTCTTTCTGTCGAGCACCACGAAGACTCTGTCCTTGGCCCTCTGCTCTTCTCCTCCTCTATCTCTTCTCTTGGTGAACAAATACAATCTTCATCACCAGGCGGGAGCGAGGGTCCAGACTCCTTTGGGCCCCCTCCCCCTCTGAGCTGGGTCCCCATGACATGCCCAGGCATCCCGGGTTGCAGTTACGTCAATGATCCCCACCCCTCAAACCTTAATGGGCACAGTTGTGTGACTGAATCAAATCCTATCCTGAGCCATACTCCTGCAATGAGCAGTCATTTTACATTTTGGTTCAAATTGCCCCTTATTCCCTCTAGATTGTAAGCTCTCAGGATCACAGCCCTCATTACCTTCTGTATCTGGTTACACTTGTTTGTCCTTATTGAAGTGAAACTTCTTTGCTGGCACCAACAAAAATTTCGCTTGCACAAATGACCTTCATGGTGACGGAATTAGAGTAACGGAAGTGACGTCATTGTGGGCAAAAGAGGCCATCGGCGAGCGTCATTGTGGGCAAAAGAGGCTGCCGCATGCGCAGTAGTCGCTGGGGCCGTGCGCATGCGCAGCAGCTGTCGGAACGGCGCACATGCGAGCAGCCACCGGCTGTGTATGTTTGTTATTATAGTTATGTATGTTTTTTCTTTCTGTTTTTCATGCACTCTGTAATACAAATGACCATTTCCATTTGATGATCCCAAGGACCCTGTGTTGCACATCACAGTATGGTTACATATCCTTTTTTATAGTAGAGTTATCTGCATTTTGTAAGTATATATAGGCGCCGAATTTATTTGTGGTTTGTATGCTTTTTCAGTGACCAGGTGGCCATTGTGTAATTTGACTGCCACCCTTCATTCACCACACATTGTAAGTTATAGGGATTGCATTCTAATACCAGAAGCAATATATGTGTTCTGTGTTTATTTAGCGCTACCTGTTTCTTTTCACTTCTATATAAACTACACTAACATCCACAGGGCACCAGGCATCTAAGATGGCTGCATCCATAAAGTTCTCCTCCTTACCTTCAAGGATCTCCACTCATCTGCCCATCCCTACATATCAGCTCTGATCTCTCGCTATGCCTCTTTGTCCCCTGCATTCTACCCACAACTGTCTCCTTTCCACCCCTTTCACCTCTACTGCTCTCTCTCTCTCGCCTTAAACCTTTTTCCCTCACTGCCTCTTACCTGTGAAACTCCCTCACACATGGTTTACACCAAGCTCCTTCTCTCCCCAGCTTTACAATGAACCTTAAAACACACCTCTTAAATTAAACATTTCATTAGCCTAGATGCATGGCTGCTGTCCCACACCCACAGTCACTCCAACCCATCTACTGCATGTATTCCCTCGCCTGCTGTCTCTGTAAGTTTCCCATTGTACCACTTGTACGCTCTCTGGGGCAGAGACTTCCTTTCTGATCTTATTTATTGCACTTATCCCTGTACTGTATTGTCTCTCTTGTAAAGGGCTAATTACACCTGTGGGAGCTGTATAAATAAAGATATACATACATACATTGTCCTTTGTCTGTATCTGAAACTTGCTTATGGAGGCGTTGGGCTGTCAGGCTACTAAAGATTAGACTTGCTGGTTCGCCAAATGAAGATTTTCTTCATCAAATGGGTGCAAATGAATGTCCCACCTTTCAATATATATCAAATAGTCCGCGGCACGATTCTTTTCACAATTTATTCAGAGATGATAGAATACATCTTTCATTTCAGTCGCTTTGCATCATTTCAGGCTTATAGAATGTAGTTATAGAGGGGAGAGTCTTTAGCTTAGTTCATATACATATATCTATCATTGATTTCGGCAGCAATTTATTGATTCATTACTTGGGTGATCTATTGTTTACAAACGCGGAGAGTTGTGGGGTATGTGAGAGGTTATTGTCAATGTTTCATTGGGCTGCAGACATTTTTGAGGTTCCCAAGCGTCGGGAAAGATAGCTGGCTGTTCCACTTCAATATGTTTTCTTGGGATTGAAATTTACACCAGCGGCTACTTGTTCCTTCAATGTTAGTGTCTGGAATTGCTGGCATCATTTCCGTAACCCATCCAGCGATGTTGAGGATAACATGTTGCGCAGTGTTATACAGGCGGGTCCCATTAATACGGCGGGTTCGGTTCCAGGCCCCCGCCGAAAAGTGAAAATCACCTTAAAGCGGAATATAGTATTTGTTACATAGTTACATTGTTACATTGTTACATACAGATGCAGCGGTCATTATTCGAACAAATCACGGCACCGTTTTCATGTGCGCTGCTGTTCTCCACGCGGCATTAACACCGCCAATCGCCTCAGCCACACGTGTTTATCGCGGTTCCTTTGTTTGAATTTCATGGATTCTGTTTATTTGTGTGCAATTAAATGCAATTAAATGAATGAATTGTAATGTGTACAGTACTGTGCTACTGTGTCAATTTCAGCCAGAACACTAAAATGCCATTTTATGCACTCGCCTGCGCATGCGTCTTAAGGCGGTATGGTTGGAAGATATCCCGCGCCATGACATGGGTAGTTCAAGGTATACACCACGTGAAGTGTTTCAATAACGGCCGCTGCAGCTGTAGTAGATGAGGTTGAAAAAAAGCCATACATACATCAAGTTCAATGCTAAATTTTGACAACAGATACTTATATCTATACTTACTTATTGATCCAGAGGAAGGCAAACTCACAACCCCAGTGACATATCATCCAACAATATCTCATAAGGGGAAAAATAAATTCCTTCCTGACTCCAAGAATTGGCAATCAGATTACTCCATGGATCAACATCCTTCCCATGTTTACTTTTTGGTATATCCCTGTATACCTTTTCTTTATAAAAAGATGTCCAACCATTTTTTGAACAAATCTATTGTATCTGCCATCACAGTCTCCATGGGTAATGAATTTCACAGTTTAACTGCCCTTACTGTAAAGCATCCGCTTTCCCACAGCCTCCGCCCGCCTCCGCACTGGCGAAAGCACCATGGACGCAGCCTTAAGAGCTGACCCCGAATCCTTTGCACTGCCCTTGGGATAAATAGTTCTTTTGAAAGCTCTTTGTACCGAATACATTTGTATGTAGTTATCATATCCCCTCTTAGGCTGAGTCTCTGCTAGCGCTGAGCGCGCGGCGCTTGCTGCAGTTACTTACATATATAGATATATGTAAGTCCCCGCTGACGCGGAGAGCGTGCGTTCGTGAGCGGGCACACATGCTCACCATCGATCGGCGCTTATGTAAACAAAAAAAACTAACTTTCCAGCGCGCTCAATGCCCCCCTCCCCCCCGCGCGCGCTAAAATGCAAGGACACCCGGCACTCACGCTTGAAGCGCTCTCCAAGCATGAGCGCGCTCAGCGCCAGCGGGGACTCAGCCTTAGACACCTTTTTTCTAATGTAAGTAAATCTAATTTCGCTAGAATCTCCTCATAGCTCTGCACAACAAAAATGCCAAATTCACCTGCGACTTCCCATCCCTCCTCCCTCCTACTTCTACTCTGTCCCAGAATGCAGCATTGCGGAAGAAAACGGAGGCGAGCCGAGACGGCATTGGATGGGAATCGTGGAGGAAAGGGGCAGGGGCGCAAACATGAGAGTGCGCGTGTGGAGAGGTTAGGCTGTATGACACAACCCGGCGCGCTGGGGAGGGGGTAACGGACGCTGAAGTCAGGAAACATTTATTTATTAAACCTCAGTATTTGTGGATCGCCGAGAAGCGGGGCCCTTCCGTAGTGTGTGATTTTTACTTAGCTCAATTCAACAAGACTTGTCAAATTCAACAATTAATACAATTTTGTCAAGAATTTTGTTCTTTCTATAACTGGCTAAAAAAAAAAAGATGGGACTTAAGGGCTCTTTCTATATTAGATGAAGTGGACTAAATTCCCCATTGACTGATGTAGACTAAGCCCCTAAATTAATTCTGGATAAAGCAGATGGAAAAGTTGTTCCAGATTTCGAGAGAACCTGTAACTCAAGAAATGGTACTAGAATAAAGAGAAAAAACCTGCTCAAAGTTCACGAATCCCAAATTAGTTTAAATGCATTTTAGTGTCATTTTAAATCCATGTAAGAGACGAGGAGGTGAAAACCTGGTCGGTAAATGTAGATAAATGATAAAGGTCCTTACTGGAAGGAGATGTTTGCCTGGCGGGCTGTGGGGGGGTGTGATGTATTTGGGGTAATGGCATTAGGCTGTCACAGGATGTGGAGGTAGGAGCCTAACAAGCTCTGGACTGCACTCAGTGCTCAGCATTACAAATCCTTCTCATCACACTGCACCAAGTTAGTACTTGGTGGGATCTCATTTCCCCAAGGAATTAGTGATGCCTTTAGACTCTCTAAACCAGGGGTGTGCACATTTTTTTGTCTGCGCCCCCTGTCTGCTCTCCCACTTTGCTCGCACCCTCCCCCACCCCTTTACCTTTTCTCTGGTACTTTCTGACACCATGACGTCATGTGACTTCACCAGAAACCCACCGGAGACAAGGTAAGGGAACTTACAGAGGCTTGCGTGCGATTCCTGGCATTTCATTTAAACGTTGTGAGGAAGAGCGCGGGGCCTCTGTAAGCGCTGCGCCCCCCTCCCCCTGAAAACGTTGCGCCTCCTAGTTTGCGCACCCCTGCTCTAGACCACTAATGATCTTTATATTGAGCTAACTGAAAAGCAGCAGTTTCACCAGAGCAGACTGACAGACCGTATACCATTGATTCATAGGTGAATATATAGGCAAGATATAGGCAGATGTAGGCATAGGCAAATATGCCAAACATATAGGGGCATTTGTAATAGACCACATTCCTTGTTCACTCTCCTTCCGCATACTAAGGGATTCAATAATAGAGGGACCTGGCCGCTGGACGTCAGACCGTTTTAGGTGACAGTGTATATCAAGTCTAATTTGATTCATATTTAAATGTCCTTATATAAATTTGAGGCTTATAAAGGAAGTCCTTATGGATTTTAGGCCATTCAGTTGTACACGGTGGCTAGAAGATCAGCACAACCTCATCTACTATGTAACTGTGTAACTATGTAACTATGTAACATTGCTCCTATGGTAACAATCTGGCTCTGTAAAGGAACAGGTATTTTGTCCGCTGGTCGGGGTGCAGGGGTTTCCAACAGAAATAGGTTTTACCTGAATTAATATTAAACAGTATCCCGTTTGGGGCTCCTCGTGTCATTCTGTTGCATGCAGGCGACAATGATTTAGGTAATGTTCAAACTTTGGAGTTCATTCATTTAATGAAGTGTGAAAAGTCGAAGACTGAGCCACTGATTAAGCCACCTGTGCTGAAGCAGGGATATCCTGCAAACTTACCTTGGGGGGGGGGGGGGGGGGGGGGGGGGGGGGGTCTGGAGAACTGGAGTTGAGAACCTCTGTTTTAGGCAATATTTGGCATTTTATCCTTTGAATTACTGTAAGACCTGGAAAATGTCGATTTATTAATTAGCAACACATTGCCCAAGCAACTTGAGATCATTGTAAAATGTGTCTCAATTTAGATGACGAAGTGCATCTTATTTGAATACTGACTAAGGAGTTCCTCAAGTTGCTTGTGTTCCTGTTGCTACTTCCTCTTACTCCCATCTGAGGATTTGTTATTTTAGGCTACAACATTTATTGACCTTTTGCAAGAACTTGCAAATCATTGAACATTTTGTCTCATCCAGATGCAAACTGAAATGAGATGTGCAAATCTGAGCATGTGCAAAGGGACACGCAAGAATGGGCTCAATGATCGGTATCCAAATACAGGCATCACACTCGGGATATTTAGGAACACATCAGCCACAAATGATATTGCAGAACGTTCTTTTTTGTGCCCTCAGAAGACATTTAAATGCCTTGGCCACTCTGTCAATTGGATCCGAGATATTGTCATCAATATCTTATGATGACATCATCAAATCGTTTGGCGAAAGAAAGGCGAGGCATTGTGCTTTATACATTTCAAAGGTCATCATTTAATAAACGAACGATGTAAATTTATTTTTTTGTAGTTTTGCAAAGCTACTGATATATAGATTATAACCGGCGGCAATAATAATAATAATAATAATAATAATAATAATAATAATATTATGCTTATAGCCTTTGGGTGGCAAAATGCTAAATCTGGCACTGTATCTACCCCCTCTACTTTTAGCCCTCAGACACAACTGTCGCTGAGGCTGGAGCCTGAGTCCAACACAATCCCTCATAGTGCTGTGCGGGTGTGAGTCAGTGTCAGTGGTGTCATAGCCACCCAATCCTGGGTATGTTGGCTTATGATGGTGCCGGCACTCCGTGGGAGCTCGTGCTGTACTGAACCTGTTCAGGCCTCTTCTTCAAAAGGGTTCTTCGGTACCTCTGTGTCTTTATAGCCAGTGATAGTCCCCTCCAGTGGCGCGTGATCTCTTTCCCACTCTGGAACTGTAGCTCTCAGCTCCGGTCACAACGTGCTCTCTCTCTGCAGACCTCAAAAGAGCCTGCTGTGCTCAGGCCCACACAAATATAATCTAACATGGCTGCCTTAACGTTTCTTACATAGTCTCTCCACTTCCAGAGCCGTTATTATTGGCTGCTTCTCATGTCCATCACAGTCACGTGGGAGAGAAACCTGCCAGGGGGCAGTGTGACAGTGGTGAGTTCACACACACAGGGGGCAGTGTGACAATGTGTGAGCTCACACACTGGGGGCAGTGTTATAGTGTGTGAGCTCACACACAGGGGGCAGTGTGGACAGTGTGTGTGTGAGCTCACACAGGGGGCAGTGTGACAGTGGTGAGTTCACACACACAGGGGGCAGTGTGACAATGTGTGAGCTCACACACTGGGGGCAGTGTTATAGTGTGTGAGCTCACACACAGGGGGCAGTGTGACAGTGTGTGAGCTCACACACACAGGGGGCAGTGTGATATTGTGTGAGCTCACACACACACACACACACACACACACACAGGGGGCAATGTGACAGTGTGTGGGCTCACACACACAGGGGGCAGTGTGACAATGTGTGAGCTCACACACTGGGGGCAGTGTGATAGTGTGTGAGCTCATACACCGGGGGCAGTGTGACAGTGCCTCAGGCTGGATTGGCACTTGGGAAGTTGGGAGCCATGGTATCTGAAGGAGCAGGTTCATTGTAATCTAGCCTCACAAGCCCCCCCCCCCCCTCTCCCCTATTTATTGTGATTTTATTTTGAAGTGGTTTTATAAAAGCTGTGGTCTTTGTCCCCCACCCCCAAAAAATACAGGTCTCATTCTATGGGGTGGGGATAAGGGTCAAGTTTTGAATAATAGGTCCTTCACATAGCCCCATAGTTGGCAGAGAGTACAGAAGGACCCAATTTGCACATGTTCATTAGAACAGCATTGACTCCTTTAATGCCAATGACGGAATGGCTCTCTGGCAGCAAAGGGGTAACGTTTATTTAGTGTTGCCAGCTCCCCAGATGTGTCTCCAATAATTAACAATGAATACTGTAGATAGAGAGCTGCCCAGAGTGGAAATATCATGTTCTTCCTCTAATGATACTGTACATTCCTGGGGGATCAGTCGTCCCACCATTGTGAAAATGTCAAACACTGTGGCTTAATCCACATGCCATTGCGACAGAACAAGGTCTAGACCTGGTCTCCTAGGATTGCTGAATCACTGGCATTTTCTTTTTTTTTTAAACTAAGGCTAGTAGCTACATCTATATACACACGGACGAGGAAGGGTGGTCCTAGTGTACTGCTTCATTAACGGGCATGAGAAATTAAAGTTCACCAACGTGCACAGTGTATGTTGAATTTAAAATAAAAGCACAGTTGTTTTTGACAACTGTAATTATTTTTCAACAGGCAACGTTAAAAGAATAAAAACTCCAGAATGAATTCAACTGCATTACACAGGCTCCCTGGTCTATCCAGGCTCTCAAACAATAATTACAATGGACTGAAGGGTCCCCAATAGCTTGTTTATTCAACTTATTATATATGACCCACAGTATTGAAAGTGGAGATGTAATGATTCTTGGTGTGCCGACACCTACTTCACTTCTAGGTTCCTATTCCTTACATTAGAACCACAACAAAGCAATAGTCTGCTGCATTACGTTCTGTATATATTGGCTTGGTTTTGCGTAATTAAACCCTTGTATACGTGTTTAGGGTTTCTGAGATTGCTTTGTGAACCAGGAACCAGGCTGCATACCAAGTGGGCAGAGGTTTCTCAATGGGTTTGTTGGTTTTGCAATATCATATCCCAAAGTTATCTGTCCAAGCAAATTATTGTAATACTGTAGGTTAATGTTTTGAGGTGTATAATTACATATAAACCTTTTTTATTCTGTAACATTTTGTTGAACTGATTTGCTTAGCATCAACCCATGGACACGTGAATATTATTTTAATGGATAAGAAGGAGTATTCCACCGTGATAAAGCACCTAGTTGTGCGAACCATACAGGAGGTTTTCACACCTTTTAGTGATGTTTTCTCAATAAAATAGTTTTATATACTACCATACCTGGCTCCCTTGCCTGTGCGCTGCTGATACCTCCTTACCTGCTTGGATACTATTTACCAGCGGCTGGTCACGCCATCATAGGACACAAGGCAACTCTAGGAGTGGGTTAGGACTTACAATTCATATATTCATAAGGATATTCTCTAAACGGATAATCATGAGGCTGCAGCGTTTGTGGGACCCCAACACTGGCAGCTGTCTTCAGGAGGAAATTGTATTTGCGAGTATTCTCACACAATTTCTAACTTACAACCCACTCCAAATCAGTGAGTTTATCCTTGTCTTTTGCCCATTTATCAGATATTGGAAATTATTATTCATGGAAATGATCCTGTTACTGTTGCCCCCCCCCCCTATTTTTTTCTTGAATTTACTATTTTAATGGATAAGGCTAGATTTAAAACGATAGGGGTCAATTTATTAAAGCTCCCCTGCAAACCGGAGGTAAAGCAGGTGGAAAAACAACAGCATCAGATTTAAACAGAAAAAGAATCTCATTAATAGCAATTACAGTTTTTTTTTTCCGGGTACCATTCTTTTCAACTATACATTAGCCTACATAATCTCAACCAATTAGCCTATGACAGAACAGGCTGGTGATGACAGACCCTTACTGGGACTCTACCCCTATACATTGCTATTTTCCTATGTTCCATATACAATCAATATACAATTTATAAATGCTTAATCCAGCTCATTATGAAATATGTTGGCTGTAGGTATTGCCTACACGTTCCGTATTTACTTTGGTGATGCTATTGATGGGAAAAGAACATATTGGAAAGGGTTCCATTTAATAACCTTCACAGGTTCCTAATGGTTCATTCCTGCGGATTTGTATTCCAGCGCCTAATTCCATTCCTGTGGGTTTCCGATTTGTGAACCACTTGGACCATGGTACTTACTGATAGCTGTCTGACAAATGGAAACTTTTGTGGTGTGAATATTTCACATACTTAGGCAAAAAAATATATTTTTTCTTTGGCTGTAGTATGTGAGCTACTGCGAGTTCGAGGGATACTTGATGGTAACTCTAACCCAAATATGCCTGTTTGGTTTGTTGAAATCATGGAATTGGATCCCACCAGCTGTTGTCCTTCTCAGCTCCTCAGACATAATAGGAAAAATGGGCTTTCACAGATCCATATTCTAAATCAACACAGCCCCAACTCTGAAAACAACACTAATCCAAAGACACTGAGACTTCCGCGAGTCGAAAACAATTTATTTAAAAAAAAAATATGTTTTTTTTTTAAATTATTTGTTGCCTTTACGTAGTTCTGAATAAGCCCAAAGCATTGTTATACCAATACTGTACTGTATACCAAATACAATACAGCTTCACAGCTGAAGTAGACAGCTAAGCAGCGCAAACATGTGTGTGTCAGGATCCTGCGCTTGTAAAGAGGGTAAATATGTTAGGCTGTTACAAAGCAATGTGATGCGTGTGAAAGGGTTAACGCCATTATTGTGTACACGCTGTATCTGCTGCAGCTGCTCTGTTATTGGTCTCTGGTACAATATTTTATCTCCTTGTACCCTATGTTTCTGTATAGATTGTTAGCTCCTCGGGGCAGCGGCTTTCTTACAATGTATGATAATGTTTGATATTTTACTGTTTTTGTCTATTGTACTGCGCTCCGGAATGTGTTGGCGTGTAAATGCTAATAATAATCTGCCGGGTAATAAGGGCATCTTTAGCATTCACCAAACTCCTCTTTTCCCTTTTGTGACTACGGTCATTTTGAGTTTTTCATTGCCCAAGCACATTATGGGATACTACATGTAAACCAACCAATCCATTCATAAGTCAACAATTTAGTTACTTTTGAGCTTCCTAACATAACATCACCTACACCACAGAGGTCATTTAAAGCTGCAGATCAAGCAACATCCTACATGTGTGTGTGTCACATCCTCTTCTGAATCAGGCTCTGGCGCACACCCTTTTTGAGTCCTGCTCTCTCTCTAGCAGTGAACCAATTGTATCTAGTGACTGCCTGGTCACATGATCTTCCCCACAGAACTTTGCATCTTTGGTCCTCTTCTGCTGCACTGATGGCCATTTAGTGAACCCCCAAACCAAATCTTCGCCGATCAATCACAGAAGAACAAATTGATCGGCAACTTAGCGAATTACTTATCATTGTGTGGATTGTATTGATGCACATATTAAAGGGGGAAAATATTTTTTTAATTTTTTTAATGGCAGCTTGGACTGCTGCTATAACATGCTCCCCAGATATGAGCAAAGTTCAAACCAAGAGGTTTAACGCATCACGTAGAGTTTCAAGATTCTTTGCACTGATCTGAGACCCACATGCCAAGTCATTATGTTTACTTCCCTTCCATTAATTGACTGTTTAATGCAAGATAAAATCTTGTTTGCCTTTGCAGCTACTGCATGACTTTCAGCATGATTGCTAAGGCTGAGGATCCGCTGCGGTCAGAGGCGCGGGCCACCAGCCCCTTACCTCCAGTCTGGCTGTACCCGTTGCCTCCTTCCGACGTGGCTCACTACGTGCTGTGACGCATCAGCCGGCCAGAGCTACAGGGCTCTGGTGTTTGCAGCGGTGACGCGTCACGTGGTCTCCCAGTGAGCCGGGGAGGAGCGGAGCTGTCATGAGCTACGGGAGGGAGGCTTCGGGTCCCTTGACTGTGCTGCCTTTGTACAAATGAACTCTGCAGCACCAACAAAGGGAGCCACCCAGCTCCGTCCCAGGCCAGGGACAGACTTCTACTCATTAGGCTACTCAGCTTGTCGGCCCCGGGAGGAGAGGCAGCAGCAGATGCATGGGAGGAAAGGTGGGGGAGGGAACCCCTGGCACAGAAAGTGATGGCCCCACCCCCCACATCATTGCCACGCCCACCCGATTCATTTTGGCCACGCCCCCCGCTCAGGAAAAAGTTTCCTGTAGACCGCAGATCGCGGTGCAGTGAGTTGCACGCGCCGCCGGCAAGCAAGATGGCCGAGCGGACGCGTCCAGCAGGGCCTTAGTCTAAGCCTGCTGTCTACAATGCAGCTTCAGTCATCCAAGAGTTAGTTATTACTAAGAGCAATTCTAATTCTGGCATTGCAACTTGGAAGCCCCGCTCAGAAAATGGTGGCCAGAAGAGGCGGAGTTAGAACAAGAGTGAGGAACAGCCAACCTTCTATAGAAATGTAATATATTAGTAGCCCCCTTTCCCCGTGACTAAGGGAAACCACGCGGGCACTCACAGACGGCCTGAGCCTGGGGTGATCTGCCGTTCTCCTTGCTGCACCGCCTCCACGTGGGAGAGATCCTAACGCAGTAGGATAACCCCTCTCAGGAATCCAATACAGACAGTAAATACACACACTGGGTATATAACAATAGTATTTACTGAACATCAACACAACAATATATATATAGTGCAACCCCCATACACTGCCCCCACAGTAACACCACTCCGGTGGAGCCCCTCCCCAAATACTGAGGTGCCCGGGCACTTAACCAACTAGTGTCCACAGACCAGGCCCATCCAAAGAGTGTGTGGAGTACCGCTACCCACTGTGTGTGTGGCCGTTGGTGCACTTGCAGATACCTTCCTGGTCTCCGTCCAGACCAGGATAGATAGAAGATGGTGGGTCCGCAGGCCACAACGTGATCCCATGATGCAGTCTACCGGACCCTCTCCTGTCCGCAGGCAACCGCCTCTGAGGGAGCTCCAGCTGGAGTGTGTCCCTGTGAATGTCTATGATTGCCTGTGGTCTGATCACAGAACGCAGGCCGCGCGCACCGCGTGGTGTCCTGTCACAGATGCAGCACTCTATCCCTGTAGTAAGCTACTGGGGGAAGTGTCCCTAGCTATCGGCCTTCCCTACAGCAGTCACAACTTGAGGGGAGTCGGGTCCTAGCTGGGGCCTAAGGGGCAAACCGAGTCCTAGTCCAGAGGAGTACTGCTCCCGGACACTACCTCTCTGCTTGCTCTCCTCCTTCCGACTGAAGCGTGTCTCAACCACGCCAAATTTAGCTATATCTCCCTGCCGAGGATTCCCTGCTACCATTGGCTCACACTGCCCACGTCGTAAGCAGCCACGGGGGCTGCTGGGGCATGTAGTCCCATGCGGTGCCTTATCCATGTTAGCCTTCTACGCATGCGCTGAGTCTCGCTCATGCGCACTGACATAAAAGATGGCCGCCTCGACTATTGGGGCTCCCTGCACATGCACGGGCTACCCTCGCGCATGTGCGATGTTATAAAATGGCGCCGCCCTGTACCGGCGTCCACCACGGAGCTCCGGCAAACAGCCCGCAGACCTCCCACAGCGCTACCGGCATATAGCAGTGGCCTCCCCCATCCCCACGCCCGCATCAGAGGTAAGGGGGACCTGGCTACATATTTTTTTAATGTTGTGTAAAATGTCACGTAAGAGTTTTTAGTATTGCCAAATAATGTGTGTTTTCCTTTAAAAATGTGGAACAGTAGTGACATCACATTATTGTAAAATGTGACTGAACAGAATAAGTATCATTTAGCTGTTAAATTGACATTGACGTAGGTATTTTGAAAATCTTTATATCAACATCCAGGTGTCAAACCACTTTGCACCGTGTTTGTTTTGTTATTATAAATTATACGTAAGCACATGTTTAATGCAGAATTGTGTAATGCACTTCCCAAAAAACACACATACCAATCTAAACACACACAGGAACACTCTCCAACTCAAACACACGCTTCGATCCTCACGTACGCACACTGGCTGTTTAGTCCAAGCACTTCTTCTTTCCAGGCAACAAGTACTTTCTCACGAATTTTCTCCTAATCGGTCTGTAAGAGACTTGCGCAGAGGTTCATATACTGGACACCGATTAGGGGGAAATTATATCTTGGCTTTATTGAGCCTGTTCTTTTATCCAGGCGAAACAACATACAAAAACAACAAAATAACCAACCCCTATCCCTTTGTAAGGGCTTGCTTACTTCCCCAGACCCTATCTGCAGGACTGGAGGGATAATCCCATTACCAGCCTATCACCCCAAAGTCTCAGGAGGTACCTTAAGCAGGTGGCCCTCCATGTCAGTCTTTGGCAGGTTCCTGGGTCCTCTGCGTTCAGGAAATATATACGTCTCTGGGTTCTGGGTGTCTTGATCTCAGCACAGCCCCTGTGCTCAAGACAGTGCAGGCTTCTGTGTCAGCCGAAATGTGAGCTAAGGAATCTCTCTCTTGTTTCTCACATCATGCTTTTTCTAGGTGTCCTAATCAGCCAGGTGGAGTCTGGTTGATTGCCTGTGTGCAATTAACCAGCACACTGCTCGATTTAGATGTAGTTTCTCTCTCACAGTGATAAGTTCCTGTTACACAGACCTTGAGATTTATACCTATACAATGTCTCTTTTCTAGTGCTTTTCTGCTGCAGAACATTTCCCTCCTATAATATTTCCTGTGTGGACTATTTTATACTCTAAAGATATTTGATCATCTATATTTTATACCATAATTTTGTCCTTCCATACAGAATACATACCAAGGTTTTTTAAGTCTGCCCTCCTACTTTATAGATAAAAACTGACATTAGTAGAATGCTGCTAATATGTATGTATATGTATTTATATAGCACCATCCAGGTACATGGCGCTTAACTGCAGTAATACAGGTGACATAATATTATAACGACAGTATATAATATTACATAGTTACATAGTAGATGAGATTGAAAAAAGACACGTGTCCATCAAGTTCAACCTATGTTAAATTTAGACGGCAGATACTTTATCCTATATCCGTACTTACAGTGTATATTGATCCAGAGGAAGGCAAAAAGAAATCCCAGTGAAACATCTAATATCTCATAAGTGGAAAAATAAATTCCTTCCTGACTCCAAGAATTGGCAATCAGATTTCTCCCTGGATCAACATCCTTCCCACGTTGACTTGGTATACCCCTGTATACCTTTCCTTTCTAAAAAGATCTGCAACCCTTTTTTTGAAGATATTTATTGTATCTGCCATCACAGTCTCCTTGGGTAATGAATCCCACATTGTAACTGCCCTTACTGTAAAGGACCCTTTCCTTTGTTGCTGGTGAAAACATCTTTCCTCCAACCCTAAGGAATGACCCTGTGTCCTTTGTACTGCCATTGGGATTAATAATATTGATATACTGTAATTATGTGGGATATATAGAGACACATTTTGGTCTGTGATGCAGTGCTATTTATTTGTGTCACTTTGCACTGAAGTTAAATATATGAATCTTAAGTTAGATTCTTACAACTGATGTTGTTCTTTTGCACACATAGCTAACACCAATTTTGACCTGGGGCATTTGTCATGCAATGAGAAAGGAAAACAGCAGCAGTTACAGAAGTTCACTTTGATAATTATAATATTGGTCTGAGCAGTTCCTCCCTTATCTGCTCCAGAAAAAACTTTCCATGTCCCAAAGTGACTTTATTTGAGAAAAGCTCAAATCGAGTTCTAACACGGACGTGTAGTCAGTATGATGTAACGCCCAACACGGACGTGTAGTCAGTATGATGTAACGCCCAACACGGACGTGTAGTGAATATGATGTAACGCCCAACACGGACGTGTAGTGAATATGATGTAAAGCCCAACACGGACGTGTAGTGAATATGATGTAAAGCCCCACACTGACGTGTAGTGAATATGATGTAAAGCCCAACACGGACGTGTAGTGAATATGATGTAACGCCCAACACTGACGTGTAGTCAGTATGATGTAAAGCCCAACACTGACGTGTGTGAGTTGTGTAACGCCATCAAGACGTGTAGTGAATATGATGTAACGCGCCATTCAAAGGACGTGTAGTGAATATGATGTACGGCCAAACATGACGTGTAGTCAGTATGATGTAAAGCCCAACACTGACGTGTAGTCAGTATGATGTAAAGCCCAACACGGACGTATAGTCAATATAATGTAAAGCCCAACACTGACGTGTAGTCAGTATGATGTAAGCCCACACTGACGTGTAGTGTATGATGTAAGCCCAACACTGACGTGTAGTCAGTATGATGTAAAGCCAACATGACGTGTGTGAGTATGATGTAAAGCCCAACACTGACGTGTAGTCAGTATGATGTAAAGCCCAACACTGACGTGTAGTGAGTATGATGTAAAGCCCAACACTGACGTGTAGTCAGTATGATGTAAAGCCCAACACTGACGTGTAGTGAGTATGATGTAAAGCCCAACACTGACGTGTAGTGAGTATGATGTAAAGCCCAACACTGACGTGTAGTCAATATAATGTAAAGCCCAACACTGACGTGTAGTCAGTATGATGTAAAGCCCAACACGGACGTGTAGTCAGTATGATGTAAAGCCCAACACTGACGTGTAGTCAGTATGATGTAAAGCAGTCCTCCACATTCTTTAGACCTGTTGAGATCCATTAAAATACTGTAAATTAGAGAGAACATTGCCCAGTACCCATCACATCGGCGCCGTCTTCTTCACAGCATACTGGTCAGGGGCTGTTGCTGCAAATGGACCCAACGTAACGGGCGCTCGTAACATCACCATAATGTCACAATGTCTATTTGAAACACTTGATAAATACTGTATATCCCACATGGCGCCACCACTGAGTCACCAAGCTAACTTATCCCGTGTGATCCCTCAAACACTATGTACTCACTCCTAATGTTAGTGTTTGTCTCCTGCAATATCAACTTAGCATGTAAGCGCTTCTCCCTGCTGCTTACATTGTATGTCTTATACACGGCCTTTATGCAGCCACTGTTCCTTGCCTTCGGAACAGTTTATGCACCTTTTTGTTTTTCAGATTCAAAACTGCCTTTTTATGCCCCAACTCACAATTAAAATGTCAACTCTAACTAGTGTCTATCGGTTACCCATTTCTCAGCCCACTTCAAGGTACTGTACCTCAGGCACCGTCTCGGTTTTATTACTGAGAGAGCCATGCACTATTAGACAACAAGGATCAAAAAAGTGCATGAAATAATCAAGGACGTTTAGCGCCCTGGGCAGTCCCCTGTGATATTTTGTAGGGTTATACAGAAGGAAGTGGGACATGTTGCCAGAAACCCTGTTCCAATGGCACAAAAAAAAAGGGATTTCAATTGATCACACAACTATAAGCATTGCACAACATGCAATCGAGATATATCCGTTTTCCTGTCTGATTTCCCAGAACAGCCTGTCTGCCTTATGGCTTATAATTTCAAAGCAAAAATAAAGCTTCATGTTTCTAGTAACCTCAGCACTTATTGAATTAAGTCAATGATGGGATTTAAAAAAAAAGAAATAAAAATCTATTCTAGGGGTTAACCTGCTCTGTTCTGTAGTGGGTGTTAATTCTCTCCTAGAGAAACTTCTTTCAGCAGTGAGAGATTGTGTTCTTTATTTTTTCCTTTTGTGGCTGCAGTACATAACAATTATCTTGTAAGAAGCAAATCCAGTGAATATCACTTACTATACAAATGACACAATACCCTTTTTATCCAATAATAAAAGGTCAAACCAGCACACCAGTTCTACTCTCGTGTTTCAATAACTCTTTACATCTGATCATGTTTCCTTCCTGTACTTACTCAAACACCAACACAAAACGAGAAAAACCCACTCAAAGAAAACTGTTGGACTTCATCAGTTTGAGTTTTTGTGCATTTATCAACCCAAGTTTTACTGTCCAAGCTGCGAAATGCAGATGGAAAACGTTCCAGTGAAATATCCATGGTCAAAATTAACAATGAGCAAAAAAGTTAGATGCACAGATCCTTTTTCAATATACTGGGGAGATGTCCCCCTCATCCTGGAGTTGATTTAGGCAATTAAATATGTTATTCATTTGAATGTAGCTAGACTCTTCTGCATTATGGTGAAGACGTCCTGACAGCATATTGGAAAGGGTCATTAGACACACAAACTAGTATTTCTGTTCATCCAGCAAATGCCACTCAGTTACTCTTTGGTTCTTTGTTTATGTTATATATACAGTAGCACCTGAAACTAATGTCTAGCTACACTATGAAAAATAACTTACCCTGTACACTTCACTATCCACTTCTGACAAATCGACAGCATTTTCTGTATTTATTTATTTTTTATTTCTAAAATGTTTTACCAGTAAATAATACATTGAGAATTACCTCACGTTTTCAAGTATGCCCTGGGCATAGTTATGATACTAAATAATACATGGTTACAAATACATAGTTACATTAAGAGAACAGGGCATTGCTACCGTGATGCAGATTGTGTTCAATAAGTGGCTAGAAACAGGAAACTTGAGACCTCCTAGGTTTAAGAACTCCTGGGTCTCAAGGGGTCTGTCTGGAAGTCTTATTTGCAATACAAATATTAACATAAAAGCAGCATTGATGGTTATCTGGTGTAACTTAGTCATGGGAAACACGTTTCAATTCACTACAGGTTACATGTTGTTTTTCTCTAAGAATAAAATAATAGTCAGTGATACTAGCACAGTACAATAGTTTTATTAGTGCTCTTGTATAGGCTATATAAACCAGTCACTTGTGTGTCCTGCATCTTTGTACTGATTCAATATAATTAAAATATGATAGAAATATTGTTAACTTCACACACACACACACACACACACACACACACACACATTTATTGCTCGAAATGTTGCTCAGATCTTATTGTTCGTATGTTATGACATGTTAAATAAATGTGTCTTTTATATTGTTCTAATATTAGAATGCCATTAATATTATATATATATATATATATATATATATATATATATATATATATTAGAAAAAAGGGGAGAGAGAGCGCACACCCATAGCGTAAATATATTATATATATATATAATCATAAGCAGAGGCGCTGCTTTTTTCCTTTGTTTGTTGTATATATATATATATATACACACACATACATACATACATACATACATACACACACATACATATACATACACATACATACACACACATACACACACATACACATACATACACACACACATACATACACACACACACATACATACACACATACACATACACACACTACAACTATATAATATGGTACAGGGGATGAGTTCTATGAGAACATAGGTTTACAAATGTCAAATTGTAGGTGTTAAACTATAAATTCACATTGTTCCAATGATATTTCATTTTGTTACACTTGAAACTGATGGAATTACCACTTTTTCTTCTCAAAGTGGCAAGTGAAGATGGGTACATCACACTAACTAGCACATCTGAAGGAAGAGGAACATCTGATGCGAAGTCTGCATTCTACGTGGATAAAATACAAATGGAAACCACATCGCAGTCCTACTCGCAGGCCTGTAGGGGTGCACAGAGGAGTTAAGTTCAGACACAGGGTCGAAAGGAACGAGAACGGCCCATGAGGCCATCTTAGTTTGGGTATAAAACACCACCCAGTCTGCTAGTTCTTGGCTTGTCAACTTTCTGTTTACGGAGCAGCAGCCAGGTTATTCTCTGTTGCCTAGCGCTGCATCCTGCGCTGTACTCTTTCCTCTGGCATCCACATTCTGCAGATCTACATGTACCTCCTGGTTTTTGTCTTGTTATTCCCTTTGCACTTATTGCCCCCTGCTTTTTGTTTGTCCCCTGCTACCATTGCTGTCGCAGTTCCTGCAGCTACAGTAACATTGGTTGGTCTAGTTATTCCCTTTGCCCTTATTGCCCCCTGCTTTCTGTTTGTTCCCCTAGCTACCATAGCTTTTTGGTGTAGCTCTGCACATTATGTAGACACCATTTTGTTTTCCCAGTCTTAGGATTTAAGGTTACACTAAAGTAATATCAGTTTTGACATATGTTGGTCTCTTGTCTTTAGTAGGTTTGCATGTTACCTCTGAGGGTTCCATACATCCTGATAAGGGCCATGAAGCTGTGATTGAGTACTAGAGATAGCTCTGCTTCAGTCTGAGCCTGAAAGGTTGAGCAGACGTACTGTATGTAGGACACCCAGAGCAGGAATCTGTAACAGGAAAAGGAGAAGTTACCAGCGAGTGCTACAAAATCAGTAAGATAGCCCTCACGCACAAACGTAATGGAGGCCATCTGTAAGATTCTTAATCACTTGCATTCTGCAGAACAATTTCACACACAAAGAAAATAGCCAAGGAAAATAATGAAAAGAAATGGCAACAAAGGGCATGTTTTTCTTTTGAAAAATTCTTGTATTCCTGTAAGTGTGTTTTAAGTGAAGTAAGATATGATCTTAAAGGTCCAGTTAAATGTTAATAAGCTGGAAGCAGAAGAATATTGGTTTTCTGCAAAATTCTGGGCTGCAACGTTTTTGCCAGTGTTGGTGATGTATGGGAATGATAGAGGAGCACGTCACACCATATACAGTAGCTTGGCTGGAGACAGAATAGAGAAGAAGCTTTGGACCAACGCCGGAATTCACCAAGCACCAATGCATGGTATTACACCCTGAACCGACTTGAATAGCAGTTTATGTTGTATTGAGGTGCGATTAGAGATGCGCAGACCTGCCCAGATTCGCTTCACTTTTTGCATTAACATTTTCATATAAGTTCCCCAAATTGTTATTTTTTTTTAAAGTTTCATCAAATTTCGAATGTGAAAGTAATGGAGATTGCAATGCCCATTGACGTTTTTATTTTAACCGAATTTGCCACTGATTTCGTGAAATTTAAAATAGGTGATATTTGCCAAGTTCAACCATGCATGCGAAGAGTTGGCTAATCTCTAGGTGCGATACTCCACATCGCCCCAGAGGGACAAACAGATGTGTTCAAAGACCTTGGCAGGAAAAACATGATGATGATAATGCAAGTTTAGCACATCCCCATCACATTTTACCACCAAGGGAGCTCCTTGTCATCTACAGTTTTCCATGCGAAGGGTTTCATGATTTTGCAGAAAAGCTTGATAAAAAATTATATTTTTATGTATTTATTTCTCTGTTCTAAAGTGTGTACCAAGGGTCTCTGACTCCCCATACAAACTGAGAAGGGAAATATATAATATATAATGCATTTATTGCACTCCTACTGTTATTCAATTAATAGCCCCATTTTAACCACTCTACTGCCAAAGGTTCCTCCAATGCGTTGCAGGCTCTTCTGGCAGGAAGCATAGGGTCTCTGTAGCTGAACTTCCTTAGATTAGGCGTGCTTGTCACGGTGACTTTATGGCAGGCTGTAATTTACACCAAATATATATAATATATATATATATAACTGGGTTGAACTGGGACGAGACTTAGATATGATCAAATATAATTTATTCCTTGATAAAGGTGAACACAATAGATTATACAAATAACAGGCAAAATATAGACACTTACTTATAGATGGAAATGATGAAACAGTCACATCTGGACTGGCAGTTCATACAGCAAATCTTCATCATCCCAAGACATTGCATAGCAATTCTCTTGCAATCAGGTAACAATTCAGATGATATCAGAAGACACAGGATAAAGGGTGGACAACAGTTTATAAACCTTTTGTACCCTATCCTTAACATTGAGTACAGGTGATTGGTCTTCAATTACCTCTATTCTGAAAGCCAAGGGTCATGTGTAAGATGATTTAGCCCAGATAGTGTCAACTCTGCCCTCTTTTCAAAGCACAACAAGTTCTGTTTCTTTTCTTTACTTTATTGAGGGAAAGCAGGGTAAAAGACAGGCACTTGTGAAGAGATGTTGGTGTTTAAATAGTGTCTCTCTGTGGGTGCCTTGTAGTTATGAGCAGGTGAAAAGATAATCCTACCATACAGGAGTTACAGCAGTGCTCACTCATCCAGAGGTAATGGTGGAAAAGGAAGTGAGGGGCAGGGGTCACACTAAAGGTTCAGTGAGACTGCACTAACTGTCAGCAAAAGACAGGGGGAAAAAATGGGAAAGCCCATACTGTCGCGGCCGAGTTTATTTAAACATTTACCCGGTCTCGGCCGCGACAGTAACCGGGCGCGCGCCGGGGTGTCCCGTGCGCGCGCCGAAGCCTCGGAGGAGCGGTCCTCCGATCGGGGCTTCCCCTTCCCCTCTCGGGGTCCGCTGGGTCCCCCGGAACCCCCCACTGCCGTCCCCTACATCGCAGCACACCAGGGCTCCCTCGGGGAGCCCTGGGCATGCGCGCAGAGGGCGCAGGCACTCCATGAAGCGTGACCACGCATCGGTGACGCGCGGCACGCCGAGGGGATTTGGCTAGCAAGCCGGGAAATCTCCCGGCTTGCGGAACTAGCCGTGTTTAAATAAAGTGTGTCGCCTCTGTAACAAGGAGGACTGGAAATGTTGCCAGAGCAACCAGGGGTATGACAGACTGGAAGGAAAAAGAGATACATAATGTATCCATTCCATCTGCACTGAGAGTGATCTGCAAGGAAAGTGACATCCTAGTGAAGCTAGCAGGGGGAACTGCCAAGGGAGAAGGGGGGCTGAACAGAAAAGGCAGACAGGGGTATTTCTGTTCCATGACAACCTCTAGCCACTCATTAACGTGGGAACACATTTTGATACATGCCCCCCTGCTAGCTGGTACATGCGCATTAGAACTCTGGGGTCTCATTTCTGTAGCCCCTCATCTGCATCAGGAATGCCAGCTAGTCTACCAAATTGGATTCCTGGCAGGATATTCTTTGTTGTGAGGTGTGAAATGGGACACTTAAAGACTGCTCTGGTTTGAGCCGTCTCCGCCCTCAGGTAAACAGTGAGGGTGACAAAATCCTTTGAACAATACTTAAGTCCTAGACATTGGGTCTCCTTTCTGGCCATATGCTACCCTGGTATGCAAAGGAATTTCCTCTGGGTTTTATCCATACCTTGGAACACAGCATTAAAGATAAAACACAAACATATTAAAATATCCGGTTCCGTTGGGTCCAGCGGGTCCAAAGTTCCCATTTCTCAATGCCGGAACTGGGAAACCCTAGGGTCCAATTTGCGACTTGCTACGACCTTCGGAACCGGAGTTACACAAATACACTTAAAACCGTTTCTCATTTTAATACAAAAATCTCCGCTGTAAATTAAATCATGTTTTTTCACTAAATCCCCATTGAAAACAATGGGCTTCGCCGCCATAGACTTTCAATAGCAAACCGCCGCCGCTGGCGGCTATGGGAATCCGCCGCCATAGACTTTCAACGGGGCTGCGCCGCCGTTGAAGTCAATGGGGGTTTTCCGCCATAGCCGGTCAATGGAGATTGGCCGCCATTGGAGTCTATGGAAAAAGTCCTGAACTTTCAAGGGGGTCCATACTCCGTCGGGTTGGTCCAAGAGGGTCAAGGATGGTTCTGCAGCGATGCCGGAGCAGTGATTACAGGTACCCCAAACCCTGAACCTCTGGACCCTCCGGAACCGGAGCTATGGATTCCTCAATTTCAGCTCTTCACACTTAGCCGTTTTCTTGAGCTGTTTCTGCCGCCGCCATTGGAATCTATGGCGCGACCCGCTCTTCTCGGTTCGACCCTTATCGGGGGTCCAGGATTCGGAGACCAGGTTGTGGTCGAGTGGGGGGAGGTCTAGGAACTAGGGGCAAAAAGAATTTTATTTCTAGGTGCTCTAGAACTGTTTATTCCCACGCCACTTGTCGTTGAACTTGGCTACTAAGTGATCAAAGCTCTCTTTTAGAAATTGTATCCGCTTTGCGGTTTTGCGGTTTGGATGGCAGCCAACTCGTTCCTGGATAGCTCCTTCGAGGAACCTCCATTGAAGTCAATGGGCCCATTGACTTACAACGGGGAATCGCCGCTCCTCCTATCGAACGCCATCTGCTGGTCTTCACAGGAAACAGGACCCAACCAGCAAGATTCGCCATTGAAACACATGGAGCCCCAATGGCGGCCTATGGGACCCTGCAAAATGGTGCCTGAAAAGGCAGGAAAATTACACAAAGGGCTATAATCATTAAAGAACTATTAACCCTTGTACTCCCGGATGAATCCTAGTGTGTGTGTGATGCAGACACTGATATAACAATAAAACATGGGGACAGGGGAATATACATTTTCATGTTATAAGTTATAACAAGGGTTAAATCACATTTCTGGGCCTCAGCCCAGTTAACCCCTTGTCTCCCTGGTGAGGTTAGAGGGTGGCCAATTGGGGTGTAACCCCTTTAATCCAGGGCCAAATCCTCCCCATCGTCACAGTGCTCAACTCCAATCCTCAAGACTCCTCAAAAAGTCAGGTTTTCAGGATATTCCTGCTTCAGCACAGGTGGCTCAATCAGTTGCTAAGTCTTCGACTGAGTCAGTGATTGAGCCACCCCTGCTGAATCTGGGATATCCTTACAACCTGACCTGTTGGGATGGGGTCTTGAGGACTGGAGTTGAGGACCCCTGATGAAGATAAATACCCCTGAAGGGACTGCCTCTTCCTCAAGCAGGTTTAAAGCTCTCGCATCATGCGGGACAATAGGAAGTCACAACGGATGATGTCACGGCTTCCTGTTTGTGGCTCCTGTGCCGGGGAAGATTTAAACCTCCATATTGTTGACTCAGCCAGGGATGCTACTGGTAGCCGCTATGGAGGCATGTATCTAAATTTATTTGCAAATTAGTCACACTACGTTTCGGGCATCGCCCTTCCTCAGGTACAATATTTACATTGACACCTGGGGAAGGGTGATTACCGAAACGTTGTGTCACTAATGTGCAAATAAATGTAAATTGTTCAACAATGTCTTGTAATGAGACTTCCTGAGAACAGTGCGGCAACCAAAAACATTCCCCTTCTACCGCGGCAGAAGAGAGATCCCAGCCAACCCTTTAATGCCGGCACCTTACAGAACAATATACAAATCATTGTTAAAGAAATACGTAGTGCGGTCAGATCACAACTTTATCTTTACTGAGGTATGTATCTAGGGAAGCAGGGGGTCCCTTGAGACCCCTGTAATGAATGTGGATCCGCTCCGGAAAACCCCTTTCTCATACCTAGAGGGGAAAAAAATAAAAAAAATACCATAGGCAGAACCACACCTTATAACAGAAGTTATTTCCCATAAACGCATATGGTGATTGACAGGGAGCTTATAATTGCAAAAACTGAACACGCAAATATTAACATTTCATAAGGCAGACCCAGAAATAGATCACATCATGTAAATATTGAACATTGTTTGAGGGACAAACAACTTCTCATAATAATAGAGGTTCCGTGTAAACAGCATTATCAAACAGCTCTATAATCATGTTTCCAGTTACTGTGATTATTTTTCAAGAATATTAATTGCCAAGAACTATATGTAAAACGTGAGCGGAACGCTTCTGTTTAATGTCTGCACTATGTCACCTTGGTATTTCAATTCCCTTGAACACAAGTCAACATCAGAACAGTATGCTTCGATATAATTATTATAAAAGTTTATCAGAGTTCACTTGTCTTGGATACACAATATGGAGTGGTTCAGTAACTGTCACAGAACAAATAATGGCTGTAAAATTAGTACCAAAGCCCCCATTTTTAATATGCTGTGAAGACACGTTTTTAGCACTTGTGAAGCAGCTTAACAGCATATAGATTAGAGGTCTAAGAGAGCTTTTTCGAGATTTGTCTCCGAGCTTGTCTGCAACTACAGTGTATATCGCTCTGCTCACATGAGCTGGCGGTATGGGGAGTGTCGATGGGAGGAGTAAGGAAGCAGTGAAGGGACATGTACAATAGCAGTGATGCACAAGGACACAACATAGGTGGCAAGTCAAGAAAGGAGGAACGGAGCACTTGGGCATAAATAGAAGTGGAATACAGCACCAGTAACTGAAGTTCTAGGTAGACAAAGGATTAGGAAGAGAGGAGCTGGGAGTATTGAGGCAGAAAGTGAGGACGATTATTGGTGCGGAAACAAAAGCCAAAAGTGAATGAAGACAGAAGTCAGAAAAAGGCATAGAGCAGGGGTGGAAAACTCCAGTCCTCAAGGGCCACCTGTGGGGAAGCAGGGACTGATTGAGGACCTGTGCTGAAGCAGGGTTTGAGTGAGCCACCTGTGCTGAAGCAGGGATATCCTTACAACTTAGCCTATTGGTGGCCCTTGAGGACTGGAGTTGGCCACTCCTGGCATAGAGGGATATGGGGGCAGATCATAAAGAGGTTAGGTCTTAGAATGATTAGTTCTCCCGTTGCCTTCTCACATCCTCTTTCCACAGACTATTACTAATCATTTGCAAGTCTTTATTATCACGTAATAATTATTTATCTGGGCCTGTCACATATTTCCCTGAGGAGGCAAAAGCCTCCCAGGTGAATTTATCCGCCCTAAGGTTTGGTATATTTGTCACAGCAAGCAATACAAAAATGATATCCAGGAGCATATTTGGATTTTTTTTATACTTATTGTCACGATGACACCAACTTTTATCAACACATTTATATTTCTGGGTACTTGATTGAACAGAACAAGTTGCAAAATAAATTGTGATTTATTTCCTTAATAGACAAACACACAACATCTGCAGAATACACTTGAAAACAACACTTACGGGAATCGGGGAATTAAATAAATTGTCCTTTGAAACTAAAGAAATGGTCCTTTGCTTGCAAGCACAAGAAATGCAGCCTTGGTTTTAAAAGTCCTGTGGTTATGTGGTTATTAACCCCTTCACTCCTGGACTGGTTGCTGCTGTACTGGCACAAAGTTTTGCATCTTTACCTCATGGATTAAAATTCAGGAATCACACCCTGGGGATACTTGGGGAGCCACAGTTATAGACTGCCCAAAGCTATCTTTAACATGTGGATCCAATCCCCTCTTGGGAACAAAAAAAAACACGAATAGCCAAGTTACCCACAGTTCATAAGACCGGTCAAAAGGGCTGTCCGGTGGGCAGGGCGCATGGGTCAGGTTGACGCCCATGCCACTTAGCATACCTGGGCTACACCCATAACTTGTTGCCACTGTGTCTGGTTTCTGACTCAAAGGTGTCACTAGCCTGACATCTGCTGTGCATCAGTATGCCAGTATTGTATACATTATGGGTCTCCCGGGTCTTTTCATAATTGACACTCTTTTAGACAGGGGGACTCTAAATCTGTGAGAACCTTTTGAGGCTCCGTCATAAAAATAACTACAGCCCTTTGAGGCTTGGTCATAAAAATAGCCCCAGCTCATTCACCCATATCACAGCTGGATGTCCAAGTAATTCCTGCTTGGACTTACAAAAAAATACCTCCTGCCTTACATTTAAGATCTGCCATCATGTGTCGGTTAGAGGGTATGGCAAGCAATGCACCTTGTCTTTTACCCTTGCAGACAGGGAATGGCCTGCAAATGGGGAATAAAAATGGCGGGGACAGGGCAACAACAGTAATGCATAGCAAATCAGGAATTAACCCTTTCCTCTCCGTCACACTTATTTATTAGGTGTATCAGTTAAAATATGAAAAAGAGCACAAAGGATAATAATATATTGAAGAAAAGGGTGAGCAAAAAATGTGAGCGTCAAGCACGTTGAATCAAATAAGTTCGAACATTTTGAGTCCATAACAAGGGACTCCTGTTTGGAAAGTAGTCGTTCAAAACCATTGTGCTCCAAGTACCAATATAATCAGATATAATATAAACAATATAGAGAGACAACTAGTTTTGTTTGTTTTATAACAATTAAATATTTAAAGAACAGTAAAAAAAATTGAAATTAAACAGCGATTTGGTTGGTTAACTATTTGATTTCAGGACATACAGTATGAAAGATTAATGGTTTTATATTTCAAGAAAAAACATATTCGTTTTAAGATAATGCCCAAGAAAAAGGAAGCTTAATGGCATTTACCATTTACTTCGTAACTAAGGTTTTTTTTTTTATATACGTCTGAAAGACTTGAGTATAAACCCCTTAATCTCTTTAGTGAGACTAAAAACACACAGTCTTAAATTGTTTAACAGATAGTCTCCCCGGAGCTGAGCAAGGATAAAATATTGCATAGCATTGCATGGCATTGCATGGATTTGAGCTGTAGTGGGTGGTCTAGCTTGCAGACAATTTACAAGTACAGCTTTTCAGGGCAACTAGTAAAATCATTTCCACTGTTTTACTATATTTTCGAACTGTGTTTCCCAAAGGGAAGTGTCACCAAAGAGCTAAGGGATCTGATGGCGAGATAAAGATGTTTCCAATCATTTATTCATGTAGAATATAACCTTGCAGCACAATGTGCTGGTCTTCCAGCAATTCCAGATAAAATGTATACAATCCGTTGATGGAAATGTCCATTTTGAACAAGAACTAGGGAATGTTAGATTAAATGTGTGTGAGAAACAAGAAGTGAAATTAACGCTATATGGAAACATATAATGTAGTTCTCAAAGATCTGCTGATTAAGTACAGCTCTTAATAGTATTATATTATTATTATTATCTTTATCATAGTATATTATATTATAATTATCTTTATAATAGTATTATATTATAATTATCTTTATAATAGTATTATATTATATTATTATTATCTTTATAATAGTATTATATTATTATCTTTATAACAGTATTATATTCTTTAATCATGGTCTCTGTATTGTTCATATCAGAGAAATCTGCTTTGTTAGTTAATCTTGTCAATTAATCTTGCTCTTTAAACTGATAAGTGATTAGTGATCAAAGAAGTGGAAAAAAAACTGTTTGAATATCTAATGGATTGTTAGACATAACATTTGGTTCAATACCAAGTAAAGACATACGGTATATAAAACCAACATTGAAAATACATTTTAAAAAAAGCCTTTCTTTGTCAAAGAATATCTCCCTTGAAAGTTCTTAATAGGAAAAACAACAGGGTTATCCATTTCCTTGTCTTTAAAGTTAATAAAAACCAGTCCGATTTGAATGTGTCATTTGTGAAAGAATATTTGCTCAGATAATATTTTTTGTAACAATGTATAATCCAGGGACAGTAAAAGAATGGGACATTGCAGCAGGAGGACACATCTTCCTGGTCTGAACGGTGATTTTGACCATGTAACAATATTTTGTTAATAGCAGGTTACAGTGTGATTAGCAGATACTTCACTTGGTACATGCATCTGAAGAGAACACAATAAGGTAACTTGTAACGAGTGATAAATAAGTCTATCGCGGTGTATTTTGATGTTGCACAGTTATTAGGCGCCCAAAGCCTACAGTGGCTAAATAGCTAATCCTTCCAGTGCCAGGAGAGCATGCAATGCATTGCAGGGTCTCTAACCAAATGGATGCTCTTCACCGAGGGGACTGGGAAGAATGAATGTGCTGGGAGCCGCAGTGTACTATTGTATGCATTGGAGACCAGAGATTTCCCAGAGCTTTCTTTGCAAACACCTCCACCGCTGGACGGGCCTGTGTGGTACTGCAGTGCATTGATAGAAGATGCAGCACATAAGGAATTAGAAGTTGGGCCCATAAACTGGGCTATTCCAGAAGTATGGGCCACACGGTGTCTCTTGACACCAGAATGTACCGTAAAGAATAGTAACGCTTGATAACACATACCGAAAAACACCAATGATGTTGATGTTGGGCACCATTTGCAAAAGGAGTCTTCCCCACACCCTAATGCCTTCGGAGCACCTGCTCACCTTGCTTTGTGTTAACGCTGCAGTTCAGTCAATATCCTGCATGTGTGGGTTTTTTTAATAAATCAGTTCTGTAGTAAGAAAAAATACTTTTAGCATTTTCTGTTTTAAAAAACAACAACTTTGAAAGACCAATTTTCTTGTATTCTATTTTAACAAGCATGCTTGTTTCCATAAGCACGATTACATTCCCCATATTTAAAGATGTCGCCAACTTTGCCGATCAATAGACGGAGAAACGAATTGACCGCGCAGCTATACAGTTCTTTGGGTAATTGGAGATTGCCAACATGAAACTATTGAAGTAAAAAAAATAAATAAAAAAAAAAGACTGAACTGCAGCTTTAAACAGCCGAACTGGGATAATTGACACGGGGCCTATGCAGAGAGCAGCCGAATTTTAAAATTGGCGAATTTCTTAAAAAGTAGCTTTTTTGGAGAGTTTTTTTCTCCATATGCAGAAATGCGAATTCTGCTATGTTTAACATGGATGCGTGTTGGCGTTTTAAATTGGCGAGATGCGTGCTTCAGAACTTGTAAAAACAAATTCCGCCTTTTTTTTCCCTTTGCAATGGCCGCGAGCGGCAGCTTCTTGCCAGTTTTTTCTGGCGAGGCAAAAAGGGACAATCGCGCCATTTTATTGGCGCGAACAGCCGCTAGATGCCGTTCGCGGCCTCTCTGCATACGGATATTTTAAAACTGGCGAGATTGAGGTTCTCGCCAGCCGCGAGGCTAGTTTTACAAATAGAAAAGAAAATTGCGCGTTTTTCGGAACTCGCCATTTTTTGCTGCTTTCTTGCGCGATTTTCTCCAAAAAATGGCGAATTTCGAAATAGCGCTGCTCTCTGCATAGGCCCCACAGAGACTAAGTGGCCTATGCAGAGAGCAGCGCTATTTCGAAATTCGCCATTTTTTGGAGAAAATCGCGCAGAAAGCAGCAGAAAATGGCGAGTTCCGAAAAACGCGCCAATTTTTCTTTTCTATTTGTAAAACTCGCCTCGCGGCTGGCGAGAACCTCAATCTCGCCAGTTTTAAAAATATCCGTATGCAGAGAGGCGCGAACGGCATCTAGCGGCTGTTTGCGCCAATAAAATGGGGCGATTGTCTCCGTTTTGCCTCGCCAGAAAAAATTGGCAAGAAGCTGCCGCTCGCGGCCATTGCAAAGGGGAAAAAAAAGGCGCAAAGTTGTTTTAACACATTTCTGAAGCGCGCATCTCGCCAATTTAAACTCGCCACACGCATCCATGTTAAACATAGCAGAATTCGCACTTTTCTGCATATGGAGATTAAAACTCTCCAAAAAAGCTACTTTTTAATAAATTCGCCAATTTTAAAATTCGCTGCTCTCTGCATAGGCCCCTAAGGGGGTCATGCAGAAAGCGGCGGAAAGGCACTTCTCGACAGTTTCCCGCCAAAAATGCCTACCCCTATTCAGTAAGGGGTGAGAAAGTGGCGAGAATCAAAAAAAAAAAGCCAGTTTTTTAGGCGGTTTTTTTTTCCCGCCATTGGCGAGGCGAGAAGGCACTTTTCGCCTAAAATAGACATGTTTTCCACCACGCTGTATTCTAGTAGTGGCGAGTTGCTTTGCGCCGCTATCCCTACTCTGATTGGCTCTAGTATACCATGTGACAGGCTTTCAATGACGTCACATCCGTTCTCCCCCAAGCCTCTGTCACATGGTATACTAGAGCCAATCAGAGTTTGGATGGAGTTCCCACGCTCTGATTGGCTACAGTACCATATGAGGCCGGCCATGTTTCTTTTTATGACGTCATCTTGCAGCAAAGCCATTCTGATTGGCTGTGCTTTCATTGCCTTTAAGTGACGTCATCATTTTTTTTTCTCGGCCAAAACACATGGTTTTCACGGCCCAATCAGGGCCGTGGGAACCATGATGAAAATGTGACGTCATAGGCCTTTAAAAGCCTAAGTCGTCTCATTTTGAAGCAAGACGCCGAGGAGGAAGGACCTCCAACAGAAGAAGAAGGCCAGGGCGTGGCCGTAGAAGACATGAAGACCCCGGAAGAGAGCCGCAGATAGAAGAAAGAAGAATACAGAAAGAAGATGGATTACAAATAGAAGACCCGTGGATTGTTTTGGATTTTTATTTTAATGTTTATTATTTTATGGTTTTTTATTTTATGGGTTCCTGTGCGTGGTGGATTGGTTCGAGAGTAAGCTGTTCAACGGGAGTCGGTGAGGGGGTCAAGTAATGGTAAGTGAACTAAAGAAATGTATTTTATTTAACTTGTTCTTTTTTTTAAAGCTTTTTTACATGTGTATTTATTTATTTTTGACATATCATTTCTTGTCACTATATGTATGTATGTATGTCTAGATCGATATATACATACAGGGTAAGAAATGATGTTGTTTTAAAAGCTTGATTTGCTGTGTTTTAAAATATTTTGGCTATGCTGCTATGCATAAATGTGTGTGTCATGTATTTTAAAATTAGATAGATGTAATTTTTGCTATTGTATGGTGTACTTTAGGTCAGGGTGAGGCTTGCTTTTGTATATTTTATTTTTTGGTGTCCTTCTATTTTGTATGATGGTAACTTGTTCTCTTTAACGGTTGCTATAGTTAATTGTGTAATTGGTATGGATGCTATTTTAATTGTTTGGGGATGTAATTAATGTCTGCAAATTGATTGATGGTTACTGGATTGGTTTAAATAGTATATTTGTTTGGATGTATTGGTATTTTGTTTGTAATATGTTATTGTTAACATTCATTTGCAGAATGTACATGGTGCATAGATTGTATGCATCATGTATACAATATAAATGCAATGTTTTCAGTGGCATTTGTGGTTTTTGATTGGCATTTGAGGATTTTGATTGGAAGATCAGATTGGATTATTAAAGGAATTGATTTTATTGTGGTGTGTCTGTATGGAGAAGTGGTATTTGTAGTACAGCATGTTTTTGATAACCCTTCTACATTTATTTGTATATTGGTTCATCATGTGTGTATGTGTATGTGTATATATATATATATATATACAGTGCTTGACAAATCACCCAAAAATCTACTCGCCGAACCAAAAAATCTACTCGCCACCTAGTCCCGCCCCTAGTCCCGCCCCCAACCCCGCCTCTAGTCCCGCCCCCAGCCACGCATTTTTAAAAAAAAGCCATAAATTAAATAAATTGAATAAATTCCTAGTAAGAACATTCGTTTTTGATATTAGTTTATTTATTGTATTACATTATACTACAATTAGTCCTTGGTGTGTGGGTGTGTGTGTATAAATGTCAAATCTAGAAAAAAAAAGCCAGATGTGGATGACTAGTTTCCTGCACCCCTTAACTAGTGTCTGGATGCCCCCGCTTCACAATATTTAAAGCAGCAATCCCGTCTGGGATCTTACCTGATCCGCAGACCCTCAAAGTCCAGGTACCCTCATTCCCGCAATGTTATACATTGGAGGGGAGGTGTTCGTTACCTGTCTTCTGGGTTAGGGGGGGTTCGATGTCTTCCGTGTGAAGCTTGAGTCAGATCTGGAAGTAAGCAGTATAGGTTATTTCAGTGTAGTATAGGGCAGTTAAGATATCCAGATCCATAGTGTGAGAGTGTGTGGGGGAGAGAGAGAGAGAGAGTGTGTGGGGGAGAGAGAGAGAGAAAGTGTGTGGGGGAGAGAGAGAGAGAGTGTGGGAGAGAGCTCTCTCTCTCTCTCTCTCTCTCTCTCTCTCTCTCTCTCTCTCCCCCTCTTTGTATCTGGATATCTTATTTACCCTATATATCTTAACTGTCCTATACTACACCAAAATAACCTATACTGCTGTCTTCCAGATCTGACTCAAGCTTCACACAGAAGACATCGGAACCCCCCCCCTAACCCAGAAGACAGGTAGGGAACACATCTCCCCCAACTTATAACATTGCGGGAATGAGGTACCTGGACATTGAGGGACTGCGGATCAGGTAAGATCCCAGGAGGGATTGCTGCTTTAGATATTGTGAAGCGGGGACGTCCAGACACTGTTTAAGGTGTTCAGGAAACTAGTCATTCAAATGTGTCTTTTATTTCTAGATCCGACATTTACACACTTACACACTTACACACACACACACACACGTAACAAGGACTAATTGTAGTATAATGTAATAAATACATTTGTCAAAAACGAATGTTGTTCTGACTAGGAATTTATTAAATGTATTTTATTTATATATTTTATTTTAAAGCGGGGTTGGGGGCGGGACTAGGTGGCGAGTAGATTTTTTGGTTGGGCGAGTAGATTTTTGGGTGATTTGTCGAACACTGTTTATATGTATATATTATTATTCCTATGCACCTTGTACACTTTACTATAATTGCTCTCGGATTTAGGTATAGCGGTGAGTCAACATGTATTCTGGTCTCACTGTATTTTTACCAGTCGGGTCAGATGAAAATAAATCCCCTAGGAACACTCGGGTTACCATATTTAAACATTGAAAAAAAGAGGACACTCCGCAGGGCGGTGGGGTATTTGCATCAGTATCTAGCAACTTGTGTTGTGTTAATTTGTTATATATGCTGTGCACTACATGTTGTCATCCCCCCTCCTCCCTCCATCTCTCAGCCCCCCTTCTCCCTCCATCTTTCATTCCCCCTCCTGCCTCAAACTAAGAGCCCCCTTCAACCTCACAGTTCCCCCCCCTCCTCCTCCTCACAGCCCCCCTCCTATTCCTGAAGCTTCTCAGCCCCCTCCTCCTCTAAGCTCCGGGACTCCTCCTCACATACATCCCTCACTACGCAGCACTTACCTGGTGGTAGACAATTCTCAGCGGAGGACTCCGAGGAGAGGTGGAGGTGGTGGTGGCAGCAGAGGGCAGTGATGGAGCCCACTCCAGCAGACACTGGAAGATCTAATTGACTTCCGGTCATATTCTGCTGGAGCGTGCTCCATCATTGCGCTCTGCTGCTGCCACCGCCGCCACCATGGCCTCCTCTATAGCTGCCACCCCTCGCCTTCTGCCGCCGTACCACTGCCCTCCTTCAAGTTGAAATCCAAGTTGATCTTGAGCTCACTGCTGCTCCAAAGAAAGAAGCCAATTTTGTAGTTTATTAAAATTTTATTTTGTTCATAGGAAAACTTGTGCAAAAAAAATATAGATTTCTACTAAAACGTTATTGTGCATATACTGTAGGAGAGCCGCTGAATGGATTTTGACCACAATAATAATGAGAACAATGATGTATATAAACGCAGTTGAGGAATATGTGACTCAGTCAGTCTGTTAATTTCCCCCAATTACTGACAATTCCTTATTGCCTTAGGGTTCCCTTGTGTCTACCCCAAGCAAATTAGAATTTGCCTCCCCACCTGTGCTGAACCTCACACTGACAGCATGTCCCACACATTTACTTACTTTCAGTGAAGTTATTTTCACATTTCTAGCTTCACAACATATAACACATTTTACTACACAGTAGTTTCTTTGAAGGAGCAGTGTTACAGGCTGTGTGTGATACTACACTTCCCTATTTGAAGCAGTCGCCTGGAAAAATGTCAAAATATACTGTACATGTAACATTTGTATTGCATTTTATTTGTGGCTGCTGGTATCAACTAGATGTGTATATTTAATAGATGACACTTACAATTATTGCATTAAACGGAATAGGGCACTGAAATGATGGAACTAAATAAAAATGAGCATTTGTGTTTTATAAAAAGTAAACATAAACGGATGATATAAATGGCGTTGTTTTTACATGAACACAGGAGCGTTGCAGACATCTTAGTTTTGTTTTGTATTTTTAATTATCACAAACAGGAAAGTGTTGCAGTGTTCCCAGCAAGAGACTGTGGCTAAGGTGAAAGCTGTAACAATAAACAATTTGTTTCCCTTAGTAATATAAGGCTATATTGCAGTTGCTGCGTTCAGCTGACTGCAGAATAGATCATAGTCAGCCATAATGTGAACCCAGGGAGCCTGATCGTCACCCATCGATCACAGGATAACGGATCCTCTACCAGGAATGAACCTTTAACTCTTGATAAACAAACCCTTGCATATCCACTCATCTGTCTAACTTTCTCTGTTCCCCATTCCCATTCTCTCGATAATGACTACGATTTAATTCAAAGGTTAGCAACCTTGGCACGTGAGAGAAACAGCCGGCACCTCATGTGAGGACCTGTAAGTTGCTGCTGCTTCTTCTCTCAATATGATTTGATCCAAGACATCTCTGCCCAGATCTTTCACCTTCATCAAACTTAACCTTAATAGCCTGCGTTTCTTTTGTGCCTTTTGGAGAGAAAGGTCAGGACATGATGTGGCCATACTAGGATCTTTCACTCCTACAGTAGGTGCTTGCAGTTCTCTGCAATCTCTGTATACTCTGTATGTCCACATTTGGATGGTTGGAGATTAAGGAACATCATAGGAGCCTTCTTCCAAATGTTACTAGATTTGACTTTGTTGGATTGAATATGTCTCACAAACTCGTTATCCCGGACCTGAAAGTTCACATTCTATGTTTCCATTATGGTTCAGAAACTCCATATGCCATTGAAATGCACACATGCTCACCATGAAACCAACGGGACATGGAAACACTTCCTTTGGTATGTCTTTGGAATCCTCTACATTTACAACACATTCAGTCTGGGGTTTCACACTTGGTGTCATTGCTGCTAGTGGATTCGATGTCCTCTGCCTCTTGAAGTGCTGATTGCAAGTGTCCGTTTTGGGCTATGTCTATGAGCTCCTGGTCCACCTCGTTGCTCTTCTTCTTGCAGCAGATTTCACTGTAATTTTCCAGTAGGTTGATAGAAAGGTTTATTATCAAGGCCAGCCACGCCATACCAAAGAGAATCCAGAGCGCCACCACATTCTTATACCAACCGGGGTAGTGTTTGTCAGGGCTCCTTCCTATGTAAAAATAAAGATTACAGTATAAATTAATTAATACGACCTAATGTAGCTACCCAAGCTATAATACGTATGGTAGTCCTATACAATTACTTATTGTAGGTGTTATACCTCCAGTATCTTAGCCTTTGTAAACAACCCACTGCTGTCAGTCCTGACTGCTTAATACAATTCTCTGTATATTCTGTTTATGGAAGACTTGAAAGCCTACTAAATGTAGTCTAGAACAGTGGTTCCCAACTCCAGTCCTCAAGGACTGCTAGCACTCCAGGTTTTAAATATACCCCTGCTTGAGCACAGGTCACAGTCAACTGATTGGGTCACCTGTGCTAATGGGAGGACAGGCTTAAAACCTGGACTGTTAGTGGTGTTTGAAGACTGGCGATGGGAACCTCTGGTCTAGAAGTTCCATAATGACACAACTCCCGATGCACACGACCCGAATAAGTGAACTGAGCAGTCCTAGACAAATGTAACAATCACAAGGCCCGGAGGGATACTTTATATTTCCAACTCCATTATTTTTGTGGAAGTTTGATGATGACTCAGCATCCCTGTTACTATTGTGATCATTGTTACTATTATGATTGAGACATGTGAAGCAGCCGGGGTCTGATCGGGAGTCCCTGACTGCTGTTGGACCCTCCTACTGTCTCTGTACGTTCTCCCTACCTACCAATTAGACTGTAAGCTCCTCGGAGCAGGGACTCCTCTTCCTTAATGTCTAAAGCACTTATTCCCATGATCTGTTATTTATATTATCTGTTATTTATTGGATTACCACATGTATTACTGCTGTGAAGCGCTATGTACATTAATGGCGCTATATAAATAAAGACATACAATACAATACAATACTGGCCTGGATATGTGCTGCGTTTCCTTTGTGTATTTTGGTGCGGGTATCTTTACTTTTTGCTTAATTTTTGAAGTGAAACTTCTTTAGTGGCACCTATTCTGATGGAGTAAAACAGGAGAGTTGGGGGAGAAATGTGAAACGGAAGTGACGTCACGGCTCCCCCCCCCCTCCCCTCGCATCTACTGTGACCTGCATCGCCGCCGGCGCCGCTCCTAACAGCCACCGCTCCCCCCCACACACACCCGTTGTGACATGCGGCGGCGATAGCCACCGGCGCCGCTCCTAACGGCCGCCGTTACCCCCACACGTCAGCTGCCATGGGTATAGCAAGATGGCTGCCGCAGAGCTTCCGGTGCTAGAGTGAAAGGTGTAGCAAGCGCGGGGATTTTAAATCAGACTCAGTGAGCCGCTGCTCAGCCTCTCACCTCCCTCCCCTTCCCTGTGTCCCGCTGACTGAGCACTGCCGGGGCCAGAGGAGAGGAGCCCAGGGATCATGGAGGGTAACCGAGAGGAAGCAGAGCAGTGTGTCGCTGACATGCTGAATTGCCGATGGACAGGGAGGGAGGAGGGAGGAGGGACATCACACTGAAAACATCACAGTCCTAGTGATTCTGTGTGTGTGCAGTGAGTAGCAGGACAGGGCAGAAGTGGATGTGCATTCCCTGCCCTTGCAGCCAGCCGTTCAGTGTGTGTGTGTGTGTGTGTGTGTGTGTGTGTGTGTGTGTGTGTGTGTGTGTGTGTGTGTATGAATAAGGTACAGTCAGTGTCAGATAAATAAGGTACAGTCAGTGTCAGATGCTGCTTCTGATGGTGAGATATAGCTGCATGCAGCTCCTGGTGTCCTGTGCTCTCTGCTAATATGCACTGAAGGAACCATCCAGACTGGCATGAGCCTTCAGCAGAACAATTAAAGACTGTCAAAACAGGACACACTAAACACTGGAAATCTCAGTGCTAGTAAATACTCAGGGTTAAGGAAATAGCAAGGTATCTGTATGACAAATCTCAACTGTCAACCCAAATGAAATATAACATTCTTCTGTGTACTGGAAATATCTGATCTATACAAAGTCAGCAATATATCAGATTGTAAAATGCAGTGGTCACAGTACTAATACAACCTCAGTGGTGTTGTGCTTGACTACAAGAGAGAGCACAGTTATTTGAGCAAAGGACACTATAATAATGGTACTAATTTTACAAACATGGTGTATTCATGCTGAATATAAAGGGTGAGACTATTTGTAAAACACATCTCAGTCACACGCACACACAGTCACACGCACAGTCACACACACACAGTCACCCGCACACTCACGCAGTCACACTCACAGTCACCCGCACACTCAGTCACACGCACACGCACACTCAGTCACACACACAGTCACCCGCACACTCACAGTCACCCGCACACTCACAGTCACCCGCACACTCACAGTCACCTGCACACTCACAGTCACCCGCACACTCACAGTCACCCGCACACTCACCCGCACACGCAGTCACCCGCACACTCACCCGCACATGCAGTCACCCGCACAATCACCCGCACACTCACCCGCAGTCGCAGTCACACGCAGTCGCAGTCACACGCAGTCGCAGTCACACTCAGTCAACCGCACACTCAGTCACCTGCACACACGAGGAATTCACACTTAGTGCAAATAGCTAATACAGGGGATGTGTGCCGAGCACGCGCATTCTAAGTCAAATTTATTTGCGTTTTGTCAATGAAATTGTATTTTGATTTTTAATTAAAACATCACCAACACAAATACAATTTCTGTGACAAAAGTCAAAGAAGTTTCACTTACTATGCGCGTGCACAGCACACACAGCTTTTTTTTCTTTTATTTATTTTAACATGTTTATACTTTGGGAACTATGTATTCCAAATGTAATATTAACCTGCTAATAGCCGTTGGCCAGACTTGAGTTCTGTTATAACTACAGGCTTTTCTCCAGTTAATTGAAGATTCTGCGTTTTGTTGCTATATTTCCCTCCCTGGTCCTCTACTCGGTAATCTGCTACAATGTTACGATCGTCTCTCTTCCATACTCTGTAACCCAAGTTTTTCTTTTGGTTTATGTGGCCTGGCAACCCGCTTTCCTGAGATTCTGTGCCCTCCTTTATTTTTATTTTTTTATTGGAGTACTTTGCTGATTTAACACTAAATACTATATATACTTCCGGTAGAATTCTCCCCTTTTACATCACGGTTTAAGGCTCTGGCTGCAGGGAAGAGCAAGTCTATTCTCGTTGTGCGCTGATCCTGCGGGAAGATTTTCTGGTCTAAAGTTTGATGGGCGTGAGAAGGGCAGTGGGCGTTTGAGGACGGATCTATACTTGTCATGCAGCTTTTTCCTGGACTGTGTCGATCCTTAAGATGGTGATATTTTACCGTTGTATTACTCTCTAATGATTCTCCTCCCATAGTATGAACCCCAGGGCTATGGTTATATGATGAGAATAAGTGCTTCCATTTGGCCTTATTATGGGCTTGTATTGATGGACAGATTGTATGGAATTATTTAGACATTACACATGGATAACTTACTGTCTGCTATCTACGTTATGCATCAAGGGAACAGTGTTCCCTGCTGAGTTTGCAAACCTATAATTGACTGTATTATTGTGATTTTGATGCTGTCTCTATCTTTACCTGAAACTGATCACCTGTACATGCTTTTCTGATGATTAGGAGGTATACCAATTAGATTGGGAGTCAAGTGACATCATACATGGGATTTTATTGTGTGTTTATATACGGGCTGACTTTTGCCAGTGAGATTTATTGATACTTCTTGATACTGGTTGATACATTGAAAACTAATAAAATGTTATTCTTGAGTGCAACGTTCATGACGTTTCTGTTTTCTACGTTTATCTTTTTGCTGTTGAAGGCTCCCCTGAACCATGCCATAAAACACTTCATTTGTTTGCCTCTTTATGCCTGTGTGCAGTTTTTTCTATACAGCACTGCTGGATGAGAATATCTTTATTTTCCTTTATCGTGCACACCTGGGCTCTCCTCTTAGAATCCATATACTAAAGATAAGAGTTCTTACAGCACTCCTTTCCTTTCGGGTGGTAATAGAGTTGTGTTTCTATATGCTGGTGCTGGCTTTGAAGAATGGCTGGGATCCCACTACTGCCACTAATAGTAATATTGGGGAAATAAGTCTTCTAATGCCGCACTATTCAAGACATTAGTTAAATATTGGCTTTATTAGCAGAAAGTTTGAAGTGCACTTTAGCCTTCTGCTAATAAAGCAAATATTAAACTGATGTCTTGTGATGAGACCTACTTTGAATAGAGCGGCATTAGAAGACTTCTTTCCCCAGGAGCCATATACTTATATACCGCTTTATATGTATTCTATTACAAGCACAGCGCTAGAATGATGTGTTTGGATTTTCACTCTGGGAATGGTTTACATTACCAGGAAACTGCTTTAGAGCTTTATGTAAGGATTGTATACTGTCGCGGCCGAGTTTATTCGAGCATTTGCCCGGTCTCGGCCGCGACAGTAACCTGGCGCGCGCCGGGATGTCCCGGGCGCGCGCCGAAGCCTCGGAGGAGAGGCCCGCTGATCGGGGCTTCCCCCTCCCCTCTCCGGGTCCGCCGGGTCCCCCGGAACGTCCCTCCGCCGTCCTCACATCCGCGGGACACCAGGGCTCCCTCGGGGAGCCCTGGGCACGCGTACAGGCGGCACAGGCACCCGATGATGCGTGACCGCGCATCGGCGATGCGCGGCACGCCGAGGGGGTGCAGCTCGCAAGCCGGGACATATCCCGGCTTGCGGAATGAGCCGCACTCAAATAAAGTGTATATGCTGGTTTTTACTTTTTAGATGGGGACGTTTAGGTTGCTATATATTGGCTGCTATATTTAGGTTGCTAGTGCTAGCTAGATCTAATCATCTGCATGATGATGAGAAGATGAAATTTCAAGGTTTGGTCTTCAAGTCCATTATCATACTGAGATAAAACAGCCACATAGTTACATACTGTAGTATAAACATAGTTACATACTGTAGTACAAACATAGTTACATACTGTAGTACATACATAGTTACATACTGTAGTACATACATAGTTACATAGAAGATGAGGTTGAAAAAATACATGCATCCATCAAGTTCAACCTATGCTAAATTTAGACAACAGATACTTTATCCTATATCTATACTTACAGTATATTGATCCAGAGGAAAGCAAACAAAAAACCCCAGTGACATACTGTATTCCAATGACATCTCATAAGGGGAAACATAAATTCCTTCCTGACTCCAAGAATTGGCAATCGGATTATACCCTGGATCAACATCCTTCCCATGTTTACTTATTTGGTATATCCCTGCAAACCTTTCCTTTATAAAAAGATGTCCAACTTTTTTTTTTAAACAAATCTATTGTATCTGCCATCACAGTCTCCATGGGTAATGAATTCCACATTTTAACTGCCCTTACTGTAAATAACCCTTTCTTTTGTTGCTGGTGAAATCTCCTGTCCTCCAACCTTAAGGGATGGCCCGAGTCCTTTGTACTGCCCGTGGGATTAATAGTTCTTTTGAAAGCTCCTTGTATTGTCCCTGAATATATTTGTATATAGTTATCATATCCCCTCTTAGACGCCTCTTTTCTAATGTAAATAAATCTAATTTAGCTAGCCTCTCCTCATAAGTTAGAATGTCAATCCCCTTTATTAATTTGGTGGCTCTTCTCTGCACTTTCTCTAGTTCCATAATATATTTTCTTAGGATTGGTGTCCAACATTGTACTCCATATTCAAGGTGTGGTCTTACTAATGCTTTGTAAAGGCGCATAATTATGTTTACTTCTCTTCCATCCATTGCCCGTTTGATGCAAGATAAGATCTTGTTTGCCTTTGCAGCTACTGCATGACATTGGGCACTATTGCTAAGCCTGCTGTCTACAAGCACTCCTAAATCCTTCTCCATCAAGGATTCCCCCAATATATTTCCATTTAATTTGTAAGTTGCCTGTTTATTCTTGCATCCCAAATGCATAACCTTACATTTATCTGTATTAAACCTCATCTGCCATTTACCTGCCCACGTTTCCAGTCTCTCCAAGTCCTTCTGAAGAGAAATTACATCCTGCTCTGATTCTATTACCTTACACAATTTAGTATCATCAGCAAAGATGGAGACTTTGCTCTCGATCCCAACCTCAAGGTCATTAATAAACAAGTTAAAAAGCAGGGGTCCCAGTACCGATCCCTGAGGTACTCCACTCACGACTTTAGCCCAACCTGAAAAAGTTCCATTTATGACAACCCTCTGTTGTCTGTCCTTTAACCAGTTTTAAATCCAGGTGCATATATTATTACTGAGTCCAATTTGCTTTATTTTGTACAACAACCTCTTGTGTGGAACCGTATCAAAAGCCTTTGCAAAATCTAAGTAGACCACATCACATTACAATGGTCTAAATTCCTACTTACCTTCTCAAAGAAACTAATAAGGTTATTTTGGCAAGATCTATCCTTCATAAATCCATGCTGACTATTACTAATAATTTTGTTTTCCATTAGATATGTCTGAATATTATACTGTACTAAACCATAAAGTAACTTCCCCACTGTTGAAGTCAGGCTTAAAGGTCTGTAATTCCTCGGTTGTAATCTAGCTCCCTTTTTAAATATAGGCACCACATCTGCTTTACGCCAATCTTGTGATACTGTGCCTGTGGAAATGGAGTTCTTGAATATTAAATGTAATGGTTTGGCTATTTCTGAACTTAACTCCTTGAGAAATCTTGGATATATGGCATCGGGGCCAGGTGCCTTATTTGCTTTAATTTTTATCAAGCCGCTTATGAACTTCTTCCTCAGTTAACCAATTGTTCATTAATGTGGAGGTTGTGGCTTCCTCCTGCGGCACTACTATTGAAATCGATTCTTCCCTGGTAAACATGATAAAAATTGACATTGTTAATGGGGGTAACTACATTATGAAGCGCCTTACCAAGAGTATAGAATGCTCCAGTCCCATGAGCAGTGTTCGACAAACCTATACATTTGCTCGCCCCGGGCGAGTGGATTTAACCCCCGGGCGAGTAAATATTGGCCCAAGCAGCACACGTTTGGTACTAGGTGGCAAGTAGATTTTTTTGTGTGGCGAGTAGATTTTTTGGTGATTTGTCAACCACTGCCCATGAGTATTGTTTCCTGTGCCCAGAATACCTACCAATTACATAGTCTCCAAAGCCTATGGTACTGAGCGTGATAAAGGAGTAGTAGAAGCCTTCCTCGTATGTCCAATCTTCCATATCTCCGAAGAGTATCGGGGGCAGAAGGAAGAACAGCAACAGGCCGGTCACAAGAGCACAGGAGCTGGCAATCATCTTTGCGGTTCTCTTATAACACACATAAAAAAAGGGAATATTTTAATTATAATAGCTATATTTCATATAGCGCTTTTCTCCCAGTGAGACTCAATGTGCTTCACGATTACAATAGATCATATGGTACACTGCACTGCACATAGACAATTATAGGCACAGTCCCTGATCCAAAAAGCTTACACTCTACAGCAGGCCTTCACAACTCCAGTCCTCGAGGGCCGCAAACAGGCCAGGTTTTCAGGATATCCCTACCTCAGTACAGCTGGCTCAATTAGTTGCTTCATAGTACTAGCCACTAATTGAGCCAGCTGTGCTGAAGTAGGGATATCCTGAAAACCTGGCCTGTTTGCGGCCCTCGAGGACTGGAGTTGTGCAGGCCTGCTCTACAGTGTGTTTGGTGCCTGAGGCACCGGGAGTTAAAGTGAATTACCCATTTTATAGTAGTATAGGGTGAACCGTTATTATAAATATACAGGTATAGCCCTTGCTTTTAACGATAGTGATACAACAGATTACAGTATAAAATACAGTAGTCATTCTATACAGTTTATTCGCATTACATCAGAATATATTGGGCCCCTATGGTAAATCCAGGGAGGACTTAGAAGAGACCTGATTTTCATAGTCATCTAAATAAGCTCGCCATAAATAAACCTTGTTTGTCCAAAAATGTATCACCTACTGCCACTTATTCATTCATATTTATATCTTGCACGACTACTGCCACTGCGGAGCAGCCTACAATATACTATATTGTACTACCTTCATGGCACATTGGGTGCACAATGGGTTAACAAAGGCAGGGGCAATAAAACCCATCCTATTCAATAACAACCATTGGAATCAGGGGGATACTATAGGAACTGTTTCTCCTGCTGTTTGCAAGCAATCGTAGACTAGACAGGGCAGAAAGGTGTCGGCCGCCGGTGCCCACTTCCCTTACCTGCCGGCTGAGTTTTCGGCCCAGGAAATCGGCACACCGGTGGACCAATGAGAGCATCCGCTGCCCGATGCGGTTCAACAGGATCAGGTTCAGTGGAATTCCAAAGAGAGCAAAGAAGATGCAGAAGAAGCGTCCGCCGACGGTGCTGGGGCTGAGGTTTCCATAGCCTTCAGGGTCATTGGAAGAGAAACAGACACCTCGTGTTACACGTCCCGCCCTCACTGAATTACACTCTGGGTATTCAAGGACATCAATATCAACTTGGCAAGATCAAGAGGAAATGGAGTCCTTCCATTCAACTGCGAGTCTTGCCACGAACAACCACCCTGAAACGGAAAGCACTTTTGCTTGCGATAAACACTGGGAGTTTCCACCCTATTCATGAGGAGTTATCTAGGCAGAAATATTTCGACACGGGCGCTCCAGCCATGTGATCGCTCTGTCACTGATGACAGGGTGGAAGGGGAGGAGCCATCCCCTTCTGTGTGTTATCAGTGCTGATTGCGTCCCCGTAGGAGTGCAGGGCGTGATCCCCCCCTACGAGAGGGAACTCAGAGGGATAAGCAGTCTGTCATAACCCAATGTCGTTCTTCACGTCTAGATTTAGAGATAATGATTCAACTACAGCTATCAAGAGAAATGCATGTGCTATTCTTATCTAAAATAACTTATATAATGTGCAATTTAAACCTATTCCAACGTCACATTGTATATCCAGCCTTACGCTGGTGAGGCCTAATAGGGTGAAAGAGCTGTCTGTGAGCGGGTTTACTGGCTCTGCCCTTTTATTACCCAGGCTGTGTAGGAAAGCTGTGTAACACGGCAGGCATAAGCTTGTAGGGGTCCAGGTTAAAATGGAACAGGAGGTAGAAGGTGACATTGTGTGCATGTCATTACCCAGAATCCCTGGCTGCAGTGGAAGCGCTGTATGCTGGGAGATAATGGGGAAACGCAGGGTTGCAGAACTGACTGAGACATGTGATTGTGCTTACATATATTTATATTTACTGTACACTGTACAGTGGAGGGTGTGTCACTTTTTTACCCACCCTAACTTATTTAATGTGTGGTTGTGACCTATTCCAACATTACACAGCCAGTGTAACCATCTTCACACTGATGAGACCCAAAAGGTTGGCTTTGAGTAGGTCATACTGGCTATGCTGAGAAGCAGGGTAATACGGCAGGCAAAAGCTTGCAGGGATCCATGTTAAAATGGATTAGAAGCAAAAGGTAACATTGTGATAATTTCCATGTAATTTCCCAGAATCCCTTGCTGCAGTGAAAGCACTGCATGCAGAGAGATGATGGGGAAAGACAGGGTTGCAGACCTGTGTGAGGCGTGAATGGGCTCACAAGTGATATTTTTATTTGCTGTCTACAAATCATAATTATTAGTAGAAGCAGTTTTACCAGTTAAACACTAGATGGCAGCACACACTAAGGAAATGTAATAGTAACCTACTGTATGTAGTTTATATCCAGAATGCTGGAGACGAAAAAAATTGTTTAAGCCCCTAAACGTGTGTCCTTCCAGTCTGTGAGCTTCTGGCTGTTTCCACCAGTACGTACATTTCTCATTGCAGAAACAATATGGCATAGACAAAATAATACCAAAACAGCAAAAAGTGAATCCAAAAGAGCAATCCCCGGCACCACGCTTCTCTACACAGGTGGAAGCAGGGGGCTTTCGGAGCTGCGTTCATTCCAGATTCGGGGACCCCCTGGTTTCTGAGATACTTACCAGAGAAGGTGCAGGCGGTTACCTTCCGGTATTTAAATCCGCCGCGTCACGCAGAGCAACAGGAAGCAGCGATGGGCGACGTTGCGGCATAACACGGCGAGGTTAACGCGATTTTGTTACCGATGGATTGAATTCTGCCAGCGGCACCTTCCCCGGCAAGGGTCTCCGGAACCAGGGGGTCCCCACCCTACTGCCGGAAGGAACTAGCACTATACACTGAAACAGCATGTGCATGAGGTCATAATCCTAGCAACGCTCCTTTTAACACAGTATATACTGTATGATATGGTGGATTTGGGTTCTGAGCTTACATGAGCTGTGTGCGTTTGTTAGCTACACTATACACTGACTATAACCTGACTGCACTATACACTGACTATACACTGACTGCAGTATACACTGACTATAACCTGACTGCACTATACACTGACTGCAGTATACACTGACTATAACCTGACAACACTATACACTGACTATAACCTGACTGCACTATACACTGACTATAACCTGACTGCACTATACACTGACAATAACCTGACTGCTCTATACACTGACTATAACCTGACTGCACTATACACTGACTATAACCTGACTGCTCTATACACTGACTATAACCTGACGGCACTATATACTGACTATAACCTGACTGCACTATACACTGACTATAACCTGACTGCACTATACACTGACTATAACCTGACTGCACTATACACTGACTATAACATGAACTGCACTATACACTGACTAGTACCTGACTGCTATACACCGACTATACTGCTGCACTATACCACCGACTATAACCTGACGGCATATACACTGACATAACTGACTGCACTATACACTGACTATAATCTGACTGCATATACACCGACATAACCTGACTGCACTAATACACCGAAACTATAACCTGACTGACACTATACAACCGACTCTATAAACTGACTGCACTATACACTGACTATAACCTGACTTGCACTATACACTGATATAACTGTGCTATACACGGACTATAACATGACTGCACTATACAACTGACTATAACTGACTGCACTATACAACGACTATAACTGCTGCCACTATACACCGACTCTTAACCTGACTGAATTATACACTGAATATAACCTGACTGCACTATAACCAAAACCACTATACCGACTGCAATACACGACTAAACACTGACCACTATACACGGACTAACTACCACGACTTAACCTGACTAACATGCACTATACACTGACATACCTGACTGCACTATACACTGACTATACACTGACTGCACTATACACCGACTATAACCTGACTGCACTATACACTGACTATAACCTGACTGTACTATACACTGACTATAACCTGACTGCACTATACACACGACGATAACCTGACTGCACTATACACTGACTATAACCTGACTGCACTATACACCGACTATAACCTGACTGCACTATACACCGACTATAACCTGACTGCACTATACACCGGACTATAACCTGATGCCCACTATACACGACTATAACCTGACTGCACTATACAGACTATAACTGATGCACTATACACCGACTAAACCTGACTGCACTATACCACCGACTATAACCTGACTGCACTATACACTGACTATAAACCTGACGCAGCTATACACCGACTATAACCTGACTGCACTATACACTGACTATAACCTGACTGCACTATACACCGACTATAACCTGACTGCACTATACACTGACTATACACTGACAACACTATACACTGACACGGAGTATAACCAGACAATATTGATGCAATGTCAGGGAGATTCTGTGGAGCATTTGCGTGACGCTAATTCCTTCTGGCAGCGCGCAATTAGTGCCCCACCACCAACCCGAAATACCTTACCTCAGCCAAAATCCTGGCTACACACCTGCGCAGGCATCAAAGGGGTTCAATCATTTTCTCCCATAGGGGTTTGTAGGAAATCCTATTACATAACCCTATGGTAGAAATTGTAGCACACACACACACGCACGCGCACACACGCGCGCACACACACACACACACACACTGTTATTGGTATCGCTAGTGGTGTTTACTGCAGAGTGAACACATTTTTCATGTATGCAGCTGCATATTACCCATTATTGAATGAATAATTCCTTGTGAATACCGCGGTTATTCCAGATAGTATCACTGCGATCCCATGTTTTATAGCTCACATTGCAGCTGTACTGACCTTTAGTGGATCTAGCCCTGTGTTCTCTAACTAAGGGCTGCGCAAACTGGGGTACAGAGGCCCCGTGCTCTTACACCCCACAACATTTAAATAAAATGCCGGGGGTGTGCGCAAGGCCTCCGATTGTCTCTTACCTTCGCTGGAGCAGCCTCTGGGGTCAAATGACGCCGCCGATGCTGGAGGAAATGTAGGGCGGGGGGCGAGCAGAGGGGGAGAGCAGGCAGGGGGCACACAGAGCACCCCTGCTCTAACTTACAGTGTTACAACCTATTAAATGCTGCCACCTACTGGCGATCAAAATCTTTACATGCCCATTCTGTCCCCGATTTCTGGAGAATGTATTTCTCTTCAATAAAGGATGATGTTTATAAAAGTGTGATGTCATAGTTTTGCTCTGATAGAAATAATAAACGTCTGTTAAACCCATACACAGTGGAGAGTGCATTGGTAGCCTGCATTTCTTACCTCTGTGGCAGTGAAAGGCACAGCTATAGTGCCCAATGTCATGCAGTAGCTGCAAAGGCAAATAAGATCATATCTTGCATTAAACAGGATATGCTTGGAAGGGAAGTAAGCATAATTGTGCTCTTTTATAAAGTATTAGTAAGACCACACCTTGAATATAGAGTACAGTTTGGGCACCACCCCATAAAAAAATAAATTATGGAACTAGGAAAAGTGCAGAGATGAGCCCCAAATTAATAAAGGGGGTGGATAATCTGGTTTATGAGGAAAGGATAGGTAAATTAGATTTGTTTACATTAGAAAAGAGGTGTCTAAGAGGGGATATGATAACTATATACAGATATATTTGTGGTCAATACAATGCACTTTGAAAAGAACTATTCATCCCAAGAGCAGTACAAATGGTACAGGATCTAACCGGCAGCAGAGGAAAGGGTTCTGTACAGTAAGGGCATTTAATATGTGGAATTCATTACCCGTCGAGACTGTGATGGCAGATACAATAAATATCTTCAAAAAAATGTTGGACATCTGTTTAGAAGGGAAAGGTATACAGGGATATACCAAATAAGTACACATGGGAAGGATGTTAATTCAGGTAGTAATCCGACTGCCATTATTTGAAGTCGGGAAGTAATTTAATTTCCCCTTATGAGATATCATTGGATGATATTTCACTGGGGTTTTTTGTTTGCCTTCCTCTGGATCAAAATAATGCAAATACAAAATATAGGACAACATATAGGTCTTCTAAATTTAGCTTAGGTTGAATTTTCTGGATGTATGTCTTATTTTAACCTCATCTACTATGTAGCTATGTAGCTATGTAGCTATGTAATTACGTAGCTTACGATATCAGATCAGATTTCTATTTGGAAGAAATTGTAATTCAATTCTCCGCGAGTCTTCAGAAAACAACAGTCCTGTCTCCCCCATCCCTATATACTGACAATACCTCTGAAAAACACACAAGGGTGCTACCTGCCTAAGTGCTTTCACTAAACCCTACCCTCCTCCTGCACTATTCTAAACTCATGTATAGCCAGGTCATTCATTCCTGAGTGGACATTGACATCTACCTTTCCTTACTGCAGGGTTTCCCAGCTCCAGTCCTCAGAATATCCATGCTTCAGCACAGGTGGCTCAATCACACCTGTGCTGAAGCAGGGACATCCTTAAAACCTGACCTGTTGGGGGGGTTGGGGGGGGGGGTTGAGGACTGGAGTTGAGAACCCTGCCCTCCTGTCTTGCTGCCTTATTAATTCCCAGAATGTGCCTCCTATCCCTCCGAGTTGAAGCTCCAGGTAGGCACTATAACGTCACTCTTTCCCTCACTACCTGCTCCCAAATATATACCTTTACAAAGGAATCCCCCAAGAGGAGTTGCCATCTTTCCTGGGTTCCTATTTCCCTCACTGTTTCCTTCCTATTCATTTCAGAACACCCTCCACATCCCCCCATCTCTTTTATTTTCTTCAACTCCAAAGCTCAACAGCTCTATCGCGGGGTTCCATCAAGCTACAATGTGGGGCAACCGCACCGTAACCGGCGTCAACTGCGTTTGAACTGAATAGTAGTTAAAATGCTGGGCCTGGGTGTGATTCCCCCTAATCGCGCCAAAGTGACTCTCAGCATACATACATTTACACACACTGTAACCCATAGTGCCATTATACAGTACTTCAAACTCTTTTCTTTTACTTAACAGGTAATTTGTTTCCTTGGTTTATTGGATTTGCTGCACTATTTGGTAACAATAACATACTCAGTTTATCTCCCTGTGCACCTGCACTGTGCCCATTCAGTGAATGAGGTCTGGGTGTATGGGTCAGTAGGTAGCCCACAGCCGGTATCTTGGTGTTACATACCGATTGTTGTTATTGCCGTTACGGAGAAGAAGAAGGAGCCCGCGAAGTTCCAGGTGCCCAGGTTGGTAGAGTTGCCCTGGAGGCTGACACCGTTGTTGTAGGCAGTAATGATCCCCTTTGGAGAGAAAACACACAGGAAGGTTAAAGATGGCGTCTCTGGAACGTGTGGGCGGTGTTCCGAGAAGAACACCTAAGAACTGTGTGATTAATAATATTTACCACTCGGCTTTTCAGGTTCAAAAACAGCAAGCTCCCCTTCCCCACCTATTTCTTCGTTCACCAGAGCACAACGCCACCTACTTTATCACCAAGATATCATAGGTCCAAATGTTGTAGACCCTCAAAGTCCCAGGTAAAACTTGTACAGTAGTCATTCAGGTTAATGCTTCATGTTACAACAAAGCTCCCCCATTTATCGTCTCACCAGTTTTATTTCCTATAGTGGGAAGCAATTTGTGGGTATCAGCTGCAATTTATCTGCCCACTTCCAATTTATCAAAGTCCTTCTGGGGAGAACTTACATCATGCTCGGATTTTCCAAAGTTACTAAATGTAGGGCCTCGTTAAATATGGTTTGAAGCGGCCGATTGCATCATGATCAACTGAAAACTGCCATTCAAGTCAATGGCAGATTCCGCCTGGTCACACCAGGATACGCTAAACAAGTCAAACGTAGGAAGAGCATTGATTTAGGGAGAAATCTGGTTGCCATTGATGGAACGTAGCTGTTTGGAGGTTAGTGCCCTCCCCCCCCCCAACCCCCAGGGTTTAAGCTCGCCCCTCCTCACTTTCCAAGTTAGCAGGTCTTTTTCATTTTTTCATGTTGCTGGGTTTGGACAGATCCAATGTGATCATTCTCCCTCCAAATATGGGGGTAAATTTGAATTTTAATCAGGTAGCGTTAGGACCTGCCATGCCTTGATGTAGATTGCAGGCTTATAACGCTTTGGCCAAAGGGTTTAACTAAATTACCCTTTTTCAAGAGAATTATATAGGTATTTCACTGTGTATTTTTGTCATATTGGATGTAGCTTTGGGCTTCTCTGTCTTTTTGATGGAGTCAGAAAGTCATTTCTATTTCCCTTAGAAGACATAATTGGAAAATGTTTCCCTGGTGTTTTTTGTTTACCTTCTTCTCAATAGAACAGAAAATATAGGACAAGAATCTCCCAAAATTACCACTTTCCAAAGGCTGAACTCATTGAACACACTTATTTTAACCTATTTCACTGTCACTGTGCACCAATACTTTTTATTTTACAAATCTGGAGTCACACTACTTTTTATTACCACTTCTTACTAAAGAAAAGATGGTTGGTGCAGCCTGCAGCAGGGGGGGATAGAAAGCCTGGAGGAATAGAGTAACTTGGGAGCAATGATGTGACTCAGGATGAACGATACGACTTGGAGTGGGAATAGACTTTTGGCAGGTATAACATCTTAAGTGTCGCATACACAGTGAAGTGTCTGCAGAGTTAAAATTACAGTTCAATTGGAGGTGAAGACTGCAAGAAGACATGGACTTGGTCCTTCAACAACCCAGCAATTGTGAGAACTTGACTTTCTAAATGCTCTGTAAATTTTTATGCATCTACCTGTATAAACTCACTTTCTAAGCTGCTTTTTATCCACTGTGCTACATTGCCCTCCCAGGCCTGATTTATACACCTGCTCTTTCAATTCCAACTCCTCATCTCCAATACCTGGGAACTCACTAGACATACCTTTCTCTCCCTGCATCTCCTTATGCCCCTCCCTATTGCTTTTTCTGTTTGACGCTTCCTCACTCCTTTGTAAACGTTTCTGCTCTCACCAACTTCCCCTCTCCCTCTTATCCACATTTCTTCATCGCTCCTCCCCTCCACCTATCCATATGCCCATACACTGCACTACTATTTACACACCTCCCAACAACTTCTACACCCCTCAATAAAAATCAAAACCGTAAAACCACAAAAATATCTCTCTCTCAATCCTGGACCCTGCCATATACACACCTGCTCTTACCCACGCCTCCCTGCCACCTCTTTCCCTGCTAATGGTGTTAACCATCTAATTTAATACCGACCAACCTTAAAGCTCGCCGCACAAAAGAAACATCCCAATACCCTACACTCATGGCTCCTGTCCCACACTCAGTGACTCAGACCAACCATTGTGGTCAAGCCCTGCCATCTACTGCACTTATTCCCTCACCTGCTGTCTCTGTAAATCTCCCAGCATACCACTTAGATTGTAAGCTCTCCGGGGCAGGGATTTCCTATTGTCTGATTTTGCTGCTCTTATTGTATTATTATAATTCCCTGTACTGTATTGTCTTTGTAATGCGCCGAGTATACTGTCAGCACTATATGAATAAAGATATACATACATACATGGGAGTTACCTACAGGTTAGGCTTCAAAAGATGGACTATCCAAGTTTGGTAGATTATTATTGAAATGGAGGAAAGGCGAAGGATGCTACAGCAGCAAGGACATTGTATATGGGCATTTTGCCCAGTAATAAATGACAGGTAATACTTGACATGTATGTGTATACCAGTATTACCTCTCTGGACATTGTGACCTGATCGACTTGGGGGGCTGCGCGATTTCCCAGAGCAGGGCTGTTGCTAGGGGACTGGGCTGCTTCCTCCATCCTGATTGACTACATTACCCATCAGCAGCTAATCAGGAGGAGGTGTCAGGAGCCTGAGGGTGGGGCAAAGGAGAGGAGGAAACAGCATGGAGCAGAGAGTTGAGAGAGGTGTGTGTGTCTCTCTCATGTGTGTGTGTCTTGAGCGCATCGAACCAGGAATCCTGACGAAGCTTGCTCTGTCAAGCGAAACGCGTTGAATCCAGGAGGAGAGTGGAAGGAGTGACACCGAGTCAGAGCAAGAGAGAGCCCTGTGGAGTGCAGTTGCTGTTTCCAGGCCACCGCAATAGGAAGCAGCACCAGCCCGACATTGGCGTTCATCTAATCCACACGAGAGGGGTGGTGAGATCGCTGTACCTCCATGATGGATTTTATGTGCCCTTTCATACTGCACTAATTGTAAGTGCACACTTTGGGGGGATTATTTTTAACTAATACTTAATTAAATTGAGTTTGGATAGTCTGCGCTATGGTGTCTCTCTCTCTTCTACTTTAAGTATACCCATACAGCGCCCTACCTAAGATGTCATCTTAGACAACACTGGATCTTTTCTACACACCTGAGTTTTGAGTGTGATATGCTCTATTTACTCATATCTATGTGACTATAATGTTTGAAGATTAATGTCACGGTCTTTACATTTATCAGCAATACAACTCTATATTTTTTTTTTACATATTATGCATCCCGCTCCCTCATCCTGTTCGACAACTATCCATAAGAAAAAAAGAAGACTCCTTTCTCTTGAAGGTTGAGTGGGACGTATATGTATTGTATTGAATTGTATGTCTTTATTTATATAGCGCCATTAATGTACATAGCGCTTCACAGCAGTAATACACGTGGTAATCAAATAAATAACAGATAATATAAATAACAGATAATGGGAATAAGTGCTTTAGACCTAAAAGTAACATTAAGGAAGAGGAGTCCCTGCCCCAAGGAGCTTACAGTCTAATTGGTAGGTAGGGAGAACGTACAGAGACAGTAGGAGGGAGTTCTGGTAAGTGCGTCTGCAGGGGGCCAAGCTTATGTATCCTGTGTTCAGAATATCCACAGTGCTATTCATATGCTTCTTTAAGCAAGTGTGTCTTAAGTTGGGTCTTAAAGGTGGATAGAGAGGGTGCTGGTCGGGTACTGAGGGGAAGGGCATTCCAGAGGTGTGGGGCAGTCAGTGAAAAAGGTTTAAGGCGGGAGAGGGCTTTAGATACAAAGGGGGTAGAAAGAAGACATCCTTGAGAAGAACGCAAGAGTCTGGATGGTGCATATCGTTGTATTTAGTGTTGTACTGGGTAGTAATTTAAAAAATAAAATAACGGGTAACGGGTACCCGGACAAAATCAATTATTCTACCCAGCCGGGTACCCGGTTACCTGGTTGGCATTTACCTGCAGGGTGGAGGAAGACCGCGGAGTGTCTATTGATAATGTTCATTCACTTGTTAGTGGATTAAGTGTACTTTCACTATTTCCCACTGTGGGTCACTATCAGCCAACTATTTCATTATTTTCTACACTCATTGCGGTTGGAGATATAGCTTACTGATTTAAGCTCCAGTCCTGTTGTTCTTTTGTGTTGTCTGAGAGAGTGGCTGCGTGAGTCAGTGTGTCTGAGAAAGTCACAGATACACTGATATACACACATAGTGGCACAGACAACGATGGGTGGGCAGGGAGAGAGGGATACCTGGAACACCCTCCCCCCCCCCCGACCCCATGCGCTGGCTCCTAAAAATTGTAGCTGGCTAAAAAGTGTTTCATGTTTTCGGTCACCCCTGCGATTATATATTATATATATTATTATATATTATTTATATAATAACAATATATAATGTTATTATATATATTATTATATATTATTTATATAATAAATGTATATTTAGTATTTTCACTATGTCACAAGGGACTCCAGTGGCGGGTAGGACCTCGGTGGCCGGAACAGCGGAAGCAGGCAAAGATTGTTAGGGTCACAGGCTGAGGTCGGTGGCAAGCAGCAAGTCGGATCGTTGTGGGCAAGCAGGAGTTGTGGCAGACAGCAAGCAGGATCATCGTGAGCAACTCTCAGAGGTTCGGCAACAGGAAGGCAGGAGCAGGACACGGGTGGAGGAACTGGGCAGGGAAGCAGGAACGGAGACAGGTCTGGAACTTGCTAGCAATCTAGTTAAATAGCAAGTGCCTTTAATATGAACAGGACTCCAATACAGAACAGGACTGGTACAGGAACAGATCAGAGGCATGGAGTCTGACACATATAAAACAAAGGCTAAGGACATACAGGAAGCAGGAACTATAAGGAAAGAGAACAAGAGCAACAAGAGGAGACAGACAGACAGACAGACAAATCCCAGAGCAAACAGAAAGCAGCAACACACCCGGTGGACAAGGAAAATAACTGTCTAGGAGCAGGATGTCTAGGAGACCCTGTCACACTATTTGGTATTGAGCACAGGAAACCAAAGGTTTTTACTCAATCTTTTGAGTCATATTTTATCTTGATGCAGACACCCCCGTGACACGACGCCACTACGGTCCATCATGGTAATATTGACGTTCTTAAATTTACTGGCATTGAACATGTTCTGCCTTCCACCAGAAAAGGAAATTGAGACAGGGAAATCCTCAAAAAGGAAGCAGGGTGGATACATACATTAAAGACCTTCAGTCCACCAGGTTTAAATGAGGGGTTTGAATTCACCCCTTTCATTGGTAAATGACCTGTGCCATCAATTTAATATCTGAAGTTATCACTATGTATTTACCATCTGGAGCTAGTATTTCACCACTAGATATCATCAATAGCAATATCTATTTATTCCACCTCTGTGTAATTATCTGCTACCAAAACAATACAAGTCTTATGTTTCCCTGTAATTTGTAATGGGTGATGATCACAATATTAATTCAATCTTCTTTGAATATTATTACCACAAGCAGCGTCTGTTACGATGCGAAACGTACGTCGGTGCATGTAGCGTCGGACGTCATCAACTAGGAGCCGCCTGATGTAACATCTGAGTCGCATAGACCCTAGCGGCTCGGAAAGATAACAGAGCTAAGCCGGTCTCTGAGTGATAGTATTGAGGGGGTGCTTCGCTGTATATACCGAATGCAGGCTGGTGGACTCTGAGGTACCTGTCTTTTGGGGATATATTCACTCCTTTACCTTCTTCCTGCTCACTTCCCCTCTGTGCTGGTTTTGCCTTCACTACTTCCATGCTACAGTAGGCGATTCAGTTTGGTTACTAAGTACACACAGCTGCTGGGACAAGCAGCCAGCAAGCGATACAAGTTTCCTTTATACCTGATACCTGTTATATGTAACCACATGAAGGTTCTCTGTACTTCTACTTGAACTACACTTTCAACGTGGTGATAGGCTTTTACTGCCAGCACAATCCCCTCCTATCTACCCAATTTACTGTCTCCCGGTATAAATACAGGTTATTATGCCTAAAACAGTGGGGTTATTTTCAACTCCTCTATTAAACTGGGGTGCATGGGGTTAACAGTCTTTACTGGCTGCTTCAGTGACAAGGCTTTTAGTTATGTTACGCTGTCTTTGTTGTGTCATGTTTTTATGTTTATATTTTAATCATTCGAATTAAACATTATTTTGAATTAACTACCACTTCATTATCTGACTAGGACTCTTAGTGCAAATAGAGCAGCGATCTCTCTCTCTCTCTTTGCTTTCTAAGGCTGCGTCCAGGGTGCCTTCTTGCTTGCTGAGGAGCGCGGAGGCTGAGGGAAAGCGGGTGCTTTCCCTAGCCTTTGTCCGCGTGCCGTCCGGGGGCGTATCGGGGGTGTGTTGGGGGGTGGGCCAGTGACGTCACGGAGCTGGTTCGCCCTCATTGGGTGAACCGCTCACGTGACCGGCCCTGCGCTCCGGCAAGTGGGAAAATTTCAAATTTTCCTAAGACCTACGCTTCCGCAAGCGAGCCCCTACTAAAGCCGCTCTCATTGCGGCTGTAGGGGCTCAGTGCCGAGCGGAAGTGCGCCTCAGCGCGCCTCCGCCCGCAAGCACTAAACATTGGCGCGGCCTAACATTACTACCTGCAGTGCGCCGTCCTGGAGGCATATACACTGTATGCACATGCAAGACATATATATGCTACTGTTAAAATTAGGCCGTAGCAAGGGAGCTCCTCTATTCCACGAATAGAAATGATCGCATTTGTAGCTTGCGCGCTGATTTTGACATTTAAAAAATTGAGTCTAAAACCGAAAAAGAAAACGGCGGCGGATCGGCTCCTAATTTGAGACATTACTCGACTTCAAACCGCGTTATCAGCGAAGGCGAGAATATGAGAGCGAGACAGTCAGCGCTGTACCTCCTGGTGAGGCTGGAGGCTGCCATGTGAACACTTTGGCTTCGGGCCTGTTTAAAAATACATCAAAAATACATCCGTGCGGGGAACGGGGAAGCTTGCTGCGTATGCTGTGGTCCTGCCCTCAAATAGCACCTATATGGGGGCAAATTAGAGATTGGCTACAGAGGATATTGGGCCTCGAAATACAGCCGTGGCTATTTCTATTGAACAAATCAATACGGGGGATATCCAGAGCAGGCAATAAATTGATCGTGCACTTTGCAACTGCCATGAGGTGCGAGACCGCGGCATCGTGGAACCAGCGCACAACCCCATACATTGAAAAAGTTCGGAACAGAATTTGGTTTGTATGCCAGATGGAAAAGTTGACGAGTATGGTCAACGACACTGGCCCAAATTTCCAAAAGGTCTGGCTACCGTGGTTACCACAGACAGATATTCAGGGGGTGAGCAATGCCACGATATGGCTCTGATAGGGTTAGGTGAGTTCTTCTATAATTAAACGCAAACAGATGAAGACATAAGTAAAAATAGACTGTTCCCCCACCACAGAAACCACTAGGAACTCCGTGTTACATGAAGTCAAACTTTAAAAGATATCAGGTCAATGATACCGAAACATGATGGAAACCCGGCCTCGTCCTCCCCTTCCCCCCCCCCCCCCCCCCCTTCCCCCCCCCCCCCCCCTGTTTCCCCCCCCCCCCCCACACGTTTCCTCCCCCTGTGAGTTCTATGTTGTGAGTAATATGTTGTTAATGCAAAAAGTGTTGGAATAACCGCAAAATGGAGGCAGTTTAATGCAAAAGAATTTATTGTAATACCATGTACTGTGAACAAAAACCAACAAACTTCAAGTTATAAAAATAAAAAATACATGGAAATAAGATTGGTAATGCACTGTAAAATGTTTCAAGACTGGTCAGTTGACGGGAAACAGAACCTTTTATAAATGTGTATTCTCTGTGCCGGCTTGGCACATATTTCCCACGGATTTCCTCTGCCCTGCAGTGCCCCCCGATAAAACATTGCTCTAATTTAAACGTGTCTCCTTTCCGTGGTGCATGTTACTTACCGTCTCTAGTGAAAGCAGCACACATTTCTGTCACGTTATCTTCCTGTGATTTCCCAACCAGGCATTCATTCTGCGCCGGCGTGTATAAAACATTCATCGCTGCAGAGAAGGACAGCGTTCATTGTAACTCGGATAGACACGTTAAACATTGCTTCCTGTTCCAAATAACAATAACCTTGACTTCAATATTGTAGCCAGCCAACGTTCCCTATTTTACAATCTACTGCATAATAATCCACAGAACACTACCCTAATTACACTTCAGCGCGCTCCTGTTATTACTTTTTTTATGTGTATATTTCATTACAGGGAGAGTCTTTGATTCCCGTTGGATTGCAATTTCTGGCCATAAACTGCACTTAAAACAAACGAGACCTTTGAGTTGATATAAATACGGTTTCCCTGCGCAGGAAAATGTCGGCTCTAGTTTCTAGTCGATTGGGCACTGGGATCCTTATTCATAGTAGTCTCAGGTGTATGAAAAAGCCATTGGCTGAATGCCACCCGGGCAGGAAGAGGTTAATTACATTTGGCAGCATAAATAAACCCAGGATTTACCCCACCTCGGCATCGAAATGTATCTCCCTTTTGTTTAAATCTATTGTTTATTTCTAATGATAAATATTACAACAGATAATCCCTTATACAGGGGGGGCTCAACTCCAGTCCTCAAGTCCCTCCAACAGGTCAGGTTTTCAGGATATCCCAGCTTCAGCACAGCTGGCTCAATCAGTGTTCGCTCAGTCTACAACTGAGCCTCTGATTTAGCCACCTGTGCTGAAGCAGGGACTGATTGAGCCACCTGTGCTGAAGCTGGGACACTCTAAAAACCTGACCTGTTGGTGGGGAGGGGGGCTTGACGACTAGAGCTGAGCACCCCTGCCTCATACACTGGTCCTCCGATAGATAATCGTTTGGCACGTCTACACTTTACCCTATTTTAAGTTTGGGAACTATTTTTATTTACTACAAACAGGAGCAGCTATGGGTTCAAATGTGGCCCCTTGTATATGAATATATATGTAGCCAGGTACCCCTGGGATACTAATTTCCCTGCCTACCACCCCCCATTTCTGACCAATGATACATATTTATCAGCAGTTATTCCAGATGCAAAGATGATTTGTTTGTTATTTTTATGGACAGCCTCAATAGATGAACAGGAGAAATGTGTGTATATAGTTTGGGTTCACGTGATACACCTGCCTCATTCACTGCAGTTTTTGACGCAACGCCTGCTCAATATTTACATGTTGAATATGCAATTTAATTTTTTTTTTAACATGCGATTGAAGCAGGGGGTCTCCAGAGCTGAACCCCGTTCCTTTCAGCTCAGGGGACCCCCTGCTTCTGGAGATACATTTTTCTGTAGGGGCTGCAGGTACAGTAGCTGCTCCGCTCGACTAGCAAGGATCACGTAATGGCCGCTTTTCCAAGCGCTTGCGTCCTGCGGGCCAATCAGAAACCGTGACATCACTCGGAGCAGCTTTCAAAAGCAGAGAGATACCGGCATCCCCATCAGAGGTAATTAGCTACGGAAGCAGGGGGTTCCCAGAGCGGAAATTAATAGGGTTCATTACAAATATTTGGCAAACCGACTACCAGAAACACGATTTGACACCATGAAAGCTTCCAACCACAGCCCAGCGAGAGGTTTGGCCTTTTCACAATCCGTCTGGGCCGTCCGGCTTTTTAAAGAACGTGATGAATGTTTTAGACAACTGACAAACACGAGGGGAGAAGTTCGTGCTTCCGTCCCAGGGTTTGCCACCTTCTCAGCACCTCTACCACACCTAACGAAAAGGAAGAGTTAGGTCATGGTGAAGTGGTCCGTCCAGGCGGGGGAGGCTGAAGGCTGAAGGATGCGTTGTGTGCACATCCCGTCCTGACCACCCCAGATTTCACCAGAGGATTTCCGGTGCAGGGTGACGCCTCCGAGGTAGGGGTAGGAGCGGTCCGATCACAAATACTCAGAGCCGTGGAACACCCCAAATCAGGAACATAAGCAGGAAAGTAAACTCGCACGAGAAGAGGTGCGCCGTGGTGGAAGAGCAGGGATTGGCAATCAATGGACTGTAAAATATTATTTGTTAGGGAGGATATTTACCAGAGTAACGGAGCAGGCACTTTTGAAGTTCATGCAGCAAAATAGAGAGACAAATGCTTGTGTAACTCGCTGGTTTTTGAGTCTCCTGTGTTCCAGTTCCCCATGGAACACAGGCCAGGATCAGAGCATGGAGTGTACACCTCCCTCTATACAAGTGCTCATCCGGCCACGGTTTACCAAAGGGGGATATGTGAAGTACTCAGTGAGAAGGTGTTTGCTGGGAGGTATATAGAGCTTAGCACTTTCCTGGGTGTGTATTCTTTCCCCACACCTTGGCACTCATTGATGGACTGCAGTATAAGAGGCAGTCCGGGCACCTCCTGCACCGCTGCTGTGCTGGTCTGGGAGCCCACACGCTGACAGACTCAGTGAGATACTGCAGGGAGAACTGCAGGTAAAGGGTTCTGGCTGGGAAAATGTTTACTTCTCCCACTTATAGTGAGTAACAGAGATGTATTAGTTACAGCTCCAAAGTGGAGTTAGGTCCTTTTTGTTTTGTATATTTTTGTTGTGCCCTGTAAATAAATCCTGTTAAGCGAATCCTAAGCTTTCCTGCCTTTAATATGGGACAAAAGACCCTACAGTGTGACTGAGACATCAAAGAATATATACAGTATATATATTCCATCCCTATACACCAATAGGGACCACATAGTATCCATACACACTTTTAGTTGTGCTACAAACTCTCACATTTCCACACCCACCCACACCATTTATATCCCCTCTCACTCCACACACACCTTGTGTAGAGCACTGTTTATACTGTGGGCTCTCCATTCATTTTTATTCACACTGATACACATACACACTCTTTCTTCACTTGCTTTCAGTTACCCTTTGACACCTCCAGCCATAAATCTCATCCACACCGGGGGAAGGACCAGCACAGATAACATTCCAAGAGACACTGTTTTTAAGTAATCCTTGCTTCATTCATTGTAACATCGCCGGAAGAAGAGATCAGTGTATCTCGAAAGCTCGCACAAATAAAAGCATTTCGTTAGCCACAGAACGGTATCATCTATTTATTTTTTGATTATTGAAGCTCGGCTAACACGGTACTGATACCTCTACATGTAATATATATATATATAGATATATAATTCATATATGATATATAATATATATAGAGATATATATTAATATCTATTATATATATATATTTCGAGTATCATATATAGATATATATATATCTATATAGATATATAACTGTAATATTACAACCATCAAGACAAACTTGCCTGCAAAAGACTAAGCAAATAATGATACTTAAATTAGTAGTATAATAACCACTAACGGTGCTAGCGACTAGATGAAAAGAAAAAGAAAATAAAAAGAAAGAAAAGGAAAAGAAAAGCATATATATGTATGTGTGTGTGTGTGTGCAATTTATCCGTATTATTTATACTCACTGCATCTTCTTTCTTATACAACTGATTGTTTTTGATTGAATTTATCAGTAGCCAACTGCACTGATTATTGCATACGCTTATCTTCACTCTGCATAGCTTTCCATTTTAGCCGACACTTTGTTTCTATTATTACAACGAGGTCCTATATTATCATATAACTGCTGCCCTCCTCGTCTCCGTGCTGCGTTCCGCTAGTTCTATTTTCCCTTGGACATTTATACGATTCTAGGTGATTTCGAGTTTGCAGCGACATATTGTGGAAATTGTACCCAATGTGCATGTAATAATCAATGACAATATTGACATTTTATTTTTCAATTACATTTTGTGCCGGTCTATAAAAATCTGAGATAAACATCATATATTCTTTATTTGTTTTTGTTTTTTTAAAGCACGATTGTGTGCTGGGCTTTATTTACTACACTGTTACATAATATTGATCTTAAAAATGTGTTTTAATTAAGGAAACCTTCAATTGAATATGATTATTGAATAATGGTAGTGTGGTCCCTTTCAGCATGAGTAGACACAACGGATCACAGGCATCCCGCTCCGAAATATTCATTATTCTACACAGAACATACACAGTCACATCACACTATTATTTAACGGTCTAGGAACTATGGTCGTGGCAATTAAGATGTTAAATAGGTGGTAGCTGACACCCAACCCAAAAATTCATCTCCCACACTAGAGACAGGCGAATCCAGACTCTTGCGTTCTTCTCAAGGATGTCTTCTTTCTACCCCCTTTGTTTAGCCCTCTCCCGCCTTAAACCTTTTTCACTGACTGCCCCACACCTCTGGAATGCCCTTCCCCTCAATACCCGACTAGCACCCTCTCTATCCACCTTAAAGACCCATCTTAAGACACACTTGCTTAAAGAAGCATATGAGTAACACCGTGGATAATCTGAACACATGATACATAAAGCTTGGCCCCCTGCAGACGCACTTACCAGAACTCCCTCCTACTGTCTCTGTACGTTCTCCCTACCTACCAATTAGACTGTAAGCTCCTCGGGGCAGGGACTCCTCTTCCTTAATGTTACTTTTATGTCTGAAGCACTTATTCCCATGATCTGTTATTTATATTATCTGTTATTTATTTGATTACCACGTGTATTACTGCTGTGAAGCGCTATGTACATTAATGGCGCTATATAAATAAAGACATACAATACACTACAGTACGACAAAGCCCGTTTCCCGGATCATTACCAAGACATGTAGTGGAGAAGGATACGACACTCTCATGCTCTCTCTCTATAAGAACATCAGACAGTTTTTATAAGCGGCACGCACGTACTAGAAATGGGCGAGTCGTGCAAATTAGTTTTCCAGATTTTCTCGGGTTTTCCCCCCAAAATCCGTTTCGTGGTGTAAAATCCGCCAACAGATTTGGTCAGGTTTTGAATCCGCACGAATTCATCAAAAACCGTCATTGGATACAACCCGTGGACGGATTTGTAGAACCCAATCTGCAGCTTCTGCAATCTGTTGGCGGATTCTTAAGAACGGATTGCTGAATCCATGGATTGGGATCTACAAATCCGTCCACGGGTTGTCGGAATCCACGGAGTGAACTGGTAATAATAATAAAAATCCACAAAACGCGAATCGCCATTTTTGCGATTGATCCGCGGAAATCCGCGGACCAAAGGAACCGGCCCAAAAATGTGCACATCTCTACTTGCAGATCAGTGCTGTATTGCAGCCAAATGGAGACAGATAGAGTCCCCCCCAAAAAAAATTTGGGGTACATCATAAAACGTATAGAAGGAGGTCCTGGCTACGAAGAGACTGACCATCTATCTGTTAGACCGGTGCAACAAATTCTCAAAAACCTAGTAAGAGAAACACAGAAAACACAGCTACTATTAACATTTACATATTTATACATTGTCTTTCAGAATTGGGATTGTGACAAATCTATATGAAATGTTGAATCTTATTTGTTTATTAAAATATATGAACCAGGCTCCTGGGTATCTACAAATCTGTTGGCGGAATTGTGCATATAAGCCGATAGTCTCTCCAGGTCCGCCACATCCCATATCTGATTACTGGCACACTGGAAAAGGAGGCGGGGGGAGGGTTGTGTTTCCAAAAGCGGGCAATGGAGCATCATGCTGCATTTAAAAATATGTGTGATTAATTTAGATTCCAGATTGCTTAAAGTGGGAACTGGTTTCCCCAAAATCACAAAAAGGGGGTTTCTAGGGATACGAAAACCAGATATATTTTCTACCAATTGAAGGATTTTATCCATAGGGGTTTAATTTTAGGACATTCTCACCAAATGTTGAGAATGGAGTCCAGGTTGCCACATTCCCTCCAACAGAGACATTCGGATACATTGAGTTTAATTTTACAGGGGTATAGTACCAACAATATAGGATCTTGTATATATTTTCTTTAATTACCACACAGGTGGAATTTTGGCCTGCTGCTTCCAAAAAGTCCTACCAAATTTCCATATCAATAGGTATGCTAAGGTCTTTTTCCCATGCTAACATATATTTGTCTGATTTAGGGTCACTTGAGATGCTACGTATTGCATTATATAGAACAGAGGTGACTCCCTTTGTTAAAGATTGGGAGTTACACCAGGATTCAAATTGAGTCATTTTTAGTGGTACTTTCTTTTGGTGTTTGGATTGAATAAAATGCCTAATTTTTAGGTATCTATAAAATTCAGTATTTTGGATTTTAATTATTGATTGTAATGTAGGGAAGGGCTTCATAGTCTGCAAATCCATCACATCTTTCACTCTAGTGACTCCACGCTGTGTCCAAAGATTTGGTTATTTTTTATTGTAACCTCATGGACAAGGGAGCGGTCAGGTTATTTCTGGATTTTAGAGCATCCCACAGATTACATGAGACATTTAGAACAGGATTTTCATATATCGAGTGCGGTCTACTATTCTTTTCTAGGATGTGTTGAAGCTCGTTGGGGTAGTAAACCAAATCTTCCACTTCTACCCATCTTTTTTTCAGTTGGGTTGTTGTGCCAACTGATTAGTTGTCCCAGATGGGCTGCTTTATAGTATCTCTTGAGTTCTGGGAGTGCTAAACCTCCTTCTGATTTAGGGTGATATAAAATGGATCTATTAACCCGTGGTTTTTTATTTTGCCAAATCTAGCGGATAATCTCATTTAGTCATGATTGCAATTCAAGACTTTAACTGTCAGAGTGTAAAAAAGGGATAGAATCTTAGGGAGGATATTCATCTTTATTGATGTGATCCTACCGAACCAGGATATCTGGTAAGGGTCACAACTTGACAGATCTTTGTAGATTTGTTTAAAAAGAGGGGCATAGTTAAATTTGTACAGTCCAATCTTTTGTGAGATGGATATCTAGATATTTAATTTTTTGGGGATCCCATTTGGAGTCAAAATTGGTTTTGATGAGCTCGACTGTATGGCTAGGTAAGTTTAGGTTTAGAGCTATAGACTTCGTATTATTCATTTAATAGCCTGAGAGTTTACCAAAGGAATCCAAGTTCTCGAAATAGATTAGGGTGGAGATTAAAGGTTTAGTGAGAGACAGTAGTATATTGTCGGCGAATAGAGCTATTTTATATTCCTGATTATTAATTTGAATTCTTGAGATATTGGGGTTATTTCTGATCAGAGCTGCTAATGGTTCAATAGATATTGCAAATAGGCAAAGGGATAGGGGACATGCTTGACGGGTTCCGTAATTTATGGAAAATAAGGAGGAAGTGATTGCATTGGCCTTGAGTGTGGCCGAGGGGAAACTATATAGGATTTTGATTCTATCTATAATTTTTTCGCTAAATTCTATTGTTTTTAGGGTAGCAAAAATGAATTGCCAGTTGAGGCGGTCAAAAGCCTTTTCGGGATAATAGGAAGGACAGGGTTTTGGATTGGTGAGCTATATCGGTAAGGTTGACAAGACTCTAGTGTTATCCAGAGTCTGTCTCCCTTTTACGAATACCACCTCGTCCGGATGGATCAATTTAGGTAACTTTGAGTTTAAGGGATTTAACTGCATCGGATATCTCCAGAGGTGTGATTGTTGATTCCAATGGCAAAATATCTTCAACTGAGAGTTTTGTAAAGTTACATTTAGATAGGAATGAATCAATGTCTGCAGACAATTGCGGTTCTGAGACCCCTCCCCATCTCCCCGGTAAATTGTAAAGAGCTGTACAGTAAACTCGGAGCAAATATGTTCAGGGTGGTAGATTTAGTTTTTTTACTGTCATCTAGGAATTAGGGGTTCTTTTCGTCCTTAAACGCCGTGACATACAGTATTTACTATCTTTCCTTTTGAGTGGTGGTGTCTGGTCTAGATTAGATTAAAAATGGACCCATATAAGCAGAAATCTGTATGTATACTTGAAGTATACAACAAAAAACAGACAAAGATGCCCAAAGCTACTTCCAATGTGACAAAAATACACAGTGCAATACCTATATATCTCTTGAACAAAGGGTCATTTAATTTAAACCTGGCCAAAGCATCTTAAGCCTGCTACCACTTTCAAGGCATGACAATAGCAGGGCCTAACACTCCCTGGGTTAAAATTCTTATTAACCTGTATAATTACAGGAAGAATGATCACATTGGATCTGTCGTAACCTGGCAAAATGAAACTGACCTGCCAACTTGGAAAGTGGGGAGGGGCAAGCTTAAACCTTGGGGGGGGGAGGGGCCACTACTATTTATTAAATTAAAACTTGAAGTGTAAGTATATACTGCACACAGAATCAGAAATGTACAGTAGATCTGTGTAATACAGCAGTGATAAATACTAAAACATAGTTCCATATAGGACATACACAAACTTAGCACGCTCAAACCCCAGACACACAGTATTCTACATCTATAGATTGAATAGAGCCAATTGGAGGTCTACTGGGAAAGTGACCTCAAATATACAACAGTAAGTAAAGACGCCCCAATACACATCTAATGTGACAAAGTATTTCATTCATTTCTATGTGGGTTTTTTTTCTTCTGATAAGTAAGGGTCATTTAGTTCAATCTTCTGGTCAAAATATATCACGCCTGCAACTACATCAAGGTTAACCCTTTCAGCAGGTTCCTGCACTATCAAGAGAATGTAAACTTGTTCTCACACTTGTATCAAAGCACAACAGGACATTACATTAAACAAAGCACAATGGGGAATTCCGTTCGAAAAGTTATATGTCTGAATTTATCCCAAACGGATGGAGGGTCTTCAATTTATAAACCCGGAACATTTTGCATCTTGAAAGTGCCTTTTCCCATCTCCTCCCCTCTAATTTCATAAACCTGATCTGGGCCCATATATTTCAGGACCCCCAGGGTCAGAGCTGGGGCACAAGAGTGTTTTCAAGTTTCAAACCCATTGTATATAGGTTCACTGCACTTTTCCCTCCATCTCTGCTGAATGAATGCAATGCCAGGTCACTCCCGCAGAAAGGGGTTATAATTCCCAAACCTATTTCCTGCCTCCCTGGGTGGCCTCGCCCCAAGTGAGATCCTGGAATCTTGAGTCGATTCTGGGAAATATGATGTCATTTTGTTTACTTCTAAGTCTGGTCTGGATGTGTTGTTGAAATAACCTATTTCACGGAGGTCACAGACCTTCTTCCGACTGTGTCTATTAGGTTACGTTATCTGACTTCCCTGACAAGGAAAAAATAAGCAGAGAGAGCACTAGGAAACGTGTATCCTTTAACCCTTACGTACCCCATGTGACTTGTCAGTCAACAGTGAAGAAGAAGAATCAGGCACACGGTCTTAATCATCAAATAAAAAGGAGTTTAATGTGCCAAGGAACCCAACGTTTCGGCAGTAATACTGCCCTTCTCAAGGTGTGCCTGATTCTTCTTCTTCACTGGTTCTATTTGGGACATCAGGAGCTCCCCAGAACCAGCGCACCGGCGGTTAAGTACCCCACTTTCACCCTTTTTGTTTGAGTGCGTGCACTACCTTCATTCAACAGCCCATAGAATATGTCAAGACTGCACACCTTCAAATTAACCCCTCATGTGTCTTCTCCTGCCATGGCCCCGTCTGACCCGGTCTGATTATGTGGCAATAACATGATCTCATCGTCATTCTGGTGATTCCGACGGAAGAATGGGGAGAGGGTTTATACCTTTCTGTATGGAGAGCAGATCACGGTCTACCCCTGAAAAATGACATACAGGGCATGCAGAAAGGGCCACTCTACACACAAAGGACATTAAAACATTTGCAACATTTTAAAGTGTAACATTGAAAGTGTCTGGAGTTAATTTTGGAGATGAAGATTGGAGGAAGATCTGGACTCTGCACAACTACAACACTGCAGCTGTGAGAACTTGATTTTCTAAATGTTATTATTCTTTGTACTCTTCCTATCCTCTTCCTATCCTCCAATACCTGGACTGTCTCCTCCTGCATCTCCACCATGCCCTCCCTATTGCTTTTTTTGCTTACTGTTTCCTCACTACTTTGTGAACGTCTCTGTTCTCCCCAACTTCCCCACTCCCCACTGCACCATTATATATACACCTCTCTCCCAACAACTTCTTTACCCCTCAATAAAAAGCACCCACACAAATGCTCTATTCACACTCCTTCCTGCTGCTGGGGATCTACCCTAAGCCTGAACCAAGACACACACCTGATATCACCCACGCCTCCCTGCCATCTCTTCCCCTGTAAATGGTGCTAACCTTCTGATTTAATACTGACTAATCTTAAAACTCACCCCACAAGTTAAGCATCCCAACAGCCTGCACTCATGGTTACTGTCCCACACTCAGCCACTCCTACCACACATTGTGGCCAAGCACTGCCATCTACAGCACTTATTCCCTCACCTGCTGTCTCTGTAAGTCTCCCACCATACCTCTCAGATTGTAAGCTCTTCGGGGCAGGGATTTCCTTTCCTATTGTCTGATTTTGCTGCACTTATTGTATCATTTTAATTCCCTGTACTGTATTCTTTGTGAAGCGCTGAGTACACTTTTGGCGCTATATAAATAAAGACATACAATACAATACAAAAGGGTTCATACTACATATACACATAATTATGTCTTGCATCGCTTTGCATCATTGTACCATGGTATTCAGCTCAATATCCCCCCACGTGTGACAGTTCGTATCGAATTCTGCATCACTTTTACACCTTCTACTAGCGACACACAAATAGCTGAGAGTGTAATGGAAGAAGCGCTAACTTTTCATGCAAAAGAATAAGCAGAAAATGGTGCAAGCAGTAAAACTAACCTGTGGTGTGTATAGATACATACCTGTGTTTCATTTATATACCCACACGGTTTATAGTATTAAAAAACACTACAGTAAAATATTTTCAGAAACATCATGTTTTCAATGGCATTTTTTATTATAGTTTTTTATTATTACTTTAGTCTTTGATAAAAGTTCGGTCTATTTCTAAATAAACTCCTTTGACGCATCACTCGCTCCCTTTGCCCTGCGCAAATCTCCTTCTTTCCATTTTTCATATGGAACCCTTGCCGCTTGGCTGCAATAGGAAACTACAACTCCCAGCATGCTGTGCTGCAGCAGGGAGCCACTTCTGGGGCAGAAGGATGTGACGTGATGGACAGGGCCTCAGCCAATGAGATTGAACTCTGGAGAGACAACGTTAAGAGAGGGGCCTTGAGGATTCCCCGATAGGAGCTGTAAGGGGGTAGCTGCTACAGCAGATCTGCCCAAGCCTGAATGAGTTCAGACTCGATGAAGTGTGACCTGGGGCCAGTCTGTGTCCCGCTAAGAGGGAGTGGACGGACTGGAAGGCGAGCAGTACAGTGTGCAAAGAGGCCCGGCAGATCATCGCCGGGAAGCTGCATGAGGCAGCGTACGCCATCAGAGGGGATCCTCAACAGCTGCAGTTAAAGTGGTACGGAAGTATTTTGTGAAGTACAAGCCTGCTATACTTTGTTGCATTAATGAGCTCCAGCGGTATCCTGGCACCATCACAAAGGCCTAGATACCCAGGAGTGGATGGCCGTATCCTCATTGACACTGACATACACCCACGCAGCGTTAAAGTGCAGTGTTATGTTGATGTGCTGTTATATGACTGTGGTGAGGCTTTGTTAGGCCGAGTCCATGGTTAGTGCGTCACGCGAGCCTGTAGCAGCAGAGATTTCAGTCCTGTAGGTAGATGCAATTGGGAGTGGTGGCCGTGATGTCATGGAGCTGGTCCGCCCTCATTGGGTGAACCGCTCACGTGACCCGGCCGTCGCACTACAAAAAAACAAATCATTTTGTCTCCTGCAGCTTCGCTCTTCCCGACGCTCACTTGCACGTGTGCACGCGCACTATAGACATTACCATTCTCATTAATGTGATTTATCGCGCCGCTCGCGATAAGCATGGGCGCGGCCTTAAGGATCACGGGGTTACCAAGTATCTATATTATATCTATAAAACCCGTTATATCAAACCCGCACTGTGTTTGTTGTCTGACCGCAGGCCACGCGTGGCATACCACTTTGATAAAAAGGACTTGGGCTCCCACCTCAGCAACAGGTATCAGTCTGGGGCTTATAGAAAGAGGTTACACATAATACTGTACCATCATTCCTTGTGAAAGCCTCTGCTTGTTTCTCTTTCCGTAGCACTGCAGTGTATGCAGCACTGTGTCCAATCCGAACCATTCCCTATTCCATAGAACTAACACTCTAATGTTTGGCAGCCGGTGGGCAGAAGATGGCGTGACTGGTGCAAGGTCTGGAAGCCGACACTGGGGACTGAACTGTAATGTCCTGGAAGGATTACAGATTTGTTGGAGAAGCAAATCATTTCCTCTCACAGGAAAGCACTTCTTTTCCTGTTAAGTTTTCACATCTTGTCCAGGTGACAAGTCCTGACGCAAGAAGCGAGACAGAGAAACAACAGCGGCCTCGTTCCAAGAATCACTGTGTGGCAGCAAGGAACCTTTCACCCCCAGTGTAAAGGGAATCCCATTATGAATGTCCCTGTGCGCTGGGTGCGCTGGGTGCGCTGGGTGTGCTTGCTAATCCTTTTGCTGTGCAATGCATTTCAAGCTCCCTGGTGCAGAATAGGTAAGCAATCCTTTTTTTAAGCGGTTTATGAATTAAGCAGAGATAGCCGTGCTAGTCCGGTTGCGATAGTGCAGTGTAAGCGGTTTATGAATTAAGCAGAAACAGCCGTGCTAGTCCAGTTGCGATAGTGCAGTGTAAGCGGTTTATGAATTAAGCAGAGACAGCCGCGCTAGTCCAGTTGCGATAGTGCAGAGTAAGCGGTTTACAAATTGGCACCAAACGTTTTAGCAAAATGGCCCAAAATTCGCAATTTTGCTTTTTTTTTTGTTTTTTTTCAAATAGCTGCTCCATTTAACAATAGTTTTAAATGTTTGGCCAAATTTGAAAGCAAAAGTAATCAAAAGAAATTAAACGTGCTATGTTGGTTGACATTAGCCTTACGCAAACTTTTGGATCAAAGCAAACTTTTTCGTCAAACTAAATTAGAGATGGTCGAAACGGTCAAAATCCGTTTTGCAGAATTTTCCGTTTCACGGTGTAAAATCCGGCTACGGATTGTTCCAGTTTCAATCCATGCGGATTCATCAAAAACCGCCGTCGGATACAGTCTGCTGGTGGATTTTAAGAATCCAAAACGCAGATTGCACGGTCGGTAATTTGTAAAAAAATGGAAAAAAATAAATCGCCCTTTTTGAGACCGATTCGCGAAAACTCCGCAAACCGAAGGAACCAGCAGATCTGCGGCAGATCCGGATCCGCAAAAAACATTTGCCCGTCTCTAGTGCAAAATCGCAAAGATCACTGAGGCCCAAGTTATGCGCAATGCCTGGATATCGTACGTTACCCGAATAAAATCACCCAGCCAATTAAAATCCTGCAAACTCCTTAACAGTTCAATAGTCACATACAAGAGATATAAGACTAGCACCTCCTGTAAATAATGATGCACATACTGTACTCAAATAAGTAAGTTGTAAGAGACCCAATACCGGATATAATTGGCCTCCCTAGAGGTTGTGTAAGGCTGCGTCCATAGAGATGGGAGCAGTGCTGAACCGCGCGGACGCTGAGGCTCGCCTGTTCAAGCATGAGCGATTTCATGCACATGCAGGCGAGCCAGCGTGCGCGATCGGGAGGCGGGGGGAGGCGGGACAGTGACATCGCTGGGCCAATAGCCTGCGACGCACCGACATCAACGTCACGGCGCAGACGTCATGGCGCCGTGACGTTGACGCTGCTGTGCTGTGATTGGATGTTTTCAACCGACAGCGCGCTGAAAAACAGCTTCGCCTGTCGGCTGAAAATTCCAACGCTTCAGCACGCTTGCAGACACACACGTAAGCCCCCTCTCAAGACATCCGCATTGAGGATGCCGGGGCTCAACGCTGCCTGTCCTTCCATGGACGCAGACTAAGACTTGAGAATTTTGAGGAGGTGGCAAAATTAGTGTTTAATTAAAAATGTTTTTATATACTGAATCCAAAAGGACATCTTTTTCCCTTACAGAAGCAACTCTAGCTCTTTCATATATTAATTAAATGGGATTCGTCGATAGACTATTTAATGATAAGTACACCTACTGTATCAGTAAGTGTGTGTGTGTGTGTGTGTGTGTGTGTGTGTGTGTGTGTGTGTGTGTGTGTGTGTGTGTGTGTGTCTACCTGTGATTTTGTTTGTGCCTGTCAATTCTGTGATGTTTGTCTAATGTTTTGTGTATGTTGTGTCTTGTGTGCAGATTTTAGTCCATCACTGTGCAGCGTGGGCACAGGAGGAAGTGAAACACTCTCACAACGGAGATTCCCTGGCTTGGGCTTGAGGGTTAAAGCCAGAGGTGGCCATCACCTGTGCTGAAGCAGGGATATCCTGAAAACCTGACCAGTTGGTGGCCCTGGAAACCTGACCTGTTGGTGGCCCTTGAGGACTGGAGTTGGCCACCCCTGGCTTAAACCTTTTGACTGCCCCTTGAAATAGCCGCCGTGGGGTCTTGCAGTCCAGTAGCAGCTCCATCTAGGGGAGATCCCGTTCAGAAAACCATGACTAGCCGGCCCCTAGTGGCTGCACATGATGTAATTCTTTAATAGGGACTACTAGTAGCCAAACTACCTTCTTCCCTTCCCTCCATCCCCCTGGCATACTGTACCAAAGAGGCTAGGAAGGCAATATCTTACTAACCACTATGGTATGCAAGGGGATATCCCACCTCCGCCCGAGACCTCATCACCCACCCAAGGGAACCTGCACCCATCACCCACCCAAGGGAACCTGCACCCATCACCCACCCAAGGGAACCTGCACCCATCACCCACCCAAGGGAACCTGCACCCATCACCCACCCTAACACGCCAATGAGGTCAGGCACGGCCATTATTTTTGCGTACCCTTATTTTAGAGGATGCAGCATCACCTCCGGGAAAAGAACGTCTCTTCTGGTTTTACGCAGCAGCACATTATTATCCCTGACGTAAAGCAGCCATACTACACCCCCCCCCTTTTATTTTGTTCTTATTGTTATATGTAAAGCGTGTGACAATGTATCATTCTACATTCTTACCTAGGCTGGCAATCGTTTGGTGCTCCTGTTATAAATCTGTCAAAATACTGAGTGTGTGCCTAACATAATGGCCGCCTTTCAGTTTCAATCAATCCTGGTCAGTGTAAGTCAGCAGCTACAATGTATCCTGATATTACGAAGGTAACACTATCTATTGTTACAGTTTGCAGCTCACACTGCTGGGAATATTGGCAACAAATTATCACAAGCAGGAAAGTATTGCAAAGCTCTTGCACTGCTTGGGAGTGTGCTAAAAATGGCTATAGAAAGCAAAGGAGGCTTTAAAACTCATTAAAAGTGGCAGTAAGAGTTGAATATTTTAAAAAAATGCAGTAAGTATTATCTAAAACTACAGAACTGATTTATTTTAAAAAAAAACACATAAGATTTCACATGTTTTGCTACTTGAATCTAGACCTAAGGTTATTGTGATAACAAAAACAGAAAGGATTAATGGGCTAGAATAAGTTACATAAGGACAGCAGGGGTTTATTTATACAAATAGATTATTAGTTCACTTAATCTCTAACAAGTCCTTAAATAAGGATTTATGAATTGTTGGCATTGGTGTATTTATACTATTCAAAATGTGGCTTTGGGAGCAAATAAATATTTAGATATCTGTACAAAAAATAATTGTGGGGAGAGGGGACACAGCAGTGAAGGTAAAACTTAAAAATGCATAATCTGTATATATATAGATGAGTGCCCCATCGTGGTCGGGATTGAAGGCCAGTCTTGCCAACTGCGACTGTACCTTCAGGCATAATTACCCCCCAGCTAAGGAATTAGATGTGGTTACAGTACTGTATATAGAACTATGGCCCTTTATAATGATGTAAAGCTAATACAGGAAATGAGCGCAGATAACCTATCTGATATTAACCCCTCACGGATTTCCTTCTAACATGTTTATTCAGCTGTGGTGGAATTTGCTTTTATGGCTTTATATCGGAGTAATTTGATTTGATAATTGTGGCTTTAAGGCGCTTGTAGCGAGGTACACTTTGCACCTTAACCTCATTAACCAGACTTATTTAATCGAGAGATCAAATAAGGGTCCGCAGATACAGTTGAAGAAAACACCATTCAGCAGCGAGTTCTCCATGAGAGCGGCGTATCAAAGTCTCACAGCGGAGACGGTTCCAGATTGATAAAAGCCGAATGTCCTATAGTGACCATGGGATGTCCCTTGAAGTGCTTGTCTTATTGTATAATACAGGGGCGGCCAATTCCAGTCCTCAAGGGCCACCAACAGGTCAGGTTTGAAGGATATTCCTGCTTCAGCACAAGTGGCTCAATCAGTGCCTCAGTCAAAGGCTGAGCCACCTGTGCTCAAGCAGGGATATCCTTCAAACTTGGCCTTGTTGGTGGCCCTTGAGGACTGGAGTTGGCCATCCCTGGTTTAATACATCAGCGCAAAGGAACTACATAAGTCCTGGAAAGGTAAAGGCGAGAAGAACTGGATCCAACATGAGATGGTGATAGTTCTTCATACGTAGATTCCATTCTAGTAGCCGCTTTGCAATGCGTCCGGCCCCTCTGACAGGGAAGGTATTAAAAAGGCAGTCCCAAATAGGAGCAGAAAGAGCCAAAGACATGTGTTAGCTGACAGCACGGTGCCAGCGTTGTGCTTGTCCCTCTCCCCCTGTCTCAGCCGAGGGGAAGGGTAATGGGAGAGGAGACACATGGCTGACATAGCTCCTTCCCCTCTATTCAGAGTCCCAGCCAAAAAGAAAAACAATGCAAAGCAGCCAGTGTTTGCTTAACCACGATTGCTGCGTGACAACGGGAGCGAGAAGGGAACGGTTTATTCAAATGAGAAACCTGGGCTGTTCCCACCCATCGTAGAATGTGTGCGGCAGAACGTGCGAGGCCGAGAATAAGGTCGGGACCGCGTGCGGGAGGGCGCGGCACGATCAAATTGACGTGCCTGTATGAGGCTGTCTTTAGAGCACGCGACCGGAGGCGGTGGCGCTCGCGATGCGCGAGGAAACCAAAAAAAATCTGTTTTGTCGCTCGACAGCCGCTTCACGCGAGCAGTTTGCCCAATGCGTGTGAACCAGCTCTGTCATGTCACGGCCACACCCACGACACCCCCCCGTCATCGCGTCCAATTACAGGGCACACATACCTCGTGCTAGAGCAAAGCGTGAAGCCCCACGCACGGCCGCGCGAGCGCACGCACCCTCCATGGACGCGGTCTAAGGAGGAGAGAGTACAACAGGACGGTGGGTGCATTGCGGCTTCTGATTTTCTAGCTAGTGAAGGGGCTGGGAAGAGTTTGCTATTTAAAGGCAGAGATCAGCAGTGATTGATTATCACAGTCCCTCCAGTAAGTCTCAATAGTGGCTGCTCCTTTTCACAATCATAAAGCAACAGTCAAATACAGTACAGTAAATGCTATGCACAAACTAGGCTTGGGGAGTACTGAGAGCAGAAAGGATCCTGAGCTGAGAACAATGTATTAGAAACTGATAAGCATGGCAGTGTGCGGGGCTAGCTGCTGATAAGCATGGCAGTGTGCGGGGCTAGCTGCTGATAAGCATGGCAGCGTGTGGGAAGCTGCTGATAAGCATGGCAGTGTGCGGGGCTAGCTGCTGATAAGCATGGCAGCGTGCGGGCTAGCTGCTGATATCCTATGGCATCAGCGGGCGAGCTTCTGATAAGCATTGCATTGTGCTGGGCTAGCTGCTGATAGCATGGGCAGCATGCGGGCTAGCTTCGATAAGCATGGCATGTGGCGTGGGAGCTGCTGACTACGTGATGGCAGTGTGGCGTGGCTAGCTCTGATAAGCATGGCAGCGTGCTGGGGCTAGCTGCTGATAAGCATTGCACGTGCGGGCAGCTGCTGATAAGCATGGCAGTGCGGGGCTAGCTGCTGATAACATGGCAGCGTGCGGGCTAGCTGCTGATAAGCATGCACGTGCGGGGGCTAGCTTGCTGATAAGCATGGCAGCGTGCGGGGCTACTCTGATAAGCTGGCAGCAGTCGGGGCTAGCTGCTGATAGCATGGCAGCGTGCGGGCCTAGCTGCTGATAACATGGCCATGCGGGGCTAGCTTCTGATAATGGCAGCGTGCGGGCTAGCTGCTGATAAGCAGCGCATGCAGGGCTAGCTCTGCAAACATGGCCGTCGGGCTAGCTTCTGATCAAGCATGCAGCCGTGCGGTCTAGCTCTGATAAGCATGGCAGTGTGCGGGGCTAGCTTCTGATAAGCATGGCAGCGTGCGGGGCTAGCTGCTGATAAGCATGGCAGCGTGCGGGGCTAGCTTCTGATAAGCATGGCAGCGTGCGGGGCTAGCTTCTGATAAGCATGGCAATTTCGGGCTAGTCTGCTGATAAGCTTGGCAGCGTGCGGGGTCTAGCTGTTGATGCATGCAGCGTGCGGGGCTAGCTGGCAGTAAGCAATGGCAATGTGCGGTGGCTAGCTGCTGATAACATGGCAGCGTGCGGGGCTAGCTGCTGATAAGCATGTGCACGTGCGGGCTAGCTGCTGATAGGCATTGGCAGCGTGGCGTGGCTAGCTGCTGATAAGCATGGGCAGCGTGCGGGGCTAGCTGCTGATAGCATGGCAGCGTGCGGGCTTAAGCTGCTGATCAAGCATGGCAGCATGCGTGGGCTAGCTGCTGATAAGCATGGCAGCGTGCGGCTATCTGCTTAAGGCATCACATGCGGGCTAGCTGCTGATAATCAGTTGGGCGCTTGCGGTGCTAGCTTCTGATTAACTTGCAGCAGTGTTGCGGTCTAAGCTGCTGATAAA